>CM076575.1:1242362025-1242696019 GCA_034641835.2 Pinus albicaulis
GCGACCCCCAACTCTGGTTGTCTCGACGGAAAATTTTCGCAAAAGTTGCCGTCTCAGTTGCGGCTGATGTCTGTCACCTGCGCAATAGGGCCAGAAACACACGGAAGTTAGAAATTTGAAGGTTTTAGGGTTTTATGTGAGAAAAACAACATAAAAATAGGAAAAATAAATAGCTGAAAAGAAACCCTAGGGTCTGAAGTAGCTGGATATGCAGGAATATGAAAAACGACAGCGGTCGTAATTTAAAACCTGTGTGGAGTCGCCATTTGTTAGTATGAATCCTTTGTCGAAGTGTACGAAAAAGGACCACTTTAGCTACGCATAACTAATAGCCCTAACAACAAAAATGGCTGCCAATATCTTCAGATCTGCGGTTAGTTAGACATAAAAGAGCTGCAAAAAACCAGATCTATGCATGGAAAGACATTAAGCATAAAAAGTAAGGGTTTGCTCCATATACCAATAGACAAGACAAGAACAATTTTTGAAAGAATTTTTATATTAATGGGGCACCTGGGAGGAAAACAAGAAGGTGTATCCAATTCCCCTCAATGGGATGGGTTCTTGGAAGTCCTCAGCACTTCAGATCTAAGATTTCTCTCTCTTGTTGGTGTAGAAAACCCACACAAAGAATGGAACTCAAAGGGAGCTCTCACAGCAAATGGCAAAAAATGGTGACCAAGTGTATAGATCCAGAGTGATCTAATAGGCAACAAAAGGTGAAGAATGGTAGGAAAAACCCTCCTATTTATAACAAAATATTGAGTCATTCTAGATCTTGGTGCATGGGTTAACCAGATCTAGATCCACTTTTTATGGAATATTTTATTATATTTGTTGGAGGGAAAAGGTAATTGACTTGGGTCAAATCCCTTAATTTGTCAAAAATAAATAAATAAATGATTTATTTATCTTTTTAAGGAAGCGGTTAGAAGATAATCAAATAAATAATGATTTATTTAATTATTTAAGGAAGTGGTTGAAAGATAATTAAATAAATAGTGATTTATTTAATTATTTGTGGGTGATTTTGTCATATTTAACAAGGAATATCATCTAAATAAGGTTTAAATAATTATTCCTAGAAAATAATAAGATAAATAAAGGTTTATCTAATTAATTTCTTTGATTTTTGGTTAAACATGACTGGGAATAATAATTAAATTATGGTTTAATTAATTATTCCATGAGGAAAATCAAACAAATATAGGTTTGTTTAATATTTCCTTTTGGGGTTTCCTGTTTTAACATAGTGAAAGCAGTTTTACTTAGGGTAAAACTGGTCTTACATGGTGTACTTGGGTCCATCTAATGATAATAGGTTAGATGACCAAAAAATGGTGTAACAGAGGTCAAGCATCGTCCTTCTGTGCTAGATAACATGAGGTACTGGCAGGTTTTTGGCAGTGAAAAAAAAATCGAAAGCTTCGTACAATCTAAAGATGAATTTGAAGATAGTAATATAGACATGGATTGTGAGGAAGACAGTCTTACTAATGAAAAAATTACTTAGCAAAGAAAATTGTTGTTCTAGAAACTGTTGTTTTAGATGTAAATACTGATGTAAATATTCCAGTTAACAAAATTGTACATAACACAGAAAATCAAAAAAGACCTAGAAAAAGAAGAATTCGAAATACTCCAAATAAAAGAAAATAATTTGCCTAGAGGGTTGGTCCCTTTAGAGGAATTATTTGACTTTAATGATGTGGCAAAGAAACCCAAAATGGACCCAATTGGAACAAATATTGAAGAATGTAATATAGGCACTGAGCAGAACCCCAAAATCATCAAATTGTCTAAATATTTGCCTATTATTAAAAAAATAAGATATATAGACCTGTTCAAAGAATTCATTGATGTGTTTGCATGGAGCTATGAGAATTTAAAGTCTTATGATACAAGCATCATACAACATAAGATTTCAATCAAAGAAAATAAAAAACATTTCAAATATAAATTACATAGAATAAACCTTGTATTGATGCCTTTGGTTCAGAAGGAAATAAAGAAGATGTATGAATCAAAAATCATAGTACCACTCAAATATTCCAAATGGGTCTCCAATATTGTGCCAACCAGGAAGAAAACAGGCGAAATTAGACTTTGTATTGATTTTATAAATCTTAATAAAGTATCTCTCATGGATAATTACCCTTTACCAAAAATGGATGACGTATTGCGAAGGGTAGTAGGTTCCGGTAGAATATCTTTGTTAGATGGCTTTTCTGGTTATAATCAAGTGTTAGTACACCCTGATGATGAAGATAAGTCAGCTTTTACAACTCCTTGGGGAACTTTCATGTATGTGAAAATGCCCTTTGGATTAATGAATGTTGGAGCTACCTTTCAAAGGGCCATGGACATTGCATTTGTTGATGAAATTGACCACTTCATTGTAATTTATTTGGATGACATCACTGTGTGTTCTAAAACAGATGAAGAACATTTAGCACACTTGAGAAGAGTTTTGAAAAATGCAGAAAATTTGGAATTTCCCTTAATCCTAAGAAGACATTATTTGGATTAGAAGAAGGAAAATTGTTAATTCACATTATTTCTCACGATGGAATCAGAAACGACCCTAGCAGAATTGAAGGAATATTAAAAATCATCCGTCCCATAAATCTTAAGGAACTCCAATCATTCATTGGTAAAATCAACTTTCTAAGGATATTTATACCAAACTTAGCAAAACTGTTGAGGAGCATCACCAATATACTCAAGAAGGACTCGGAAATTAAATGGACCATATAAGCAAAAGAGTCTTTTGATTTAGTCAAGCTAGCATTGACAAAAGCCCCAATCCTAATCAGTCCAAATTTTACTAAATATTTCGTGTTTTTGTCTTTTTCTTTTGAACATACTATTGTTGTTTTTTTATTGCAGAAAAATAGTGAAGGACATGAGCAACCAATAGCTTTTTTCAGCAAGGAATTAAGAGATACATTATTGAAATATAATATCATGGAAAAACAGGCTTTTTCCTTGGTTAAAGCATTGAAAGATTTTAGATTCTACATTATACATTCACATATCATTGCTTATGTTCCAAAAGCAAGTTTCAAATATATCTTAACACATAATGGTCTGAATGGAAAAAGAGGAAAATGGATTGCAGTGATCTTAGAATATGATTTGGAAATCAAGCCTACCAAGTTGATTAAAGGCCAAGGACTACCTAAATTGATGGCAGAATCTAACTTTCATGCACTAGACATCAATATGGTACATCCATTAGATGATCAAGAGGAACTGGTGACTCCGCTGATTGATGAAGCATTCTTGAATTCTCCATGGTATGTTGATGTTTTGTATGTACTGTAAAACCTGAATGCTCCTCTTGGTTTGTCTAAAACAAAGGCTAGATTTCTGAAACTTAAAGTTGTTTAATTCTGCATTTTTGACAACATTTTGCATTGGAAATATATTGGAGGTATTATTCTTAAAAAAATTTTGAAGGATGATGCAGATAGAATTATGCAGGAGTTCCATGGAGGTGACTGAGGGTGGCCATTTCTACTGGAAAACCAATGCTAACAAGATCATGAGAGCTAGATTTTATTGGACTGCCCTTTTTCCTAATTTCCATAAGATGGTCACTGCTTGTAATTAATGTCAAATATTTGAAGGAAAGAGAAAGCTATTTCCCTTACACCTGAAACCTATTTCTGTAGATAGCCCTTTCCAGCAATGGGGATTAGACTTCATTGGAGAAATTCAGCCCCCATCCTCTTCCCAATATAAATGGATCCTCGCCACTATATATTATTTCACCAAATGGATAGAGGCCACTCCTTCTAGAAATGCCACTGGATTTGTCATAATAAAATTCCTAGAAACAAATATCCTTTCTAGATTTGGTTGTCCTAGAAAAATAATTACATACAATGTTGCAACCTTTAAGTCCAAAAATATGGTTGATTTCTGTCACCGGTATCATATAACATTGGGGAATTCAACAGCCTATTACCCTCAAGGTAATGGAATGGTTGAACCTTCAAATAAAATCCTGGTCAACATCATTAAAAATATTTTGGAGGTGAATAAGAAATCATGGCACAATAAATTGATCAACACTCTTTGGCCTGATAGGCTTACTACAAAGAAATCAATTGGCATGTCCCCATACCAATTGGTTTATGGAATGGATTCAATGTTTCCTTCTTCCTTAGGACTTCCAATAATGAAGATAATCCAACAGATTCAAGCTGAACCAAATGAAATTCAGAGAAATATCAATGACACCATACAATTGCAGCAGTCTAGAGAGGAGGTTTACAATAGAACACAAGTAATTCAAGAGAATATCAAAAATATCTTTGACAAGAGAACCAAGGCCAATGATTTCAACTTAGGAGATAAAGTTTTGAAATGAAGTTCTGAAATGGGATTCCAGAAGAGAGGATAAAGGCAAGCATGGAAAGTTTGACAATCTTTGGCAAGGTTCGTACACCATTGATGCTTTCAGGGGAAATAATGTCTATTTTCTCAAAAATTTGGATGGTACAGAAGTATATGGAGGTCATGTAAATGGAAGGATGATGAAACATTATTTATTTTAAAAATTTAGGTTGATTTTTCATCATTGTAAATACCACATTGTTACAGTTTTCAATAATTCACTGGACAAGTTTGAAGCCCGAAGTGAAGGCCCTAAGCCTAGTTTGATTAGCAGTTTCGAAAATAGAAAAGAAACCAGTTGAAGATGTTGCATAAAATGGAACATTCAAGGCTAATGGTATTAGGTTCTTGACAATTCATTTGGAGAAGTGTCATCCCCAACTGGAGCCCATGTTCGTATCCTATAATCCATAGGATATCAATGTGATTGAATATCTCATCTTCCTTGCAATTTTATATTGAAAAGTTAATTAAATATATGAAAAAGAAAATAAAAAGAGGGTATAAAAAAATTAAAAATTAAAAAGGAAAAAAGAAAGAAAAACCCCAAAAAAAGAAATAAAACTAAAAGTGTTTCAATTTCAAATGCCACTACTCATTAGATAGGTTTGTCCAATCATACAGTTTAATCATGATTGGAAAATTTTCAATTTCTGTTGATAGGTTAGAAAATAAATATTTGCCAAACTGTTTAATCTTGGCTTATCAGTAGATAGGTAGAAAATGAAATTGACTCAACAGTTTAAACTGAGTCTATGGATGAAATAAGGTTAGGTTTTAGGTTAGAGCTAGAAAAAGAAAAAATATTTAAGGTTTTTCTAGTCCAAATGCACCCTCAAAAAAGAAGAAAAAATGTTAGATGATTAGTTTAGCTAGGGTGAAAGTTCAAGAAGAAAGAATTAAAGGAAAAGGTGAAATTTATCCCACCAGGTACAGCATCAAAATTTATTTTTTTCCTATGATGGAAGAAGATAAAAATATAGGGATTTTTACTTAAAGGGTGGAAAAGGAGTTATGTTTTAAAAGTTTGGATTTCAAAATCATTTGAGGAATACCTTATGTCTGAATTTTATCCTAAGCCCCGAGAGTGTTATTATTCCCTTTACTCCATCCTCTAAACATGCTCATATTCATTTTATCCTAAGCCCTTCACTACCCCCCGATACTCATTTATTTCTTGACCCCACCGTTACGTCGCACATCCCATCCGCGCTAACTATCCCTCATTTGATCCCTCATCTCTGCACACCTCCCCACATCTGACGGTCTGTAACGTTTTTCGGTCCCCCCTCAACCTCTGAACTTTAACAACAGGGGGGGTGGGTCTGAAATGGGTAGTATATATTACCATTGATTCAGCTACATGTCGCGCCCATGATACTTCGCACCCGCCCTCCCCTTCTGATACCGCTAACCACTCTCAACCCCCTCTGAAAAATTGTTTCCACTATTCACTAAATTGTCGTGCCTTTTGATCGTTATCTTCACCGTTGGTGACATGTCCACTCCTACCTATCCACTTCACCCAATCACATCACCTCCCACCAAGAAGCCATTGTGCCATAATTGGCCAGACCATTATCCAACTGGACCGTGCCTAATCAAACAACCACCAAATCATAGTTTAAAGCTCAAATTCGACATAATAGCAGAGTTTAATTTGTTATTATTGTCAATTTGTTGCAGGTTTCGAATTCGCAGGAAAATTACATAGAAACACAATTGAAGAAGAGATTGTATTCATCAAAGGGAAAATTATCAGTTCTCTTCAATTTAATAGTAGGGTTCTCTTTCAACTCTGCTCACAATCCATTTTAATTTGTCCCTTCCCCGATCTTATTCTGTAGCATTTTCCCCCTCTCTGTTCCCCCTTCTTTCATCCTGTTCTTTCCAAATTTAGTGATATTTATCTGTTGAAGAATCATTCCTCCTAATAAATACCAAGAGCCCTTCAACTCTATGGTCTACCCTCAAGTATAATTATATCACATAGCCTAGGAAGATAGAGATTACAAAATCCACGAGATAGAGTCAAACTTCAATTTATTCGATGTCTATTGTTGGCTTAAGGACAGGTTCCTTGAAGAATTCGATGATATAGGCCTGTGGGAAACCAAATTTCCTTTTTACATATTTCCTAAAACCCATAGTTTCTCAGAGTTCATCAGAAAATTGCAGTCATGTCCCATAGTTAATCCAACAGGAGAAATTTTGTTTTCTATTGATGCCCAATCCATCCAAAAAATCATGCAGGCCCCCATTGTTGAGAACACCTTTACTTTTTCTCATGAGGCCCTTAGAGAGTTATACTAGAATTTGGATTTCACCAGTAGAGCTAAAAGGCTTAGATTTTTTCATGGCCACCAATGCCCCAATGCCTACCAAGAATCCACCTTATCCTTCATCTATATTTCCTGATAGGACCCAACACATTGTTACTGTTTTATCGTATCTATTAGGGTATAACACTGATCAGTGGTTGGATGAAGCCATGATTGGTTTCTTATCTATCCTTTCCCCATATGCCAAACCTACAATCATGTTAAATTATTCACAGTTTCTTACTGATGTTATTCATGAAAATTTCCTAAAGTTTCAGACAGAAGAAGTTTTCAAATACACCTCAGTGTTCATTTACATGTTTCTCTATTTTCAATCTAGCAGGTTTCAGTTTGATATGATGAAGTTGAATGATGATTCTCAGCCCCAGGGAGTGATTTTCTGGACTACTTTAATGTTGAAGGAAAAAAATAATTACTCCTACAAGAACTTTGTAGACTTATTTATACATCCAGCAATCAGTGCACTCAGTAGTGCAACAGAGCTAAGGATTAGTCAGGAAACCAAGAAGGTGATGCATTTGACAGATTAGATCATAACAACTGATTGGTACCTCTACCTAAACTAGACAGAGATCATAGTTTATGGTAGTGAATTGGCTCCATACAAATTGCCCAAATACCTCTCCATGAGAATATTTGCACTCGAGTAAATCAAAAAAATGATAAATGCAGATGAGGTGTATTTTGTCTCTGCAAAGAAGAATTCCTTATTCAGGATCAAATCACAGATTGGTCCATTCATTTGCAACGGTAGAGCTGCAAGGGAGGAAGCAGATAGAATATTAAAAGAGATGAATTTCTCTCATAGCTTCGCTTGGTCATATGATCCCATGGCAATCATTTCTAAGAAGAGAGTGGAGAATAAATCCACACCATACATTCATACCCACAGATTGGAGATAGAAAAGTATATGAATTAGGAATAATAGGTTGCAAACACACTCCAGGAGGCAGTAGATTAAGTCATCTCCACTTTAGGAATACAAACACCAACTCCACAAGAAAGGAAAGGTGCGGCAACAAAAGATGACAAAGGAAAGGAACCAGAAAATGAAACAGGAAGCAAAAGGACAAGGGATGACCAAACTGATATGGACATTGATACATCTACCAAGGAATTCAAGATGAAATATAAGAAGAGATCCAAGGTCCACATGAACATTGACCAGGGTAGTGAGAAAGATCTACGAACTCTCATCACAATCATAGATTCACTGGGCTCATCTCCAACAGGTGACCAAAAAAATTTCTCAACATCCTCTACCAATGTGCCTTTCCAATAGAAGAATGTGAAAACTCCAACATATACTACCACTACAGGCCAAAAGGAGGATGATATATATGATACATTTCAAGAAATCAAAAGAATAAATGAGGTTCTTAAGACCAACACATATAATTAGTTTTGGAAACAAACAAGCAACTCCCAAAGCAGGATTTTGTCATATTTTGACTCTAAAAAGGGGAGAATGAATATGGCCTTATTAGAAGCACAAATCCCTCAGCCCAAAACTGCAGCATATTATAGGAATACCTCTTTTGAGTTTGATATAAAGAGAACTCATCCAATAGAAAAAATTGAAATTCACAAACAGACAGGATAAATGATCTCCTCCACACTAACTAGTACATCCATGAGTCTCTCAAAGTTACAGGTGACATTATCCAACACACAGTCACAGTTGAAGATGGAAAATATTTCCTCCATGGCCAAAGGCTCGAGGATTAAATCCCTGGAGGATTTAATGGTGCAAATTAGGTACAATCCATCAAACCTAGTAGTGGAAAAAGAACTTGTTAAGAATAAGAATGCAGACATAGATGCATTGAAGAGACAGCTCAAGCTACTAGTAACAGAAGACCCTATGGAAAAAGAGATAGAAGAAAATGAAACAGAGAAGGCAGAAATGATGCAATTGATCCTTGAACAAGCAGAGCATATTAAGAAAATGGAGAATGGGATGGAGAAAATGGTAAAAGAAAGACAGAAAGCAGTAATATATGCAGTGAAGGAAGCAAAAAAAGAAGCAGCCACGGCCATGATTCCACTACAACCCATCCCTCTTGTTGTTGTTCTTTTAGAAACTTCTACAGCTACAGGTACACCAGGAGAAGGCACTGAGCAGCTAGCTAAGGCAATGGAGAACATGTCCTCACAGACAACAGAAATTAAAAAGTTGTAATATCAACTCAATGACCTACAAGAGAAGTTAAAAAGGGAAGATTCAGCACATGCCACAGAGTTGCATATCAGAAAAAAGTTAAATGAAGGTTTATAGAAGCCCCTTTAGGAGTCCTCAATTGGGATCATGGAAGGAATATTAAAATAAATCATCTGTAAAAGCATAACTGACTCAATGAATGAGATCTATCCATCAATCCAGATAATTTTCGAGCAGAGGGATCTGATTCATCAAGTAAGTATTGCAATAGAAAAGGAAAATGAGGAATTAGGGGATAAACCTATAACTGCTAATAAAATTATCAGATTTCTAAATCCCAAAAGCAGTTATGAATTGTAACCCCTGGGAGTAGAAGATAGGACAACAACTATTCTGGAAGTTAAAAAAGTGTTGAAAAAGAATAATTTAGTTAATCAGGTTGAAGAGAAGTGCAATCAGTTGTAGATTGGAGTAAGCAGGTTCTTCAACAGTATGGAACCTTTGAAAAAGAAAGGATTACAGTCACTATTTGTGATCAATGATAAACTTATGGCAAAGCCATATTATGTGAAGAAGCTGACTAACATCTCCAAGGATTCATCCAAACATGCAAATATGAAGAACACAATGACAGGGAGGGATTTTTATGAAGTTCTCAGTAACGATATTTTCATATAGCACGAAATCGAGCACATTTTCCAAGTGAAGTCAACTTTCATTAAATACACAGAAACTGATGAGATATACAGAAGGTTATTCAGGATAAAAATTCTGAGTCCAGAATATTGGGAGAAGTTGTGTGATTTACAGGAATAATGAAAGCTCAACATGATGACAGAAACAAACAGCTCAGTCAATCATCCACATCAACAGGTATAGTGTAACAGTACATCACAGCAGCATAGAATTTTCCAACAAATAAAACACTACAATGCTCAATAATGGTTTCTTGAAAACTTGAAGACATCTGTCAAAAAACCATTACAACGTGCCCATGCATGGGACGCAAATGTCAAATTTCAGTTATTTTGTAATAAATGAACAGATTGCCTCTTTTGATACAACAATTTGTAGGAAATAGTTTAAATATAGCATTTTATTCAGTATTAGGGGTTGGACCCTAGATTGTAAGCGCTTTTCATTTGGAGTATTTGTAATTTTCAAGCTAGAGCATCAATAAAAAAAATTGATTTGAAAGATTCATGTGCTGCGTTATCCAGGTGTTGTTTTTCCTTTGTTATGTTTTAATGTTTTCCATTGTTTTTCCTTCATATATATCATTTTAATTCTAATTGTTAAACAGGAAATTTAGATTAAGATTTGCTGCCATAAAGCACCTTAATTCTGATTGTTTATACAATTTTAATGTTTTCTTCTGATATATGGTTTAAGAATTCTTAATTGCTTTTAAATCATTACTGAAATCATTTTTCTCCATTTCATAATTTCACTCAGTTATAAAACACCAGTATTCACAGCTAGCTTGCCTTGCATTTGTTGTGGAAATTGATGCATACACCCAGCCTATGTTGACTCCATAGCCCAATGAAACTATTTAAAGAAATCCCTTAAATCCAACCAAAAAACAATCAATCAAAAACAACTCCCGCATTTAATTTAACTAGCCTAATATCAGAAAGCTTAAAACAACTCTAAATCTTATATAGAGAGATCCATCTCTGAGTCTAGGAGGGATAGATCCTAGGCTTCAAGTGGTTTTGATGTTGTTATTTATAATTCATTCTTTCCAATCTTATAAATTATATAGTGATAACACAAGGAAGGAGTGGTAGTGGATCTAGAGAAGATCAAAGCCATAATGGAGTGGTCTAATAGGTATTACCAAAGATTCATTTGGATTTTCAACAAGATTACACAACCAATCATGGCATTTCAAAGAAAAGGAGCTAAATTCAAATGGAAAATAGAATGTGTATCCATATTTGAGCATTTAAAATACATTCTCACACATGCATCAATATTTGGAATAATAGACCCAAAGATTTTTTTGTGGTGTGCACGAATGCTTGCAAGGAGAAGCTCAGTGAAGTCCCAATGCAAGAAAGTTTGGTGATTTGTTATGAATGGAGAAATATGTTGTGAAATTATGTCACTCATAAATCGTAGTTGGAAGCAATAGTGCATGCATTGAAAATTTGGAGGCATTACCTCCTTGGAAAAGGTTTATCTTGATGTCAAAACATTGAGGGTTGAAGTACCTATTTGATCATTTCAAGCTGAATTCAAGATAGGAAAGGTGGCTACCCTTTATTAGTGAACTTTATTTTGAAATCAAGTACATCAAGGGAAAATAAAACAAATTTCCATATGCACTTAGCATAAGGTTGGAAGTGGCTCATATAGAAACCCATCAATGCTTGTGAAATCTACATGAAAAAAAATATCGAAGGGGAATGCAGTAGGATAAGTATTACTAGCAAATAAAATAATGTTTGCAGTAAGAGCCAGAGGGAACATTGAGAAATAACTACTCCCTCATGGAGGATGGACTATTAAATTTCAAGGGAAGGTGGTACATATCTTACATGAATGACTTAAAGAAGCTCATATCTGACGATTTTAATAACTAGCCTTATTCAGATCATCCTAGCTATCATAAAATGATAATAACCATGAATGTACTATTTGAAAACCATGAAAAAAGGTGTGGTTGAGTAAATTTCCAAATTCTTGGAGTGTTAGCAAGTGAAGGTGGAGTGTACAAATCCAGTGGTATTTTTGCAACCAATCCCCATTCCCGAATGGAAGTGGGAAGTCATTTCAATGGACCTCATCACTAGGATGTCAAGGATAGCTAGGTATCATGATTCCATAATGGTCGTGGTAGATAATCTAAGTAAGGTAACTCACTTTATAGTTTTAAATTCCACTCACTAAGAAAGTGACATTGCCTATATTTTCATAAAATAAATAGTTAGATTGCACGGTCTTCCAGAGACTATCATCTTAGATAAGGATGCTAAGTTCACCTCAAAGTTTTGGAAAGTGTTTTTTGCTAGTTTTGGGATAGAGTTAGCTTTCAACACACCGTACCATACTCAAACAAATGGATAGGCTGAAAAATTTAACATGGTGTCAGAATAAATTATCATAGTGTATGTCATGCATCAAGCTAAGAGGTGGGAAGAGTTTCTTCCTTTGGTATATTTTTCCTAAAACAATGGTTACCTGGAAATATCAAAGATCAATCCATTTGAGGCTCTTTATGTAAGAAAATTTCTACGGTCCAACCCTAATCCCTTTATTTATGTAATAAGCCCAAGGGACCTAGTCAGAGTCATAGTTAGTTAGAGAGTCAATAAATCCCCTAAGCAGTTATCTACATTAATAATAATTGTAAGTGGTTGACCCACATTATAGAAAAGGGAAAAAATTAGTTGTAAACGGGCCATAGTTAATAAATAAAGTGGTTAACTTGTGGTATGAAAGGGACCACTAGTAGTTAGGTTTTGGATTTCATTAAGATATAAATAGTCTTATTTATTAGGGGAAATAGGGTTGCATCATATTTTAATTTATCTCTTCTCTGTTGGAGGTTTCCCCCTCGAAGAGGCAAGTGAAAAGTGTATTATGATTTTGAATAGTAAAATATATTCTTAACTTGTCTCATTTCATGTGATATCTCTATATTTTGGGCTACATTATTTCGTATTTCTGGTATTATGGCTTTCTCACAGGTCTAGTGCATAATAAGTGGCATTAGAGCGCTTTCTATGGAAAAATATACCTCCAATTTTCATAGAATTATTTTTATGGTAGAGACATGTTCCGACGTCTTTAAAACATGGGATTTGTCATTAAGCACATAAAACTGTGGATTTGGAGAGCATACACGTAGGAACTAAAAGTGGTGGTCATGCTTGTTGGACTCCTTTGTAACCCCTTTGGGTACCCCTTCGAGTAGTAGCGCATTAGACAAAACTGCACATAGACTGCACTTCCATGTACCCTTGGGTATATTAAAAGCCCCCTAGGGTAACCTAAAATCTAACCTTATTTAAGCCATCGATCATCTTGCTTCTATAGTATACTGAGAACAACACTCAGGGAGATTACTCACACATAAAATATGGTAGTTGGGTAGTACAACTAACGGTATGGTTGATCCTCCTTAGTTAGTGCCCTGAAATATTGGGCCGAGTACTATTGTTGGACCCCTGCGTATATTGGAATATGTAGCACCTAACACTCCTTTGAGACCATATTTCCCTCAACTATCTGAATATTTCCCCTACATTTTTCACCTAGATCAGATCGAGTTGTTGGTTTTCAACTACCGTTGTGAATATCAGATCCAACAGTTGGGGTCTGCCATTGACATACAGATCAAATTCATCAATTGGGGTTTTCACAAAAAAAAATCAAACTTGGTGTGTAGTGGGGGGTTTTTATACCATAGTATCAATCGGATTGTTGCAGTACATTTTCCAGTACCAAGACATTGGGTTTTTTGTTACTACAGTCCATGCCTGACTTTCACAAGATATTAGGCAGTATCAAGATTTCTGGTATTCAACCACTACAGTATTGATTAGTTGAGAGTAAAACTCCTTTCAGAGTTTAAAAAAAAAAAATATAAGGCCATCCCAAGATGATTTCCAGAGGCTTGGCCCATAAGATTCAGGACGATGAGTTGGTCGCAGTGGCACCATTCACTCGTAAGCACCCAATTTTCCAGCGATCCAAAATTTTTCCCAACCTAGATTCAAGTGACCCATGTCATTAAACTCCTAATTTTCCTTATTTCCAAACATAATACTCTTAAGTAATCTCAAAGTTTGACAGGTGCTTGTGTATGCTCAGTACCATGTCTCAAGTTATGGTTGTAGAAAGGACAACTGAGAAGGTCAAAAACCTTGAGAAAATATTAGATGAGTTCCAAGAGTCCATTACCTCCAAGTTTGAAAAACTAATAGCTGCTATAAAGGCATCCCGTGAACTCATGAGGGAGGATCCTAGTGTTGATGCACACATAGAAGGAGAATCCAACCATCACATTCGCTTCCATGGAGGTCACCACTCTTTGAATCATCGGACACCCAAATTGGACATGTACAAATGTGATGGCTCTAACCCGGCAGTATGGATAGCACAAATGGAAAAATATTTACTCCTTAATGATATCTATGATGATGGAACTAAAATACATGTGTGATCCATTTACTTGGACCAAGAGAGATAGCAGTGGCAGAAGTGGAATAAAAAATGTTAAAGCGTGAACATTTCCATAGTCAGATACATAATGTATATTAGAACTTCTGGAATCCTGTGTAATATGTTTGATTCCAGAATTTCTAATCTAAATTATGTATCTAACTATGGAAATGTTCACGCCTTAATTCTATCCCTTTATGGATAAGGTTGTCTCCCTGAGACCATATATTTTGAGAAGCTTCACTCAAAAATCGCTAGGAGAGTTGCAGACCTCACATTCTTCAAGAGGTGTCGAGATGCTTCAATTTTTATAATCTTTACTCGATTTCCTCCTCGAGAGCAGTGCCATGATCTTAATTGGATTCTAGCCTGCACTAGATCAACTATTCTCAGAGCTGAAATTCATCATACGAGGTCATTTATGTCACATTTTGGCTCTTCAATTATATTACATAGGATGCCACAAGTTCTAATCTAAATTATGTATCTGACTGTGAAACGTTCACGCCTTAATTCTATCCCTTTGTGGAGAGGGTTGTCTCACTGAGACCAGATATTTTGAGAAGCTTCACTCAAAAATTGCTAGGAGAGTTGTAGACCTCACATTCTTGAAGAGGTGTCCAAATGCTTCAATTTTCCAATATTTACCTGATTTCCTCCTCGAGAGCAGTGCCCTGATCTTAATCGGATTCTAGCCTGCACTAGCTCAGCTATACTCAGAGTTGAAATTCATCATACAAGGTCAATTATGTCACATTTGGGCTCTTCAATCATATTACACAAGATTCCAGAAGTTCTAATCTACATCAAAAATGTTATCCAAGGATGGAAACATAGAACATGTTCTCAAAATCCATATGTGACCACTTTGATTGGGAATCTCATTTTTTGGGTCATCTCACTAATCTTAGGAAAAAAATTATATTAAAGGACTACATTGCAACCTTTTAACTATTTTCCATAAAAAAATAAAGTCCTAGGAGATGAATTTTACTTGGAATGATTCATCAATGGCCTAAAGGAATCCATCCAAGCTCATGTCTGAATGTATCACCCAACAACTTGGTTGGATGCATGTCGCAAGGCCTTAAATGTGGAAGTCTCTTTACATACCCAATCCAATCATCAAAATTTATTCATTGAGGCACGTCCCACCCAGGCCCCAGGACTCACCCAAATACTTAAGGTTCAAAAGGTGTCAACAACAGAAATGGGTGAATGAAGGAAACAAGCTCTATGATAATAATGTGATGACAAGTACTCCCCCAAATATAAATGAAAGGAACCAAAATTATTTCAAAATGATATTATTGATAACATCCTAGAAAATGAATCTCCATACCCTGAGGTTCTTGAGGAAGATGTGGGTGAAACCAAAATAGAAAATTAACTCACAGCTACACTAGATGAGCTGGTTAGCTCACTACATGCCTTGGATGGAATTTCTTTGCCCCATACTTTTAAAATCTTAGGCTTTATTAAAATATACTAATATTGGTATTGATTGATAGTAGAAGAACCCATAAATTTGTCCATAAGAGAGTCGCAGAAGCTGTTGATTTCTCTGTACAGGCGATATATAATTTCCAAGTCCTTATCGTTAATGGGGGGACCATGGAATGTGAAGGACGAAGTGAAAATATTAAGCTTCAGATGGGGTATTGCCACCTAAAATCCCACATGTTTTCCATTGAAATGGGTGCTTTCGAAATTTTCCTTGGTGCTGAATGGATTTACACTTTGGGCCCTATCAAAATGGATTTCCAAGAGTAATATATGAGCTTTAAGCATAATTACCACACTCATACATTGAGGGGACTCTAGGAAGGTGCTCCTACTATCACAAGCTCACATTTAATGGAGAATTTTTTTTAAAAGGGCCATCATGGAGTAGTAGCCCAATTTTATTCCATCTAGGTCATTGAATCCACTACTCCTCATATTCATCTTGAGATGAAACATGTATTAGACCAACACCATTGGGTCTTGGACAAACCTAAAGAGCTTCCACCTCCAAGGGTGAACATGATAATAGCATTATGTTGGTACTGGTTTCCCAACCTGAAAATGTCCTCCCATATCGATATCCTTTTTCCCAAAATAATGAAATTGAAAAAATCATAAAGTAACTCCTCGAATACGGTGTTATCCATCCCAACACTAACCCTTATTCATATCCAAATGTCATGGTTCTAAAGAAAGATGGTTAATGGAGCATGTGTCCTGACTTTTGGTGCCTTAACAAGCTCACTATCAAGGAAAAATTTCCTATTATGGTTTTTGAAGATCTGATTGATGAACTACATGGTGCTAAATTCTTTACCAAGCTAGACCTTTGCTCAGGATATCACCAAACACACATGAAGGAAGTGGACATTCTGAAGAAAAAATTTTGAACTCATGAAGGCCATTATGAATTCCTAGTCATGTCATTTAGTCTCTGTAATTCTCCATACACTTTTCAAAGCCTCATGAACCACCTTCTGAAACCATATCTCAGAAGTTTTTTCTTGGTCTTCTTCGATGAAATTCTCATATACATCATAACATGGGACAAACATCTTCAACATGTTGACTAGATATTACAATTTCTTCAAGATCACAAATTATTTGCCAAATTTCCAAGTTCTCCTTTGGCGTGGAAGAAGTAGAGTATTTGGGAAACAATGTGGGTCCTAAATGAGTGAGGGTTCATTCCAAAAATATTCAGGAAATGAAATATTGGGACCAACCAAAAAATTTTAAGAGTTTGAGGGTATTATTGTGTCTCACGAGTTACTACCATGAAATTTCCTGCAATTATGGACGCATTTTCAGACCCCTCACTAATATTCTCATGAAAAAATCATTTCTCTAGACTTACACAGCTCAAAATTCCTTCTTGGCTCTCAAACATGCCATGTGCTCCACTCTAGTATTGGCCTTACCAGACTTCACCAAATATTTTTTGATTGAATGTGATGCTTCAAGTATGGGCATTGGAGTCGTATTAATGTAGGAAGGTATACCATTGGCTTTCACCAGTCAAAAACTCAGTGGAAAACATATGGGTCAATATACTTATGATAAATAATTTATGGTCATCTTACATGTACTAGACACGTGACGACCATACTTATTGGGCCGATGTTTCCAAATCCGCACAGACAATCATAGTCTAAAATATTTTCTAGTGTAGATTCTATCGTCACCACAACAAAATTAAAGTCTTGCAAAAATTTTGGGATATTATTATGAGATAATTTCCAAGAATGAGTGTGACAATGTAGTGGATGATTCCTTATCACACCAATTTGAGGATGAGAGCACACTTTTATCACTCTCTATACCCATACCATATTGGATTGAAAAGGCCGACACTAAATGGTTCTCCCACCCCTCTCTATCCCAACTCATTAAGAACTTAAGAGAAGATCCTAATTACTTAGTACACTACTCTTGGAAGGATGATATTCGTCTCTATAAGGATTGCGTAGTGATATCCCCAAACTCCACCCTCAAATCCCGCATCTTAGACGAGTTTCACTCATCTCTGATTGCAGGACATTCAAGCTTTTAGAAGACTTATGCACGAGCACATATTTCTTTCGTTTGGACCGGCATGAAGAATGAAATTATTACTTTTGTAGTTGAATGTGATGTATTCCAATGCAACAAAGGGGAAACAATCAAGTCACTAGGAACCTTGTAACCATTGCCACTCCGTGCTTCTGTTTGGACAATTTTTTCCATGGATTTCATTACTAGTCTCCCAAAGTTAGGAGAAAAATCAGTCATCATGGTGGTTTTTGACAAAACTTCCAAATATGTTCATTTGTGTGCTCTACCACACCCATTTACCCCAAAATTGGTGGCTCAATTTTTCTTGGACCAGATCTTCAAACTGCATGGCATGCCGACTTCCATTGTGTTTGATCGAGACCCCACTTTCACCAACAAATTTTTGCAGAAAATTTTCAAGCTACATGGAACACAACTCCAACTAAGCACCACTTATCATCCCCAAACCGATGGTCAAACAAAATAAGTCAACAAAATTTTGGAGACGTATCTCAGGTGCTTCACTTCAAATAATCATCATCAATGGATACATTGGCTACCTTTAGTTGAATGGTGGTATAATACTAACTATAATGAAGCCACCAATATGATGCCATATGAGGAAGTGTATGGAAAAATGCCACCTTCACTAATTTATTATATCTGTATATGTTCTAAAGTACATGAAGTTGATGAGCTCCTACAAAAGCATGCCACCATGATCGCTCATCTCAAAGATAATCTACATCAAGCTTAAAACAAACTCATGTAACGGGCTTACCAACATCATTCTGAGTGCTAATTTCAGGAAGGGGATTAGATATTCCTACGGATCCAATTGTATAAGCAAACATATCTCAAAGAAAAGGGTTGCTAGAAACTAGCACCAAAATTCTATGGGCCTTATCATATACTGCAACGCATAGGAGCAGTGACTTACAAACAAGTCTGCTGAATTGGATGAGGAAGGCTCACTTTGGCTCCTACCAGAATAGGTCCTCAGTACTCGTGAATGAAATATCAGTGGTCACGTGATCAAGGAAGTCCTCATCAAGTGGAAAGAGACCTATCCAAAATATGTGACATGGGAACCAACGAATATTCTTCAGTAGTTTCCTCAGCTTCAGCCTTGTGGACAAGGCTGCTTTTGATGGGGTATGGCATGTTAGGTTCCAACCCTAACACATTTTTATGTAATAATCCCAAGGGGCCTAGTCAGAGCCATATCTAGTTAGAGATTCAATAAATCTTGTAAGAAGTTATCTTCATTAATAATAATTGTAAGTGGTTGACGCACATTATAGAAAAGGGACCACAATTAGTTGTAAAATGGACATAGTTAATAATAAAGTGGTTAACCCGTGTTATGAAAGGACCACTAGTATTTATGGTTTTGGATGTCATTAAGCTATAAATCATATTAATTAGTAGGGGAAAGAGGGTCATGTCTTATTGTAATTGAGCTCTTCTTTTTTGGAGGTTTCCCCCTTGAAGAGGCAAGTGAACATTGTATTCTGATTCTAAATAATAAAATATCTTCGCAGCTTGTTTCATTTCATGTAACATGTCTGTGTTTTGAGCTATATTATTTCATATCTATGGTATTCTGGATTTTTCGCAATTCAAGTACATAAAAAAAATGCAATAGACCTATTAGCTAGGATGATCCAATGAATAAGGTGCATATTGGCTTGATACATTCAAGGAAATGGAACAAAAATTAATTACTATCAAGAAAAAAATGAAAATAACTCAGGACAAACAAAATCAGGGAAAAATTTAGGGGCTAATATTCCCAAGTGGGCTAATTTTCAATGTTTTCCCAAAAAAGCATTCGCTAATTTCCATTTTTTCTAAAAATTATTCGCTAAAACTCTATAGTATAAAAAAATTTTACCTTAAAAATCACCAAAATTTTATATAGAGAATACACAAAATTATTAGAAATGTGAATATTTTTACAAAAATATTTCCAAACATTTTACAGATTTCATACTTTGGACTAGTTAGATTCGCCAAGTTTTATAAACTTTAAAATAATTTTCATTCCTTAAAAATTTCCCTGAACAAAATATCTATGAAGATTAAGAGAGAATGCACAAATAATTCCAAGTGGGGAAACATGTTTACCTCTACATCCGACAAAGGAAAATTTCGTTAAATATGAGATATTGTGTTAAGTTAGCACCAATATTTTGTGGGTGATTTCATATTTTAGAAAGAGTGAGACCGATGTCCCACAAATTTTCCTTGCCACCCAAAGTGATGACTCATTATTTTTTCCATATCTCTTTGCTTTAAAAGTATGTAGATCATGTTAATATTGTTGATTGGACTATGGTATAAGTGGAATTTGGGGGTGAATTCTAGCCATAGCCACTGTGCATTTTAGATCAAAGGTAGATCATACTCTAGAATCGAGTAATCGAGTAGGTCGAGGTGTAGTGGAGGCACTTTTGACAAGATGAAGCCACTTGGGAGATATATGTGCAAAAGAGGGTATCTTACCCTAAGTAAATGTAAAGAGTTGTGTATATAAATATCATTATGAGTTTTTTGTTCAGCATAGGGAAATGTTAAATTTTGTGTTCAATATAGAGCATGATTTAATTGTGTTCATATATAGAACATTGAGGATGATGCTCCTCTAAGGGGATGGGGTCTGTAATAATTATTTTTTCCTTCCTTCATGTAAATATTTCTATGAATTGTAATTCATGTAAATATTGTGGAAATTTTAACACAATGATTCATTGAGAGGAATGGAAACAAACTCAAAGTTTGGGGAGGAGTTTCTTGGGAATTGGTTAACTCAAACGATTCATTTAATGGCCACCAAATTTTCTAACTAGGATTAATGGTGTTTCACATTTTTTTTTCCTTCATGACAACAAGATGTCATTGATGTCAAAGGGGATGTATGGGACAAGAACAACAGTACCATCCTCCATGATCAAATAAGTAATGGAACTCTTTGTGAAGAAATATAATAGATAGATATTTAAAAAGGTATAATTACATGAATAAATGAGTGCTTGAAGTTATTCAATTTTTTAATGAATTTATTATGCTAAAAATATATTGAAAATATCATGGTTTCATAGAGAACATCTATACCTTTCCAATGATATATCCTACTCAAAAAAAAAAAAATCCTCTTGGATGAGAAGCTATGGGTTGTTGAAAATAAGCATTAGTTGGGTGAAATTAAAAAGGAAAAATATAGGGCCAAACCCAAATTAGTAAAATGTTAACTGGTGGGAAAGTTCTAGGTAGATCCACCATTGATAGATAATATCAATGTCCTTGAGTGCATAAATATGAACATTTTTTATCTTCGTTAAAGGGTATGCATAAGCAGTACCTCAATTAAGTCAATAGATAAATGAAGGAAAAGTAGCATGATGTTTAATGAGTTCGTCAGGAGTAATTGAATGTTAACAAAATGTAAAAATTCTATTACATGATGACATGGAGCATGCTAATGTCAACATGTTGACATGGCACAACTAGGGGAAGCCATGTGGCAATGACCAATGGAATTTATGGGCTGAAAATTAGTCTGAAAAAGGGTGACATGTGGCACCCCTCATGATCTTCCACATGGATCAATGAAATCATGATGACATCATCAAAGGAATGACCAAAGACCCTATGGTCTAGGTCATATGGGTCGGTCATATGGTTTTGCTGAAGATGTTGAATTTCCTTAACATAAATGGGATGTCCTTGATGTGAAGTCCCAATTAGACCTCACACCATTTAGAGTAGTATCCCCATCCAGTTATATGGTCCATCCACTATTTCAAGTGATTTATAAGTGTGCCTTGGCCACAACACATAAACAAGATATCGTAAACACAACTTTGACATAAAATTTGTGTGACACTGAATGTATATAGTAAAGGGAACTTCCACGAACAAGAGAGGGACGAGCCTCTAATAGGGAAGCAATGGTTCTATCCGAAGAGAGACACGAGGGAGAAGAGGAATAATCTGTTGATAAACCTACAAATTAGTTTTCAAGATGGATAAAAATCATGAAAACATATTTCATTATATTTAATATGTATTACATCAGCATATATTGAAAACATATAAAGAAATATCTTACTACATCCATGATACATGCATGAAAGAGTGACAGCTCCAGGTGCTTCCAATAATTAATGAAGATTCCAAGTACACTGGTACATAGGAGAAACGCTAGCTCCATTAGTGGAACATGAAGGTACTAATTGCTTCTCCAAAGAATTATTTTCTATCTTATGCACAAAAATAGAAGCCAAAGCCAAATATCTCCAAATCCAAGCCCTTTCCATGAGTTATGAGGACCTATTTATAATAAATGAAAATAAAACTTAGGTTTCCTCATGACTCTTAAACGTCTATGGCCTATGGGATTCCATATGAATTTTCACAGTCTATTCATTATTCTTTATATTACACATGTGTCTCTTCATACTTCATGTGTGTCACTTGTACTTCATTGCATTGGACTTATACTTTCAAAAGATGAAACACATATAATATGATGGCTATATAAGGAAAAACTTTAATAAGGAAAAACATCTTTACATAAGTGAAAGAGACAAATCAATAGCTTCATCATGGAGTTCGTTAGTGATATGTGAACGCCATGCTCTGAAATCTACTGCAATGACTTTGACTCGGACAGGAAACTCTACAATGTGTCGCATCTTAACCTCCAATGATTTTGTTAGGATGTATTTGGAGCCATATTGTACACTATTCCATAGCTAAGAAAAAATTATGTGAACTTTAGATGTCACAATCGCATGTTATAGGATAATTTCTTTGCTGATGTATGAGTGTTGTTGCCTTGTTGCTTACCTAATTTACTCAATGTATTGCTTTATATCCCACATAATTACATCCTTATTTTTAATCTATCCTAGTACACCTACAATTGTAATTCCATGTTTTTGTATTAGGGACTCCTATCTCTTATGAAATAGACCATAAGCACTTATAGTGTTAGTTGCTTATTCACCAAGATGGGTGTAGTTCGGAATACGGAGCCTCAAATGAGAAAAAATATAGCTAGAGATCATACAATGATACAAAAATCATGATATGTCCCTCAAAATATTCTATACTTACATATCTAGGCCCTATATCACCTTTCCAAGACAACCCAAGAGGGTCTCCGGAAAATACACAAAGATACAAATAGGAGCTGCAGCCCTAGGGCTGAAGGTTTGATGCAAGAAATAAATGGGAATATATAGCTAAATTTGATGTAGAAATATGTAGATATTATCCAATAGATCCTTTGGATGAAGGGTTGTCCCCTCCACTGAAGAAATCACACACTGCAACCACCCCTGCAACTCCTCCCAAAAATAAGGCAGTTCAGGACTGAAATTGCGTTGTAGGAGATAAAAACACCTTGGCATGATGCCAAATGTAGAAATAATTCTCAAGGGCCTTCTTTATTGGCCTCCCAATGGAAGGAAACCTTCCTCCACTGAAAAATATCTTTGAAATGACCCAAATCAAACCTCCCCTGCTGCACCTTGCAACACAGCACAACTCTCAGCAGAAACTACATTGTAGAAGAAAGATGGAGCTTGCTCTGATGCCAAAATGTGGAAATGTAGCCCAAATACTTGTCCTAAGTGGGCACTCAAAGTCCCCCAAGGATGAAGGTCAAATTCCCTCTCGGAAACACCCTTGTGCTAAACAGCATTGTAGTCTCCGCTAAACAGCTGAAGAGAGCAACAAGTCATACAGACCATAATCAAAATAATAATCCAATAATGCCTTCTATGGCTTCCATCCCCTTCCTTATATTCTTGGTGATATTCCTCACCTTCGACCCTACTCATTAAAGCCACTACTTCCATGCATGGAGTCTCCCTCCAAAATTGTTTTGTCCCTCAATGAATGTCCACTCCTCCATACGAGTGTTGTTGATTTGGTCAAATTTGACCAAGTCTACATGCTCCATTATCTTTTCACACATAAGGGTGCTTAATATAACTACTTATAAGACCTCCATTCACAATTGGAGTGATTTTTATTCCTACTAAGGAGATTTATGGTTCTCCCTACCCTCTTATTCTTCTAACTAGGAGGAAAAATCAAAATTTAATATTCCAATTAGTTGCATGCTAATTTAGGAATATTAAAATCCTCCCCTCCCAAATGTTGCTTGTCCTCAAGCAACTGCAAGGATAGAACTGAAAAATATATGGAACCTTCATTCCCATGTGGAGCTTCAAATCCCAATCTATCATCCATACAAAAGTAATAACCCTCCAGAATGGTAATTCATAGAAAAATTCCTCCCAAATGCACATGGGAGGTATCTCCCAAATGCTCAAGTTCACCATATGGCTCACCTCATATGGAAACAAGAGGTCAAATGTAGCAATCATGGATTTTCCAATGTTCTCCCTGAAGTATGAAGCATAAGAAATGTGGAGAGTCTCATCTTTAATGGGAATATCCAATCCATGTGTCTTCTCTCCAATCATGCCCACAACAATGATAAGGACATCATCAACATATGGGATCATAATCAGAGTCATACTGGCTACCATATATAAGACTGGAGAAGGAGAATGATCCATCAAGTGCATCCAGTGTAGTTTTTCTCCTAATTGCCACAGAATATGATATGATAGGTGGTTTCCCAACCACTTTCTTGCTGCCCCAATCATCTCACATGCTTCAAGAAGGTGTATGATGTGTGGTTCCAATTTTTCACACCCTAAATAAGATATCATCTCCCCAACATCCCCTAGGGAGTGGCCATCACCATCACTTCTTATGGCCCCAAATGTACCATGAGGTCTATAAGAAAGAATGCCCCCTCTTGGAGCAATGACCTATACATGGATGGAAAATAAATACAAGCACATAGTAAGTGAATCATGATGCACATAAACACAATCCTTACCATGTAACTTTAACAAGTTGTTGAAGTGGCTCATAGATGGAACTCCTCTCACTCCCAATGAGAAAGGAAGTGGTTGTGATAACTCTACCAAAGATTTATGTCTCTCCTCATCCTCCAAACAATACGTGCATCTCTTCATATGCTAGTGCATCTCCTCTTTGAAGCATTCCCAAATGAATCCCTACAGGATAGTATGGTATGCTCTTATAAAACCAATTGGGAGTGAGATAAAACCCTCGTATGTTGCATGTAGTAGCTTCTCCTTGAGCTTAGAGGTTCTAGTCAATAATATCCTACTCTATAAATATATTACCCCATCTCTCACTGCATATCTCCCATCTGATAATTGTCCATCAAGCACTCTGCATGAAAAGAGGTCCTTGGAGTATTCCACCAATAGCTAGGATCTCCAATAAGGGTCAATACTCAATAATGAAAGTCTTGCATATCTATCATGTGAATCAGTTGTCATGTTTCTTCCTTCTTCTTTTACATCTCCCATGCCAAAGTCATGCACCAAGATGCTGCTATCCTACTTCTGTTGCTCCTCCTATAGCTGCTCATGCTCTAGTGAAGGTGGAATGTTTTGGAGGTTAGCCTTCCATGGGAAGCTATCACCTATCAAAAACTTTCTTAGTTTGGCCAATGTAAGCATGAGTGACCACCAACCTCTACCATATGTGGAATATTTCTACCTATGTGTAAGTATATTCTGATTCTCCAAATCCATGGAGTGGTCTCCTAGCACCATGATGATGCCATCCATCCCTGGAACATCTTCTCTTAGCGCAATATGTTTGGTGAGAGTGCGTAATACTGATATTGGGAGAATGTCTCCCTACTCCTTGAGCCTACCCCAGACTCTCTGCGCTGTACCAAGTCCTCCCATGGTTCTCACCCCTCAGGAATCTATGATTGGTGCAACCTATTGTGTGACATCTCTCATCAACTCCTGATCTGGTGGTCTCCCAGGTGGAATTCCTCCATGTAATGAGACATCAATGTCTAGAGTAGACTGCATATATGAATGGACTACTTTGGACTACTTTTTCCTTTCTCTCACTGCGCAAATCAGTCTACCTCTCTTGTGCATCAACCTTTTGGAATAGATAGGGATGTGTGATCCTAATCACCTAATGTTGGCCATCCTCCCTATCTCCTCCTTCCATCTGCAAGGTCTAAAAATATATCAATGTTGGCACATGTTTCTCATGGATTGTGCCTTGATCTCCACATGTTAGATCCTTTGTAACTCCTTGCAAAGATACAAGGGCTCCTCTAATTGGAGCAATTGCTCCATCTCACTCTCCATGAGGTACTATATTTTCTCCTGATGTGAAAGCGTTTTTACCTCTTGCATGCTCCTCCCTTTAATCATTATTGGAGGATACTTCTTATTCATTAAGAGGCCCTTTGTCTTGATCCTCTATTGAAAAAATGATCTCCATGTATTCCTTTTGAGAAGAGAGCTCTTCGTGAATTAGGGATCTTGCCTCTAGCAAGATATTACGCAAGTTTCTAACCCCCTTAATATCATTATGGAATGGATTTGGGTTTATGGATCCTTCCAACTCATGCAAAGGTTTTGTTTTTTTAGGCTTGGCTAGCTAAACCAAGGATGTTTCATAATTTTTTAGATCAAATCTTTTCACTAACCTCCTAGGGAAATTTGCATAAGTAGAAACATTTACATGATTCAAGGAAGAAGTTTCATAAAACCACCAAGCATAAGCCTTACCTTAAAGATGCAACGCTGCTACTCTAATGGATTCCTCTTCTGAAACTTGGTGCTATTGCAAATAGGTGTCTAGCTCCTTCACCCAAGCCCTAGCTGTGCATTTAGGTGACCCATCAAAATTAGGCAGAAAGAATCTACCCAAAGTATGTTTCTTGCACCTTTTACTTATATTTCGATTGATAAGCCTTTTATTCTCCTTGATCTTGCAAAATCCTTGGAATTTTAGATGATTTTTGAACCTCTGAGATTGAGATTCATACTCTTGCAAATAGTCACCAAGAGTCTCCTCCTTTGATGCATCTCCTTCCTCCATCTCTCTTGCTATGAATGTAGGCATAGTAGAGCGTTGTGGATCTCATTGTGTGGCTGAATGATCACACCCATAATATGAATCACTGGTGCTTTCTTCATGTGCAAATATTTTTAGAGGGATCTGCATGTATTTCCCTCCTCATTCCCTTGATTTCTCTATTGATCTCATGCATAGTTTGGAGAAGGAGTTTTGAAAACTTCTTTCCCTCTATTTATCCAAATAATGGAGTCTTGCATTTGTCTCCTCTATAATCCTTCTCCTTTATATGATAATATTCTTCTTCTTCTAATAACATAGATGCAATGTCTTCATAGGCTGAGCCAAGATTATGCTCTGATACCACTATAATATTCCTAAACAGGAAAAGCAACAATATTGAACACAATAATGGAAATAGAAGTGAAAATCATAGAATCAACATAGGATACCAATATGGAGCCATTTTATTCATCATATCAGCAGCAAAAACATGCAATATAATGAGGCACAAATCATACAACATAAGCAAGCAAGCCTCCAATGAATAAACCCTCTCAAAAGTGAGGTGCTTCCAATATACAAAATGTCAGAGAGCTGCTACAGCACAGTCATAATGAGAAAAAATATAGGTGGATATCATACAATGATATAAAAATAATGATATATGCCTCAAAATATGCTATACATATAGATCTAGGCCCTATATCACCTTTCCAAGACAACCCAAGAGGGTCTCCGGAAAATACACAAAAGATACAAATATGATTTGTAGCCCTAGGGCTGAAGGTTTTCTGCAACACAATAAATGGGAAGATACAGCTGAAGCTTATGTATAAATATGTAGCTCTTCTCCAATATATCCTTCGGATTAAGGGATGTCCCCTCCACTGAAGAAATCACTCCCCAAATCACACACTGCAACTCCTCCCTAAAATAACGCAGTTCAGGACTGAAACTATGTTGTAGGGGATAAAAACACCTTGACCTGATGCAAAATGTAGCAATAATTCTCAAGGGCCTTCTTTATTGGCCTCCCAATGGAAGGAAACCTTCCTCCACTGAAAAATAGCTCAGAAATGACCCAAATCAAACCTCCATTGTTTCACCCTGCAACACAGCACAACCCTCAGCAGAAACTGCGTTGTAGAAGAAAGATGCAGCTTGGCCTGATTCTAAAATGTGGAAATGTAGCCCAAATAATTCTCTTGAGTGGCCACTTGAAGTCCCCCGAGGATGAAGGTGGGATTCCCGCTCGAGAACACCCTTGTCCTAAACAGCACTGCAATCTCCACTAAACAGCTAAAGAGAGAAACAAGTCATCCAGACCATAATCAAAATAATAATCAAATCATGCCTTCTATGGCTGCCATACCCTTCCTTATATGCTTGGTGAGATTCCTCACCTTGGGCCCCACTAATTAAAGCCACTACTTCCATGCATGGAGTCTCCCTCCAAAATTGTGTTGTCCCTCAATGAATGTCCACTCCTCCATACCAATGTTGTTGATTTGGTCAAAGTTGACCCAATCTACATGCTCCATTCCCTTTTCACACATAAGGGTGCTTAATCTAACTACTTAGAAGACCTCCATTCATATTTGGAGTGATTTTTATTCCTACTAAGGAGATTTATGGGTCTCCCTACCCTCTTATTCTTCTAACTACAAGGCAAAATCAAAATTTAATATTCCAATTAGTTGCATGCTAATTTAGGAATATTACATTAGTGTTGATACTTCCCCACGTCGCATAGAACTAAGTATTTGCATACTCCCTCGGATTTAACATATTATAATAAGAGGCAAGCTTAACAACACTCTCACTACGTAGGACCAAATTGGTATCATCCATATGTGACAAGATCCATTCAACTACCTCTGAACAAGGCATTTCCAAGAATCTACATGCAATCTTGTGTATCCAAGATCATTTAATATTTATATAAAATTGTTTGTCCTCCAAACCCTCTGGGAACTACTTCCGCATGAAAGTATCCTTAATGTCTTTCCATGAAACTTCAATTGATTTTTTTATAAAGAACTATGTATCTGCAAGGATGGGAATTGTAGGCTTAATAACTTCTACTTCCTCCTTAGTAATTTCTTTTGATAATTATTTAGAGGTAAACCATTAGGTAGTGGCATGCATTGTTCCAGTAGATGATGAGAGTGCAATGGGACTTGTATCTGAAACACCTTCAAGTGCACTCAAGAAATTGTTTTTTTTATATAAGCAAATTACTCAATAGACAATGAGAAAAGGGAGATCGTATTTAGCTAAGAGCAAACTAGTCAATTATTAGACAAAATGACTTAAATAACCATTAGGAGTGAAAAATGCATCTATTCAAGAGGAGGCTACATGTTGGGGAAATATTGGTGATACAAGGCCCATTAAAGGCTTAAAGATGTGCTATACAGTCATAAGGAGAAAGAGATAGGCTAAAATGGAAATTTTCATAGTCACAAGGAACAAGAGAGGATTATTGAGCCTTGATAATGTGCTATGCTCTCAAGAGATTTAGTGAAGGATGTAGGGTGCAGCCTCATAACATAAGGGAGGCATGTTGGAGCTTGTGAGTGTGTTATGTGCTGAATGGAAGCCATGGAGGGTACATGAAACATAAACATTGAACAAGGAGGGAAGATTGATGATTTCCTATGTTTTGTGTTCTCAAGAGGGAGATGGCTTCTTGTTGGGTGAAATATATAAGAGGAAGGGACTCTTGTTTCTTCGGAGTGCACTCTAAAGAGAAACTTGGATTTATAGGTGCATTTTCCTAGCACAATGGGGTCTTAACTTCTAGGAGTGTGCTATTGCTATAAATGGTTTGAAATATTCTAAGTAAAGTCCAGTAACAAGACAAAATCTTAATTATACTGAGAGGAAGGGTCAACAAGTTTTTATAATCTCTGTTGCAATAATGCCGAGAAGATGAAGAGTGATGGAATGCAAAGAGTCACAAGAAATTCACTTGTGACAATACTATCACACTTGTAACATGAATAAAGGGTAGAAAAACCGCTAAATAAAATAACACTGATCAAAAATCCAACAAAGAAAATAATAATGACAACAAAAACAATGAAGGAAACTGACATGAAAAATTACTTGCAATTGAGATTGAAGAGAAACTCTTGATGCAAGGAAGTGCATTCAGCCAAAAATGAGAATGATTATGAGAATGTGTGATGAATTGGGTTGATTATAAATATATTTTACATGTAAGTCAAGCCCATGCATTCTCGCCACTTGTTGATTGATGATAGAGTTAATTAGTTAAAAGTGGTGTGACCTCCTATTTTATGGGAGTGCGTTGACCATGTAGGAAGAGAAAGCACTTACATGGGGAAATATATCACACCTATGGGAAAAAATGAGTGTGTTGGGCTAGAGGAAGAAATTCATTAAGTTGAAGGAGTATGATCAAGGTGGGGTCATTAGGGCACAATACTAAAAAGCAAGGAGAGCTCCTCACTAAGAGTTTAGAGTGCACTAAATGTGAGTTATGAGTGAACTTTTGCCTAAGGAAGGCACAGTTCCAATTAAAAATGGCCCTTTGTGATTGCTATGTTAATCAAGTGTGTTTTTATTAGAGAAAAAAGGGTGATTTCTTGATTTTTTGTGTGTTGCGTGTTGAGTGAAATCTAGTTATTAAGTCAAGAAATTCTAGGCATTTACCTTTCTTTAGAAAGACAACAAAATTGCTCCTAAAGACAAGGTAGCGAAACTTACGGAACTTTGACTTAATAGAAAAATTGACAGTTTATAATAATGCAAGGGTAGTCAACACTTTGAGATGATACTTTACATAGGCTCCAAAATTAGATTAGGAGAAATTTTGAAGGGTCTTTGTCGCAACAACAACACTTGGCTACACACTGGGATAACTCCAAATTATTTGGTTTGGTCCTTTTTATGCGCAGATTCTTAATCCTTCAGGAAATATTGATTCATTCAATGGATTTCCTCATTTTCCCCATTCCCTCGAGTTAGAGATATATTATCTTCCATTCCTTTACTCTACGTAACATAACACAAAGAATATTGTATCTCAATATTTTTTATCTAGGATAAGGATAATGCATAATCGCGAGTTAAATATAATTTGAGTATGATTTTTCATATATGGTGTTGCTCCGCTGCTAACAAGCATTTTTAGTAGCCCAACAAAGTCAGTATAGGAGAATAAGCATTGCTTCACTGCCAAAAAACTTATTCAGTACCCCAACGAAGTTTCTTGCTTCACCTCTCTGCATAGGAAGCCTTTCTCTTTTCACCCTTTATTTTGTTTTATCTATAGAACTATGCTTAGTCACTTATTATCTGCTAGGGTGGAAGGTGGATCCTGAATTATTGAGAGTATGGGAGGTTACTCCTTCAGATAAGTATTATAAACCTATGATAATGGTTTTCTCACTATAGGTTTTCCCCTTACCTTTATCTACTCAAATGGATAGGAAGAAAACACCATTCAATAAAAAATCTGAGTCATGAAATGAAGATCCTAAATAAATGCAAGTATCAATGTTATTCTTATGATTTTCCAACTGAAAGGATCATATTTTTCTGTCCAAATATCATCAAATTTAAAAGATATAAACACCAGCACACAAAGAAGAATACTATTGGGCTAGCCAAGGGTTTTGCGTTAATACAATTTTCCTTTTCCCAAAATTAGTCACATTGTCTCGAAGCTCAAGATTATTTTTCATGCAGTGTTTTATTTACAGAAACAAAAAAAAACCAACGAGATAATGCATAAGAAACCAGGCAAGGCGAAGAAAATATGATGTAATGCAACTAACTAAATTCAACCTAACCTAAACTAAACTAATAGATTATCATGTAAAAACCTCTAATGCAGCCTTAAAAGCTACTATTGACCTTTAATTCGAAAGATATTATCATGTAAAAATGACATAACATCATATAAAACTAGACAAATAAATAACCAAAAGATCTGTAGAAACATAGAAGCATACAGTGTAAGCACAATCGTGGGGAGCCCTTACCTTATCTACATGAAAAAATACACCACAAAAACACTTCTCAGGCTCACATCCTTACAAATTTTGGCTGTATGCTTGAAGAACTGACTGTGAGCGGTGGATCCCGATAAGTAGGATTCCTCTAGCCAATTTGTAACAGGGTCATAAAAAACCTTATTTGAATAATATTTCCAAGGAAATTTTACCATAAACATGTCTACATCATAAGAAATATCAAAATATAAATTTGAACAAATATATTGACAGCAATCCATGCAGGTGTGTGGATTATTCTCTTCAATGGATGATGCAAGAATAATTTCAGATTATAGGATTTGAAGATCATTAAGGTGAATCTTTATTTCCAAATGCCCAACCAAAAATTTGCATGGGTAAGGATACATTTATCGTATTCTCTAATTATTATCAAACCTATTACTTTGATGGTGTTATCACTCCCCCCTTCTTCCCAAGGCTAAGAATGGAGCTGAAGGAAGGTAACCACAAACCAACCTTTAGGTCAGCTATCTAGCCCTACCAAGACCAACGAGGGCTCTCTAAATTTCACTTAGAAGCCAAAAGAATTATTGGATATAATTTTTTAGACTAGTTATGATGCTCAGTAGATTAAGGTTTTTTTTTTTTTTGGAGTTTTGTTGGATAGGACTGACAGTTAGGAAACTATGTCTAGGGTTCTGGTCTGAATTCAAAGGTTTAGTTGCAAAGGTAAGGATGAGGCCATGTAGGTAATCTAATAAGCATGATTAATTTTTCATTGTGTATAGATTTAATTGAGAGGGAGTCAGAATGAGCATTAAACAGAATTCATTCATCAGAATAGTAAAGACAATTTCATGAAAATCCTATAGAAAACAGAGCATGGAAAGCATGATTTCTGTCTATAAACTGAGAAGAATTAGCATAAAGAAGAATATAGATGAAATATGAGTAACATAGCATTCAACATAATGATTTTACAGGGAAAAAAAAAATACTCAAAGGCATACCACTGGATTCTCAACACTATTCTACAACATTGTCTTTGATTTCATTAGCAAAAGCTTGTACAATAGCTCCACTGCAAATAACAACTATCCAACCTTTAAAAATACTTGAGGTGGACTACTTATAGAAAATAGAGTTCATGACACCTCATAGGGTCGAAACACTATCCAAAAAGTATCATAATTACATCAAATGAGTCACTTCCTAAAATCTATGGAAGTTAGAAACTAATCCCTGAACTTTAGCTAAGCACTAAGAGTGTGTGTCTCCTCCTTTAAATTACATGTTTCCTCATAATAGAGGAAAAAACAAACTCAAATACCACAAATGACACCTCATGGGACAACTAGCATCTAATTTCTAGATTTTTCCTAACATGACAGTTGTCTGAAAAGAATCCTATGCAGAAACGTCTCACTTGTAGCAGAAATGTCGTGCCTGTCTGGAAGAAGTGTCACGCAAGTTTAAGGGTGATTTTGACCCACTTAGGAGAATCCAAATTCAAATATGAAAATTGCGTTGTGTAGCCTTGTGAGTCTAGTTTCCTATTCTCTTTTAATTTTTAGAAAAAACCCACAGGAAGACCTCCAAAAGTGGTTTTTCCCAACCTTACTCTAGAAGCATGGTGCTTGGTCCAAAACATTGGTAGAAGCATAGAAATGAGGCAGTTTTTTGCATTTTTCTTCAAAACCATATATTAGTACTACGGATATTCTGAATACCTGGAAAGTTAAATTCTCTGGAGTTGATCCATCCTATCTAAAGGCAAACCTTTGGTTTGTTCTCTTTCTTCACCTAATATCATCACATTGTTTTATAGACCCAATATTTTCATATTGCGACAAACACTCTTCCTTGCCTCTTGTTTCATTCTAGTAACATACCACAAACATGAAATCTACTCGCTATGCATATTTAATGGAAAAAAAGTCCATATATAGCATATACTAGTCAATATTCACCCATCCATATAAAAAAATCTTGATTTAGAAGCTCTGAGAGAAAGCGTCGCACCTCGCCGTGATGCTTTTGTGGAGACAAAATTTCCAGATTTTTTGCAAAAATCACAAAAAATACCAAAAGTGGTCAAAATTGATCAAATTTTTTTTTTCTGACACCTGTGGAGGATGGGCTAAATATCCATGGATGCCTCAGAAAGTAGGTCTAAGTTTTTCTTCTCCTTGAACTTCATTTGAGCTTCTTCAAGCTTTTTCTTCACTTATTTGAACCAGATTTGGGAAATTTTGTTCCTGGCGCAATAGTGATTGGCCATATCTCTCTGGAGGTAATTGTTCCTTTTAGATTTCTTCAAAAGCTTATCAAGGTTTTCATTGACCCTATCAAGCCAATACTCTCTATCTTGATTGATTTCATCAAGAATTATTCCATCAAAAGTCTTCCAACCTGATTTAGGATCTGTTGATTCTCTTTCTCTACGAATCGCCTTCTTGAGGCCTCTTGTCCTTGGTATCCTTCATTTTGTTCCAAATTTTGCATCCTATAGCTGATAATCATCTACTATTTCTTTTCCCTTTCCTTTATATGCATCAACATGTACCTTTGGTTTGCCTTGGAGGAGTAGTTTCACCTTAAATTGAAAATTCTCTTGTTGTAAGAATGTGGTCTGAGAATTTTCAATTGAGAAAACCTCACTCAACTCTATTATTTCTTCATATTTCTCCTTTATGATTTCCTCAACTAAATTATCCTTCACCTATTCTATCATATCAACTTCTAAGGATGCTTGTTCATCATGGTGTTGCAATGGTGACTCACCATCATGACTAGGTGGTTGATCCTCATTTTGTCTTTGCTCAAATTTAGCATCATGTGCAAATACACCTCTAATTCTATTGGGAGAAAAAACCATTCTCTTTCCCTTCTAATAGTTTTTAGTGATCTCAACCCTAGGTGCTTTTGAAATCTAGGCTTTCCTACTTGAAGAGCCAACCTCCTTTGGTTGTACTAATGTTGTGGTATGAATAACAGGTGGACTAGTAGCAGGAACTGATGCTACTTTCTCCATGAAAACTTCCTAGGTCATATTGTTTGTTGAGAGCTTGTGCAAAACAATAATAGTAACCAAACCATGGTGAAATAGACTGGGATGAGGATTTTTACCTTTTCTTTGTACTTTTTCCTCCATCTTGACCAAACTCTTGAATAGATAATTTGACAAATTGAGAGATTTGGTAGCTATGAAGTGCATTGGTAACCTGACATGGTATTGGTACAGTCTTGAAAAAATTACCTCACATGTAAAATACTTCATGATTAGCTTCATTAATGGGGCATATTTATCAAGTAGATGTCTGAAAGGAAAAACATGTTCAGGTCCATCTCTACAATGAGGTTTTAGGGAACATTGGGTAGTATTCAAGGTCCAATTGCATGCCCTTGAACCAGAATTCTCCTTCATTTGGAATCTATGTTGCTGAAGTGATGAGCTCTACTGACAAAGTGAATTCAATGCCTACTATGGTGGCTTTGTCTCTACTTAATTTTGTGGCAAAAAGGGTTGTCAATGGGGCATGACATCCTACCTCCATGATCTTCTCACAAAATCTCGGACATCTAGTGTTTTCAAAAAATCTCTTAGAATATGGGGAGGCATTAAGTTCTTGTAATGTGGATGGCTCAAATATAGAATGGCGGCCTCCCTTGCGAGCTTTATTTTCAGTATCCATGCTATTTGTGAATAGGATGAAGACATCCTAGATTGAAATGAGTGGGTAGTGATGGTGAATTTTTGAAAACAGAGGATATGGATAGGGTATATTTAGGGGTTGTCATGAGGTATAAGGAGGTTGATGAAAATTCCCCAAAAACTTGAGGGAGTAGGGTGATGTGCTAACTTGAGAATATAGGTGAAATTTTCTGAAATAGGTACCGGGAAGTGGATCAAAATGGGAAAACATAGGAATTTTCCAATTTTTATATGGAAGTGTAATGGGGACTTAAGGTTTTGATGTAAAAATGGTAAGGAGGCCTTTGAGTGGTAGGGGTTGTTTAGTGTAGGGTTTTTGAAGGATGAGTGATGGTTTAGATGGAGGGAAAGGGATCTCCAATGGCTAAAACCAATCAAGAAAGGAGAAACCCTAAAAATGGGAGGGAAAAACCCTAAGGATAGAAAACATGCATATACTTATGAATTAACTTGAAGAAGGTAGTTAAGGTAGCCACTTACTGATTTTGGAGGCCACAGAGTGTTTTCACACTAGTTTTGAGGCTCGAGAATCTGATTTGAAGAGTGAAAAGAAAAAACGATCTTTGCATAAATTTAGTGTTGCCATAGAAGCATAGAGCCATTGCCGAGAAACATCGTGATGCTTCAAAAATAACGCGTTGCTTCTTCAAAAACATTGCAGATCCTCCAAAAGCGTAGCAAATTGGATTTTCTTGCATTTTTTTATAGTTTTATTCCACATTTGGAAATGGTAGGGAATTGTGAAGGTGAGATATGCACTTTATCGAGAAAGAGAAGATAAAACGAGTGAAATAAATCATGTTTTCCCTTTTTATAACATCAATAAGACACATTTTTTGTCATTTAGTGAAAACATGACATTTTTTAAGAACATTTTGCTTTTTGAATAATTTGACAATGCAACAAGCTTTTGAAAGTAGAAAATTTGTCTTTTTTTATTTTCCCACCTTAGCTAACTCCCTTTTAAAGATAAATTTTTATGATGGAAGTGAATGACCTTCCTTTCGCCTTCTTTATGACAGAATTTGGACATTTTATGGTGGCAAAATGAAAGACATCTAAACACTGACCTAGGTGAAAACGTGGTGACTTGGCTTGAGACTCTAGATAAAAATGAAGAACATAACCCATGAAATGACAATAACCATGAATAAACTGGAGGGAGTATATTTTAAATACCTAGACATATCCAGTGATCAAAATTTTATTTGAAAACTGACTTGGAAATGTAAATTTTTCACCTAGGACCACTACTAGACAAATTTGAACAAGTACATATTGATCACTAAATATTGGACACTAACATTGGCTCCAATTGGGGATGGAATCTCCTTTTAGGAGGTTTCAAGAACACCATAGATTAGGTAGCCTTATCCATTACGCAATGGAGTCAAAATTGGAAACTAAAATACCTTTGACAAACTGAAAAACGGACTCAAAAACTGACTAAACTTTTTCAATTTTTTTTAAAGAAAAACATCAGTTGATTATAGAAGTCCCATGGCCTTCTCCTCGGGCTTCAAAATTCTACAACAACTTCTCATTCTTAATAGAAATTAAAAGTGATATTTACAATGAAAGTGAACCTTTTCCTTGAAATTTAGGTGAGGTGGTGTTTGAGGAACCTACCATTCACTGGTCCTCCCAGAATTTCTTTCCCATCAAGATCTTCTAACAAGAATGCCTTATTACCTCTTAATGTTGTGATCTTGTATGGACCTTTCCATAGATTATCAAAATTAATGTGCTTACATTTGTCTTCATTTCGGGCATCCCACTGAAGGAAAACATCTCCTACTTTGAAATCATCAACTTTGATCTTCTTGTCATACACTTTCTTGATTTTCTTTTGAATTTTTTAAGTATGATTGAAGACTTCTTCTCTTATATGCCGTAAATGACTCATTTAACTGATTCTTCGATGGATATCATTTGGTTCATTGTCGATATCTTTTATAATTTTCATCACTGGGATAGCTAAAGAGTGGGAAAATTTGTGTCAACTCCATACACAAGCTGAAAAAGTGACATATTAATTGATCTCTTGGTGCTAACTCTATCCACCCATAAATCATTTATGAGCTTTTTGTGCAAATTTCTCTTGTTCTCTTGCAGCCTCTTATTAATTATGTTCACCAATGATTTGTTTGACGATTCATCCAACCTATTTCCTTGAGGATAATATGTTGTATAATGACCAAGTTTTATGAGATATCTATCAAAAAATTCAATCATTATATTAAACTCAAAGGTGGTTGCACTGTTAGTAATATTTTTTTGTGGGAAGCCAAAACGAGACAAGATATTGCTTTCCAAAAATTGAATGATGATAGTATGTGTAGCTTGCCTCGTAGGAATGGCTTCAATCCACTTTGTGAAGTAATCAGTGGTAGTGAGTATCCATTTATGATGAGTTCATGAAGGAGGATGGATCTCGATAATTAAATCAATACCCCACTGCTAGAAAGGTGCTTGAACTACGATGGGTTTTGAGGGCAGCAACAAAAGCTTTCTCTTTCCTTGAAAATTTTGAAATTCATGACAACTCATGATAGTCTTATCCACTTCTGAAAATAAACTTGGCCAATGGAATCCAGCCCTCAAAATCTTATTTGTTGTAGTCTTCCAGAAAATATGACCACCATGTCACCTTTATGAAATTCATTCATCACTTTTTCAACTTCTCCTTCTACCAAAAAAATCAACAACACTCCACCTAGATCTTTCCAATACAAAGCATTGTTAAAGATACAATACTTAATAGCCCTCAACTTAAAAGGTCTAGATTTAATACTAGGGAAACCGGGAGGAGGATTCAGGTGTTGCAAAACATAAACAATATCAACGTACCATGGCGATGAAATAAATATTTCAGATACCTGAGGTAATGGATCAGCCTCTTTCTCTTAAGATAATGCAGCAATAAAATTAATGTCCAGATCATGGAGATTGGAGTCTGCCATAGGCTTTTCCAAGCCTTGTCCCTTGATCACTTTTGTAGGATTTATCTCCATGTCATACTCCAACATAGCAGCGATCCATTTCCCACGTCGATCTTCAGGATTATTCAGTGTAAGCATATCTTTGACAACAGCATTTGTAAAAATACAATCACATGAGAATGAATAATATAGACCTGGAAGTCCTTCAATGCTTTAACAAGCACCAAGGCATGTTTTTCAATGATATTGTACTTCAAGGCTGCATCTCTAATGGTTCTACTGAAGAAATCGATGGGTTGTTATGTTTTCTGATTTTTATTATGCATGAGGACAACAACTAGAGTATTCTCCGAAGAAAAGGAAAAAATGATGAAATAAAATGTGTAATATAAACCAATAAGAATAGGACCATGAAATAAAGCAAATATTACTTGATTGAAAGACTTCTTTTCTTCCTCATACCATTTTACTTCACTATCCATATTCAGCATGTTATTAATTTACCTCAAGTGTTCAGCAAGATTGGGAACAAACCTTCTCATAAAATTGATTTTACTATTGAATTACTGAATATCCTTCTTACTTCTAGGATAGTCCAAGATTCGAATCGCTTCAATTATTTAAGTATATATTCGGATGTCATCCTTTGAAATGATGTGGCCCGGAAATTTTCCTTCCTCCATAGCAAACAGACTCTTGTTACGATTCAGTGATATGCCAAATTACCTACATCTCTGAAAAACAGTTTTCAAGTGTTGCAAGTGTTGCTCATCTGTCTTGGAAAAAAAAATGATATCATCCTAATAGATGACCAAGAAGACATCCTTTTCATTAGTGAAATAAATGTCAATTTCTCACTAAAAAGTCACTCCTGCTTTTTTCAATCCAAAGGGAATTTTGGCGTACATGAAAGTACCCCATGGTGTTGTAAAGGTTGTATTTTCATAATCATCTAGATGGACTAAAATCTGATTATACCCAGAGTATCTGTCCAAAAATGAAATTCTAGAAGATCCAACTACTCTTTGCAGAATATGATCCATTTTTGGCAGTGGGTAATTGTCTCTCAACGACACTTTATTCAGATTTATGAAATCTATACACAATCAAATTTCTCTGGTCTTCTTTCCTACTGGCACTAAGTTAGACATATAATTTGACAAGCGAAGTGGAACTATAATACCAGCAGTAAATAACATGTTTACCTATTTTGTAATGGATGGCAGCAGCTTGGGATTCATTCTCCTCAATTTCTGGCGGAAAGGCTTCTGATCCAGTTTCAAAGGACTAGTATGTTGAATTATACTCTTATCATAAATTTTTAGATCATAATACTCCCATAAAAAAACATTATCAAACTGATACATGAGTGTTGCATATTTACCTTTCATCTCTGGGCTCAAGGATTTTGAAATCTTGACTATCTTAGGCTTTTTAGGAGTGCAAAGAGTAAGATATTCCACTCCTACTTATGTTGGCAGCATAGTCGATTTGCGTGCAACATCATATTGGTCAAAATGCTCCTCCAAAGGCATAAGACCTCTAAGAATGGATTTTTCTTTCAACTAAAGTACTTTCATTTTTGTTGCATGCAATTCTTGGTCATTTTTAGAAAAGAATTCATCCATTTGTAAATTCAAAAATTCCTCTTCTGTTGGCAAGAAGTTGTTGATCTGTTTTTCATCTTGAAATACTTGCCAATACTAAAAATTATCTGGAATATAAGGGTAATGTTTGACATTTATCTCATACTTATTATTGGGATACAATGGAATTTTAAACATGTTGGCCAAAGTGGCAAGAGAATCAACAATAACATTACTATCCGTTGGGATCAATGACAAAGTATACTCAATGAAGGTCCTGAGGATATCTAATACTGTATTTCGGTAAGCTAAAATCCTAGGTTTCTTGGCCTGGTATTTTTCTTTGACTTGTTTTATTAACAATTCAAAGTGGCCATACACAGAAATTTTCTTGGGACCTAACTTCTTGATAATTTTCAAGCCGACTATCAAAGCCTCATACTTTGCTTCATTGTTCGAACATTCGAATGCTAACTTGTAAGAGGACATTTGAACATTATAATTTAGGAGGAATGTTAAAAGACTGATTTATAGGTCTGTGAATCTATACTCCAATTCCAACCACTTCCTTACCTAAGGCTCCATCGAATTCCATGATCCACAAACCACTTTCTTCATCGGGATGCTAAGAATCAGATGACTGAAATTTATTTGTTGCTCGAGAAAAAATTTTGTACCAAAAATTGTGTCTTTCACTATTTCATCGCATTTTTGGGCTGATTCGCTTGGTTCCAAACCACTTGGCATATTTTCTCGATTTTCTGCATTTGCAATTTCTAAAACAGAATTTGAAAACTCAGAATTTTTTTCCTTTTCTTCAATAAAAATTTCTGAAGATGTTCAACAGTGATCATTGAATAAGATAAAAGATTCTAAATCCATGTGAATAGAATTTATGGGGTGATTTTTATGCTTTTATCTGCTACTGATCATCTGCTTCATTTTATTTTCCCAGTATAGTTTTTTTAGCTAACGAAAGACCGGTATTGTAGCATATGAAAAGTCAAACTGCAAGGTACCTCTAAGTTTCTCTCCCCTTAACCGAGAGAGCAAAATTCAGTATATGGGAGGGATATCAGCCACAACAACATCCATGAGGGCATTATTGGCTATGATTTTCTCTAAAGACACCACTAGATCTTTAATGAGGGAAAGACATTTCACTCTACCTGAATCAAATGAATAAAGGTCATGGTAAGGTCTTGTGATATCTAGGCCTAATTTTTCCATGATCGCTTTGGGAATAATTTTATGAGACACTTCAGAATAAAGCATGGCATTATGGAGGATAAAATCATGGATTTTGAGGCTAAATAAAATGGAGGAACATCACTGTCTTCTAAATCACCATCAACAGTCGGACCAAATAAAAGTTTCGGGTGATCATCACTTACATTAACCATATCAAACATTTTATCTACCCTACAACTTGGCTAATTAAAACTTATACTAGTCATTCTTGACTATTTTCATTAAAGGAATGGAGACTCTCAGTTTAGAGATTTCATTTTCAAGACTCAAAAGGGAAGAATGTTTTTATACCTCTTTGGATTATGCATCTTTCTTCTCTAGCTGATATTTGTGCAGGATTTCCATCTTTTTTTCTCCATCTTGGACTTTTATATCTTTTTTCTAACTGTTGGTATAAGCCTCATTTCCGTTTACAGGACTAGGAACAACAGGTCCCTTGTATTTTCTTTGATTTGAAGTAGTCACCACTTTATGATGAGTATTGGTTTGATAATTATGTTTTTTATGATTGGAGATGATGGGAACATTCCTATTCCTCAAAACATACTGCCTTTGTACTTGATTAAGAGCATTCTGATATCCCCTATGATAATCTTATGTCTCTAATGATAGCATATCATCAATTGACAAGACATATTTTTTATCGTCCGGTGCATGAATTTCTGTAGAAAACTTATCTTCTTCAATGAGGAAAATAGGTTGTTGATTTTCCTCAAATAAATTATTCTTGCCATAAATTTCTTCTTCATATTATTCAACGGGAACTTCTGTGTAGTTATGCTGAAATGGAGTGCGAATTTGTTGTTGAATTTGTGGATCCTAGCACCTATGTTCCCTTTTCTTGATCCTATATTGAGGCTGCTGATTTTGACCCCTGAAATTGGGATTTCTAAAGGAGGGTTTAGGTTGTCTATCAGTGATGGAGATTTTTTCCATCATATTCTCCATTGTTTTCATCAAGGTGTCAAACTTTCCCTCAGATGAAGTAGATGTTGCTTCCTTGATAGTGACCCTTTTCTCTGTCTTGATATTTGACTTTTTGATAATCAAATTAGCTTCCATGCTCACTGCATTTCGTTGCATTTCTTAAAGGGTTCATGGATTTCTTTCCCTCAGCTGGTAAGCCATGTCGAGATCAAAACCATCAGGGTAATGAAGTAGCAAGGCTTGGAGAAGGCTTGATATTTTTAGGAATAGAATCATAAATATTATTGAATGTAGTTGTAAAGTCTTATACATACTCATTAGGATTCCTTTTCAAGGCATTATATTCAGCTAGTATTTGCAATTGATTCTTATTCTCCTCCCATTTTTTCATGAATAATTCAATTAGATGTTGTGACTTAGCTACTGAACCAGCTATGAGAGAGCGGAACCTTTTTTTAGCCTCTCCTGATAAAATTTGTGCTATGATGCACATCTTGGAGTCATCATTGTCAATCTCTTCAAGATCTATGAAATCAACCACTTTGACAATGTGTTGATAAGAAGTAACCTTTTATGCTCCTTCAAAAAGGGGAAATCTTTGACAATAATTATGAGGTAGTACAGTGAGTTTTTGGGGTAAGATCAACGGAGTGAATATCGCCATGATTAATGGAGGGGGTTGTAAAGGTGTTGATGGAGTGAAAACTTGCAGAGGTAATGATGGAATGAAATGAATATATGATGATGTAGGTGTGTGAGAATGCGTAGTAACAGGTGGTGAAGAAAAATCATGTTACTGGTATTGGAAATAGGCTTTGTCTGACGTTACTTGAAACTTATCCACCAAACCTTTAAGTTTGTATAAATTAAACCAGACTTCACTATCAACCTTAGAATACGAAGACTCGGAAAATGGTACAAAAGTCTCAAAATCAATAGGATCAAAGATAATTTCTTAAGGAAAAGTTTCAGACTTAGACCTAAACAAAGAAGTTTAAAATTCAATATTATAGGACAAATCTTCTGAATAAAATTTCATAGGCAAGGATTTTGATTTCACAAGTGGAGGAATAGCCTTTCCAACTTTCCAAGACTTAGTCTTATGCTTTCTTAAAATACTCTCAGGGTCATTTACAATTGGTGAGGGATTTGGGTCTGGATTTGACCTAGTGTGTCTTTTGGGAGACATATTTTCTTGAAAATTGGTACTTTGGCTCGAATTTATAGACTCGGCCTTATTTGAATGTCAGAACTTGTCACCCATAATTCTAACCTTCAGTGAACTAAATAAATTTTTCTCGGGAAATTTTTGCAATTGCTCCCCAGCAACGGCGCCAAAAATGTTATCACTCCCCACTGCTTCCCAACGCTGAGAATGGATTTGAAGGAAGGTAACAAAAAACCAACCTTTAGGTTAGGTAGCTACCCCTACCAATACTAGAGAGGGCTCTCTCAATGTCACTTAGCAGCCAAAAGTATGATTGGATATAATTTTTTAGGCTAGTGATGATGCTTAGTAGATTAGGGTTTTTGCTTGTTTGGAGTTTTGTTGGATAGGACTGTTAGTATGAATCTTTCGTCGTAAAATATCACTTTAGCTACGCATAAAAAATATCCCTAACATCGATTATGGCTACCAAACATCTTTAAATCTGCAACTAGATGATCCAAATAATACTGCACAAATCCAGATCTAAGCATAAAAGACATTAAGCAAATAAAATACAATATGGCTCCATGCATCCAATATATAAGACAAGAACAATGTATTTGAAAGAATTTTTATATTATATTAAAAAGGGGGCACCTGAAAGGAAGACAATAAAGGTGTTTTCTGGTTCTCCTCAATGGGATGGGTTCTTGAAAGTCCTTAGCGTTTCAGATCTAAAATCTCTCTCTCTAATTGGTGTAGAAAACCCAGACAAACATAGAACTCAAAGGGAGCTCATAAGGAAAAAATGGGAAATGTGACCAAGTATAGATCCAAAGTGATCTAATACAATGAAGGTGACTAATGAATGGGGAAAACCCTTCTATTTATAACAAAGTATTGGGGTGTTCTAGAACTCGGTGCATGAATAAAATATTATTAATCAAATTCTAGAATCACCCTTTAGGAATATTTTATTATATTTGTTGGAGGGAAAAGGTCTTGTGACTTGGGTCAATTCCTTTATTTATAAACAATAAATAAATAAATGATTTATTTATTATTTTAGGGAGATGGTGGGAATATAATTAAATAAATAATGATTTATTTAATTATTTAAAAATGATTTAGTCAAATTTAAATAGGAATATTATTAAATAATGATTTAAATAATTTATTCCTAGGAAATAATTAAATAAATAATGATTTATTTAATTAATTTCCTTGTTTTGGGTTAAATATGACCAGGAAATATAGACAAATTTTATTTTACATGGTGAAAGCAATTTTACTTAGGGTAAAATTGGTCTTACATGGTGTACTTGGGTTCATCTAATGATAATGGGTTAGATGACCAGAAAAAATGGTGTAACAGATTTCCCCCAAACGTACGAGTGTTAGGAGAAAATCGTATGACCGAAGTATGTTGTAAGAACTCAATCACTAGACATCAAGAGGGAAGTGAGAGAGAGAAATGTAAGGTAGTCTAATGTGCTAAAGGACTAGACCCAGAGGAGATGAGATTTACAGGTGCAACAATTCTCTATGTGATGAAGTGGTACCAGTGTTAAAGGTGGCGGGGGAGGCATACCTATGCCCGCCGAGACAATAGTACAAAGAATAAGGCGCCCGGAAAACCACGAAACGCAATAATGAAGCATGTGCTGGCCTAAACATGAACCAGATAAATAAAATGATGAATCCCACATACATGCGATGCCTGGAATAACCTTCAGGACTTATACAAGAATATTTTAGTACATGAGATACAAATACACCCAAATTCCCCCTACACACGGGGAAGGGCTCGCTAGATCTGAATGATACGTGCAAATCGAAGAGGCACTACAAGCGGTTGAGGTCGATAGCATCAAATGATAGGAGTTGCATTGATGCAGGGCCAACCCTGCAAACCCAGAATCTATATTGCTCTGCCATGCGTATAAGAATGCATCCGTATATTGCCCAAATGAGACTCCGATCTGGGAAATCTCATACAATAACTAATCTCGGAAGCTCTTCAAACATATGTTCACCACTTTTAATACAATCCCAATAAAAAGACTTCATGCAGAAGTTTATCAACACCATTCAATTCCTTCCAAAGATTTCAACAGAACCCAATCTCTATTCGAATTAACAACCAATATGAATCTCATTCAGATATGCCGCTTCAATTCACTTCAATCCTTTGAATAAATTACCATAGGTTTTGTTCAACGCGTTCCTAAACCATTCTTCAGCCACCAATCTAAGTTTCGATCAGATTCAAATTAATTAAAGACCAAAGTCCCATAGCAATCTGGTCATGCAATCAACATACCTCCAACCAAATAAACGCAGGATCTCAACGCCCATCAATTTGGGTCTTCGTTTACTTCAGGATTCCATTTTCCACTGCAACTTCAATTACATTCAACGCTGCCCAGCAAACTGTTCACCGAACACTTCACTCACGTTATTTCAATTTCAAATTAAAAAGAATTACCTCTCATCGCGTGGCTCCGATGTGATATCAATTGGTATATCGCATCTCCAATACGTTCTACTTTCAACATACACCGATGTAACCAATCGGCGATCGCAGCTTGCAAGAATGGAATGTTAATTGACTATCACCGATTCCATAATGCCGACGCGATGTTTCCGGACCCAATTCACTATTCCAGCCTGTTATATAACCTTTTCGCATCTGGTTTTTATCCGATGCGATACCAATCGCAATCGGAAATTGCCATGACTTGAATACCTATTGTCAAAAGTTCATAGCTCCGACCCGATTACAATCGCTACTATTTCGATCCAATTAATCGGAATCGGAAATCGCTGATCCTCCGACCTGTTCCAATCGGTGATCGAAGATCGCAATTGCGATGCACTCTCGCCTTTATAATCTTCATATTTTCTGATCCGATTGCAGCACTAGACCCGATCTCATATCAAAACTAATATGTATATCAATTCACCTCCGCTCAGAAGTTCTGTGAGTCGAAATTTACCCAATTTTATGTGTTAAAACTTTTTCAACGCATTAACCTCAATAACACCAGGTTTGACTTAACACAAGAATTCGATAGTTAAAAATAAGAACACACACACCGCAACCATTTCAAACAATTGTACATAATCATATAATACTCATATTACCACCAATTATCATTCGATGTGCACAAACCACAATTGCATTCAAAGAATGAAACAGAGTTTCGACCTTTTGCCCCAATCACACAAGGCGTTCATATGATTGCAATTACACTACGCACAGAATCATGACTAGATCCATCATTTACACTGTCAAGCGATGATAGTGTTTCCACAATTTATCATCTGGCAATGCATAAATTATAATTGCATTCATAATATTCAGAACAATAAAACAGAGCCTGTGTTACACAAAATTATACAGAGAATGGTCTCTGTTATCCCCAAAACACAATTCTTCTCTCCTTCTGAGCTTTCGCTCTTCACCAAGACCTATCCTAATCTACTCGTTCTACCCAAACTTCACACTAACTCTAACTTAATCTACTTCTCTAAAAGAATCCCTCGCTCTCTCCTTTTTAAAACAAAGGAAATATATATCTAAATTAACCATCTCCTCCACATTTGGAGGAATAATTTATATATTTAGAATTCATACCCTATCCTAATCTAAACAAACTAGTCTACTTGGCTTGATCTCCACGCAGGGAGGATCACTTGCCATTTATTCCCAATTTCTGTTCTTAATTAGGCCACTCTTAACTACTTACATTTAATTGAAATTAATACACAATTAACACCCAAGTCTTCCTCCAAACTTGTATTAGCCACAACATGTGACCATTCCATCACATTGTTGGCTAGGTCTAGATGCTCCTGCATCATGCATCAAGGGTGGAAATGAAGAAGTCATCCGGGCATGTGGGGGGCTACCTGTAGGGCCACCCCCTCATGAAGGTTGAGACATCTCACACACGCCTGGGAATCACCAATAGCTGTTGTTGCATCACTGGATCGTCAAGTGTATAGATCACGATCATGCTAAGAAGAGCTCGAACCAAGGTACACTGCCCCCTAGACCTGGATTCTGGAGTAAATGAGCTGATGTCGACAGAAGTAGGTCCTCCATAGGTGAGGCAATAAGAAAACCCCAACTAAGGCACGAGGGAAAATAGTAGAGCGGCGAACAGATAAACACTAATGATGATGATGGGATGAGGGATACGAAGGAGTGGTTGGGAAACTTCCCTTGTTAGAGCATAAAGGGCATGAATGGCGTGGCAGCGACTGACACAATATCATGAGGAATAGGGGACAAGGGTACTGAAGGCCATAATGTATGACACAAGAAAGGGACCAAGCAAGAAAGGATGGAGGACTATAGTGGGGTACAAAGGGACTCGGGAGAGACTCTATGAATGCGATGATGACTCAACTCAGATGCTCTAAACAAGGGCGACTCGATGGTGTTGCCTCATAGTAAAGGTCCAATGGGGGACCATAAAAACATGAGTACAATAGGTCATCTCATGACGAAAATAAACATGAACAAGGACAAGTAAGGAGGAAAAGTGGTGCCCCAAGTACGAGTGCTGTAAGTGATAAAATTCGATTTGGAGGAGGGTTATGGTTGAGGGGCATAGGTGCCCCCAAGCATGTTGTGGTCATGCCAAAATGTATAAAGGGGAATCTAAACACATTTTAATGATGTGGTGCGCCATTTTTTTTCGTTATGGTTATGCAGTGTGAGAAAGGAAATGGAGGATTACCAATCTCTTTTAGTATTGCATATATAAATCTAACGGACTTTAAGTTTTCAGTTTGGCATACCAGGTGTCACTATCCCAAAGAGAGGATTTGGAGATAATGAACTGATGCTCTCCTAGAAAACACATAGGTTGGTCCACAGTAATGTCTAAGAGACTTGGTTGTGGATGTAAAATGAAGGAACGATAAGGGGTATCATCCCAAGAATTATTTGAAGTGGTATGGGACTCTAAAGGTTCTTCTAAATGTGGAAGAATAATGGTATTAGAGTCGACATGACTAGAAACACTAGGAGAGTTGTGGAGAATTACTTCTCCGGGTCTCTCAAATATGGGTGCCCCCTTACCCAAACATTGTGTTGCAATGTAATGGCCACAAGGTGTATGTGGTTCAAACGTGTCGTTTTTATGTAAGGGGGAATAACGAAAGTCAGGGGAGATGATTCCTTCCATAATGTCGTCATCGGGATAGAAGATGGGGTGACTTGTGGAAGAAAGACCACCTGACGTGGCGAGGCTATCTGACTCATCATCATGAGAAGAGAGGTTCACATGTGCAACATCACAAGGGGTGACAGAAGGGTAAGTAGATAAAGGATCTACCGATCTTGAGCCCAAGGTGATTGATGAAGGAAGGTCAAGCGAAAAAACAGGGGAGGATTCAGAGGGAATGTTCCCTGAGGGTCTCATGGATGATGATAGGTATAAAATGGTGGATGAAGGCTCAGTCATCTTGACATCAGGAGGGGGAATGTCAATGGGAGAAATCATGTCGGGTAGTTTTTCCAGAGCAAAACGCGCAAATAGGGGAGAGGTGGACTCGGTGCACTTGGCCGCGAATTGGCGGATCACGGCGAGAGAGGTGCATAAGTCCTCGAGACAGGGACAAAGGTGGGTGTAATGGCCATGGAGATCACACAAAGCACAAGGGTGGTTGGAGTGAAGAGTCTTGGGGTTCTTGGTCATGGTCGTGGAAGAAACAAAGGCTTCCAGGACCGCAGACTCAGGGAATGCGACATTAACCATGGGCTTGAGATGATTCCGTTCAGGATAGGTATGGGTGGCGTGACCGAAAAAATCACACAAAGCACACTGGATGGTATTCTTTGGAGGCCAAGGAGGGGCAGGGTTTGTCGGGGCAGTCTTGTCAGTTGATGCACCCCTACGAGCTTTGCCAATCTTACCCGAAGCGGTCGCAACGGGAGGTGGTTCTTGTTGAGGTGGCTGAGGCACTGTTGCAGCGGGAGAATTCATGGGGACCGGTTGAAACGGGGTCAAAGCAAGATAAGGTTTGGGTTGAACAGGCGGGGTAGAGGTTGGAGGGTCAAGGTACCATATGGGTATACCCAAGGTCAAGTTAGGGAGGGAGAGGGTGGCCAAGATAGGGACCGAATAAACTCTGGGAGGGGGAGCAAGGAAAGGTATCTGACCAGAGGGGTAATGGCCAGGTGGGACGACTCCTAAATGGCTAAGGCTTGGGGGAACCATTCTAGGAGGTTAAAGAGGCTCATGAGTACTATCTAGATGGGAAGGTCCAGGCGGAAGAATTTCGGGCAGCTGAGGCGAAAGGCGAGGAGCGGATTGCTGCAGGTGAGGTCGAGGTTGCTGACTAGCCGAAGCGGGTTGTTTAAAGTCAGCCCGAGACGATTTCATCATGCAAACATTCGCTAATTTGGGATCAGAGACAAGAGGAGGAGGAAGAATAAGGAAGGTTCCAAGCAAGGAGGAGTCTTTGTAGACGCCGGGGGAAACACTGGTCAAAGAATCAACGGTTTTTTTATTGGTTATAGAAGAGAGGGTTGACTCAGGGGAGGTCTGAGATTTTGGCTCATGATACGTCAGCTGGTTTATGGTGATTATCTTTCCATTGTGAGGGAAAAACATCTTGCGGTGGACCGCGGATGGGACAAAAAACATGGCATAGGTGTAGCTACGCCCCAAAAGAATGTTATAATCAAGAGGGGCATCGAGTGATGGGACAATTATGGAAAAGGCCAATGGGCTGGGAGGCATGGCCATCCCACACTTGAAGAGTGATCGTGGAAGGGACCAACTCAGGAGATCCGAGTTGTTTCCAAACCGAAGCAGACATCACACAGGTGGATTCCCCCTCGTCAATGATGCACCAGGAAATGTTAGCGTTCTGGATTTTGACTGAGATTTTGAAACTACGGAAGCAGGAAGAGGAGGAGACTCTGACTGATGGGTATCGAAAACAATCAATTGGTCATCTGCTAGATCTACAGCACCCAGGGCAGATAGTAGAGCTTTTCTTTGGGAGGGGCACAACTGGAGGAGTTCCAATGTTGAAATGGCAACAGAATATTGGGCCAGCTCATCTACTATGCTAAACGAATGGGCAGCTCGGTCAGAAGCAGCATTTCGGCTTAATGGTCCCTTAGGAATCTTGGTATGAACCTCGGCTTTGGGCGAAGGGATATGCAAAAGACCATAAGTTGTCGAAAGAGGCTCTGTAGAACCTGAAGAAGGTAACTCGGGGACAGATGGAGTAGGAGGTTGGGGGTACAGATGGGACTGAGTGTGAAGGTTTAGGTTGGTCAGAGTTCATCATGAGGATCTGGTAATCAAAGGTACCATATGTAGGAGGTTGAGTGGTTACTGGTCCGTGAGGTGGTTGGGTAGCCACGAAGCTTAGCTGTGGGAAAGGATTGGTCGCGCTCTGTTGTGCATACACCTACCCCTGAGGGGGTGGTGGCTTCTGTTGCGGGGGTTGAGAAGAAAAGGGAGGCGGGGGTGCTAATGTTGGAGGAGTTGGAGCACTAGGCTGTGGATATGGATGATAATGAGGTTGGGTAACAGTGTGGTAAACAGTGGGTTGGGCAGAAAGAGGAGGCATGTCGGATCCTAGATGCGCGCTACCGGGAGGGAGAGGAGTGCAGGAAGTGGTGCCCCCTCCCCCAGGAAAACCATATCTCATGGGAGGTTCAGCGGATGGATTGGAGATAGCTCCAACGATACTGTCGGCGGCAGGAGGTGCCCCCGGTGCATGGGCATTACCGGGTCTGGGGAGATCAGGTAGAACAATATAAACATAACCCGTCTGAGTGTAGATCAGGTCATATTTTAACGCCATTTGGAGGGCAGCTTCTTCGGTTTGAGGAAAATGCGATGTGAAATCTTTCCCGATAGGTGGCAAGAGAGATCTAAGGAACCATTCCATGTAGACACGGTCTTCGAAGGTAGGAGATTGACATAGGCTCTTTCTTCTCCACCATTCCTGGACATGATCGGATAGGCGGGTCGCAGAAGATTAACGGAAAGAAGTCAAAAGTTCGATACCAGTGTCATATGGAAGGGGAAGCTGGAAGTAAGATAAAAATTCCCTGGCAAGAGTCGCAAAGGTGGTATGAGAGGAAGTGGGTTGATCAACATACCACTTAGAAGCTTCGCATGTAAGCGTGCGTTGGAACAATCTAAGACGGATGGAATCATCAATAATGGAATGGGATGAACACCACATGTGGAAAGATCGGATATGGTTGGAGGGATCTTCTCCAGCAAGGCCTTCAAACTTGGGAATGTCGGAGGGGAGCTTGGTTAGCATAGCAGGCCAACTAACATCGTGGCGGATAGGATCATTGATCAATTGATTGAAATCAGGGAGACTGAGGCCTGCCATGAAGGGGAGCAAGGGAGCAGTCGAGGTAGTTCCTGTGGCGGTTCTACTAGTAACAGTCCCAGCATTAGGGTCGGGGTTGCCACTAGCATTAGGCCCTGGACCAGACATGGTGAAGGTAACAGGGGGAGAACCAGAAGTAGGGGGAGAAACCAAATAATCAGAAGATGAGTGAGAGTGCGGACTCGGGGGAGGACTAACTCGACGAAGACGGGAAGGAGCAAGTCGACCAACTGGAAACTGAGGGTGAAGGCTAAGAAGTCTCCGGGATAAACGCCTTGGAGGCACAATGATGACGGGAAGAAGAAAAACCGACAAAGGCAGGACGGTGCAAGATCAAGTGAGGTCAACGTCGAAACAAGGGCAGAGAGGTGCAATGTCAATTGATTTTAAAGTCTTTTCCAGGAGGTGTTAACCAGGCTCTTCTTCACTTATGGTCAGTGTGTGGCATGTGTTAATTTTAATTGTTTAAACCCAGACATTTTGAGAGTAAAATAAAAAGTGTGCTGCGTAACTAAAAAATAAATCTGTAGTAAATAAGACTGAAATAACAGAAAATTAATAGCTAACAATGCATCAATCTAACCCAAGAAGGCGGGTCTCTCAAAACTAGTCAATAAGAGGGAAAAATCTAATCAAAGCACGCTAAAAAGAGGCCAATAGATCTAAGGTTGGGAGGGACGGGGATCTAAAGGAGAAATCTGCTGAAAAGAGGTGCAGATAACATCAAAGAGGCAGAGGCAAGGTTGCTGCTAGAAAGGACGGGATCAGCTAAAGGTAGAAGGGACAAGGAGGCGACCCTAAAAATGAACCCAAACAAAACTATATGAGGTGTTTTGAAAGGGAGAAGACCTAATTTGTAGGGATCTGAAAAGGACGTATCAGATCAGAAAGAAAAAAGGTTGAAACTCTGGAAATTCAGACGTCTGAAATAGAGAAAACTCTCCCAAGAAAAGTGGAGGGTACTGAAGCCCTAGGGGGCTAGATTCCCACTTAGGTGAGTAAAATGGAGCAATAATAGGTCTAAACGGGCGAAGACGGAGGTCAGACAACCCTGACAGAGGTTCAGACAAAACCTAGAAAAATTTCAGAAAAATTCCAGAAAAAAGTCCAGGTCGCAGTTTTTGACCTGTTTTTCTCTTAGGTCGCAGTTTTTGGGTTTTTTTCTGTGACCTGAAGCTCCAGGACACATTTTTTGGGCCAAAAAGTGCGACCTTCACTTCCGGCACTCTCGGCGGCAGATTTCAGAAAAAATTGTCGTCTTAGTGGCGGCTGATGTTTGTCACCTGCGCAATAGGGCCAGAAACACACAGAAGTTAAAAATTTTAATGTTTGAGGGTTTTAGAGGTGAAAGGCACCATAAAAATAGGAAAAATAGAAAACTAGAGAGAAACCCTAAGGTCTGAAACAGCTGGATATGCAGGAATATATAAAACGACAACGGTCACAAAAGAAAACCCGTGTGCAGTCGCCAATTGTTAGTATGAATCTTTCGTCGTAAAAGATCACTTTAGCTACGCATAAAAAATAGCCCTAACATCGATTATGGCTGCCAAACATCTTTAAATCTGCAACTAGATGATCCAAATAATACTGCACAAATCCAGATCTAAGCATAAAAGACATTAAGCAGATAAAATACAATATGGCTCCATGCATCCAATATATAAGACAAGAACAATGTATTTGAAAGAATTTTTATATTATATTGAAAAGGGGGCACCTGAGAGGAAAACAAGAAAGGTTTTTTCTGGTTCTCCTCAATGGGATGGGTTCTTGAAAGTCCTCAGTGTTTCAAATCTAAAATCTCTCTCTCTAGTTGGTGTAGAAAGCCCACACAAACATAGAACTCAAAGGGAGCTCATAAGGCAAAAATGGAAAATGTGACCAAGTATAGATCCAAAGTGATCTAATACAATGAAAGTGACTAATGAATGGGGAAAACCCTTCTATTTATAACAAAGTATTGGGGTGTTCTAGAACTCGGTGCATGAATAAAATATTATTAATCAAATTCTAGAATCACCCTTTAGGAATATTTTATTATATTTGTTGGAGGGAAAAGGTCTTTTGACTTGGGTTAATTCCTTTATTTATAAACAATAAATAAATAAATGATTTATTTATTATTTTAGGGAGATGGTGGGAATATAATTAAATAAATAATGATTTATTTAATTATTTACCAATGATTTAGTCAAATTTAACTAGGAATATTATTTAAATAATGATTTGAATAACTTATTCCTAGGAAAAAATTAAATAAATAATGATTTAATTAATTAATTTCCTTGTTTTGGGTTAAATATGACCAAGAAATATAGACAAATGTTATTTTACATGGTGAAAGCAATTTTACTTAGGGTAAAATTGGTCTTACATGGTGTACTTGGGTTCATCTAATGATAATGGGTTAGATGACCAAAAAAAATGGTGTAACAAGGACTGACAGTTAGGAAACTAAGTCTAGGGTTTTGGTCTGGATTCAAAGGTTTATTTGCAGAGGTAAGCGTAAGGCCAAGTAGGTAAGCTAAGAAACATGCTTAATTTTTCATTATGTATAGAGAGAACTGAGAGGGATTCATAATGTGCATTAAACTACATTCATTCATCAAAAGAGTAAAGACCATTTCATGAAAATCTTATAGAAAAAAGAGCATGGAAAGCATGATTTTTGTCAATAAATTGATAAGACTTATCATAAAGAAGCATATAGATTAAATATAAGTAGCATAACATTCAACATAATGATTTTACAGGGAAAAAAAAATACTCAAAGGCATACCACTGGAGTCTCAAGACTATGTCTGCAACACTATCTTTGGTTTCATTAGCAAAATATTGTACAATAGCTCCACTGAAAATAACAACTATCCAACCTATGAAAATACTTGATGTGGACTACTTAGATAAATAGAGTTATGACACCTCATAGGGTCTAAATCCTATCCAAAAAGTATCAGAATTACATCAGATGAGCAACTTCCTAGAATCTAGGGAAGTTAGAATCTAATCCCTGAAATTTAGCTAAGGACTAGAGTGTGTGTCTCCTCCATTAAATTACATGTTTCCTCATCATAGAGGTAAAACAAAACTCAAAAAAATCATATGGAACCTCATGGGACAACTAGAATCGAATTTATGGAGTTTTCCTGGCATGGCATTTGTCTGAAAGGAATCATATGCACAAACATCGCACATGTAGCATAAACGTCTTACCTGTCTGGCAGAAGTGTCGCGTCAATTCAAGGGTGATTTGGACCCACTTAGGAGAATACAAATGAAAATATGAATTTTTTTCTAAGTAGCCTTGTCAGTCTAGTTTCTAATTCACTTTGAATTTTTCGAAAACACCCACAGGAACACCTCCAAAAGTGGTTTTTCCCAACCTCACTCCAAATCATCGCGCCTGGTCCAAAACACTGGCAGAAGCATAGAAATGAGGCATTTTTTTGAATTTTTCTTCAAAACCAGAGCTTGTCATGGAAAACCAAGTCTATATATGGAATTTACTAGTTAAGATGCACCCATCCATATAAAAAATTCTTGATTTAGAAGCTTTGAGAGAAAGCGTCACGCCTCAGCCTGATGCTTCTATGGAGACAAAATTTCCAGATTTTTGCAAAAATCACCAAAAATACAAAAAGTGCTCAAAATTGATCAAAATTTGTTCTATGACAACTGTGGAGGATGGGCTAAACATACATGGATGCCTCAGAAAGGAGGTCTAATTTTTCCTTCTCCTTGAGCTTCATTTGAGCTTCTTTAAGATTTTTCTTCACTTATTTTAGACTGATTTGTGAAATTTTGTTTCTGGAGCAATAGTGATTGGCCATATCTCTCTGGAGGTTATTATTCTTTTTAGATTTCTTCAGCAATTTCTCAAGGTTTCCATTGACCCTATCAAACTAATACTCTCTATCTTTATTGATTTCATCAAGAATTAGTTCATCAAAAGTCTGCCAACCTAATTTAGGAGCTATTGATTCTCTTTTTCTCTAAAGCGCCTTCTTCAGGCCTCTTGTCCCTGGTCTCCTTCTGTTTATTCCAACTTATGTATCCTCCATCTGATCATCATCTACTATTTATTTTCCCTTGCCTTTATCTGCATCAACATGTACCTTTAGTTTGTCTTGGAGGAGTAGTTTCACCTTTAAATTAAAATTCTCTTGATGTAGGAATGTGATCTGAGAATTTTCAATTCAGAAAACCTTCCTCAACTCTAATATTTCTTCATCTTTATCCCTTATTATTTCCTCAACTGACTTATCCTTCACTTGTTCTGCCATGTCAACCTCTAAGGGCGCTTGTTCATCATGGTGTTGCAATGGTGACTCACCATCATGGCTAGGTGGTTGATCCTCTATCTGTCTTTACTAAAGTGTAACTTTAGGTGCCAATAAACATATGATGGTCTTGGGAGAAAAAACCATTATCTTTCTCTTCTCATAGATTTGAGTGATCTCAACCCTAGGTGCTTTTGAAATCTAGGCCTACCTACTATAATATCCAACCTCCTTTGGCTATACTAATGTTGTGGTATGAAAAATGGGTGGACTAGTAGCAGGAGTCGATGCTACTTTCTCCATGAAAAATTCTCAGGTCATATTGTTTGCTAAGCGCTAGTTCAAAACAAACATCTTAACCAAACCATGGTGCAATAGATTGAGATGAGGATTTCTACCTTTGCTTTGTAATTTTTCCGCCATCTTGACCAAAATCCTAAATAGATAATTTGACAAATTGAGAGATTTGGTAGTTGGGAAGTGCATTAGTAACCTGACATGGTATTGGTATAGTCTTGAAAATATTCCCTCGCATGTAAAATACTTCATGATCAACTTCATTAATGAGGCATATTTATCAAATAGATGTCTGAAAGGGAAAACATGTTCAGATTCATCTCTGCAATAAGCATTTAGGAACATTGGGTATTTTTCAAGGTCCAATTCCATGCCCTTGAACCAGACTTCTCCTTCATTTGGAATCCCTGTTGTTAAAGTGATGGCCTATGTTGATAAAGTGAATTCAATGCCTGCTATGGTGGCTTTATCTCTACTGAATTTTGTGGTAAAAAGGGTAGTTAATGGGGCATGACATCCTATCTCCATGATATTCTCACAAAATCTCAGACATCCAGTGTTTTCAAAAAATATCTTGGCATATGGGGAGGAATTAAGTTCTTGTAATTTGGATGGCTCAAATCTAGAATGGTGGCCTCCCTTGTGAGATTTATTTTCAGTCTCCATGCTATTTGTGAACAAGATGAAGCCCTCCTAGATTGAAATGAGTGGGTAGGGATAGTGAATTTGGGAAAACATGGGATATGGATAAGGTAGGTTTAGGGGTTGTGATGAGGTATAAGGAGGTTGAGGAAAATTCCCCAAAAAATTGAGGGAGTAGGGATATGTGTTATCTTGAGGGTACAGGTGAAATTTCCTGAAATAGGTATGAGGAAGTGGATTGAAGTTGGAAAACACAGGAATCTTCCAATTTTGTTGTGGAAGTGTAATGGGGACTTAGGTTTTTGATGGAAAAATGGTAAGGAGGCATGTGAGTGGCAGGGGTTGTTTAGGGTAGGGTTTGTGAAGGATGAGTGAAGGTTTATATGGTGGGAAAAGGGTCTCCAATGGCTAAAACCAATCAAGAAAGGAGAAACCCTAAAACATAGGAGAAAAAACCCTAAGGATATAAAACACTCATATTCTTATGAATTAACTTGAAGAAGGCAATTAAGGTAGCCACTTACTGATTTTGGAGGCCACTGAGGGTTTGCACACTAATTTTTAGGCTTGAGAAGTTGATTTGAAGAGTGAAAACCAAAAAAATCGCAATATTTGCAGAAACGTAGCACTTCCCCAGAAGCATAGCGCCAATACCTAGAAAAGTTGTGTTGCTTCAGAAACGTCATGTTGCTTCTTCAGAAACTTCACAGAGCCTCCAGAAGCATAGTAGATTACATTTTCTTGTAATTATTTCCATTTTTATTCCACCTTTGGCAATGGTAGTGTATTTTGAAGGTGAAATATGCACTTTATCGAGCAAGAGAAGATAAAATGAGTGAAATAAATCACTTTTTCCCTTTTTATAACATCAATAAGACACATTTTTTGCATTTGGTGAAAACATGACCTATTTGAAGAACACTTTGCTTTTTAAATAATTTGACAATGCAACAAGATTTTGAAAGAAGACAAATTGTCCTTTTTTTATTTCCTACCTAAGCTAACTCCCTTTTAAAGATAACTTTGCATGATGGAAGTGAATTACCCTTCGTTTGCCTTATTTATGACATAATTTGGACATTTTATGGTGGTGAAATGAAAGACATCTAGACACTAACTTAGGTGAAAACGTGGCGACTTGACCTAAGACTCTAGATGAAAATGAAGGACATGAACCCAAATGACAATAACCATGAATAAACTAGAGGGAGTAGCTTTTAAAGACCTAGACATATCCAGTGATCAAAATTTTATTTGAAAACTAACTTGGAAATGTAAAATTTTGACCTAGAACCACTACTGGACAAATTTGAAAGAGTACATATTGATCACTAAATATTGGACACTAAAATATGGGTAGATAATTGAAAATGAAGAAACTGGAAATCCCACAAGATTGAATCAAAATCCCATGAGACAAGATTGATAATAGAGTTTTTTGAGAAAACCTAGAGTTGACCAAATTAAAATGTGTTGTCAGGATAGTGGGAACCTGACATAACCATCAACCTAGACTGAAGTTCCTCGTCCTCCTGAAAAGACTTTGAAATTTTGAAAGGTTGAAAATTGAGCTTGGAAAGCAAATTTGTCTTCTTATTTGAAGAATACAAATCATCGATACATTCGTCATAAGCAAAACAAGAGTTACTCAAATCACAAGATACATGGAATACTTGATTTTCATCTGATAGATTTTCATTATTGAAATAAAAAACTTCAATGATCAACATGTCATGTTCTTGAGCGGGAAAATATATACCTGAAATAAATTCCTCAATGATCAAATCAGACTATTTAAAAATTCTTCAAGTACAAATCTTCCCGTGATTAAAAAAAAAAAAATCTCATACATTTAACTAAGGAAAGTAGCATCATGCAATTCAAGAGAAACATTATAATCTAGAAAATTCTTGACCAAGGGTTCACCTTGATTAGTGAGTTAAAAATTGAAAAGTTGATTATCAATATGACATGATGAACAAAATGAATCATCATCTAATGAAATATAAGAGAGAAACATTAATTTCTCGTCAAAAGATTCCTCAACATTAGAAATGGTTGCTGAATGATATTCATGAATTTAATTTCCCGATTTTTTTATATGCAAGGGATCAACATATGGAACATCAAATGGAGGAGGAAAAGGAATGAAAGTAACATGTGATTCCTCCTTGGGATGTTGAAGTTATTATTGAACAAGAACATGCAGTGGATTCTATTCTAGATATTTCCTAATCAAGAATAATAATAAAATCATCTAAGAATTCCTAATCCACATTTTCATCCAAAAAAACATAGCAAAGATGAAAAAATCGATCAACAAAGTGCTCAAGGGATTCATTCCATTCTATCCTAATATTATTGATTTCGTTAAGAACATATTGATAGTCAAATTTATCAAAAACACCATGAATCTCATTAACCATATGTTTGAAAGAAAATATAGAGGAAGCGGGAAATGAATAACACCACTGCTTGGAATGGCCATCCAACATAAGGGTAAACAGCCTATCAAGAATGTCTTTAGAATAAAATCCACTCTTAAATAAAAATTTAATGAATTCAATCATGTAATCAAGAAAGATTGCTAGAACTTTTCCATCGAAATTGTATGCAACATTTCATGTAGGAATTTTAAGGGGATTGAGATATCTAAATCTTTTGAAAAATACCTCAGTATTATGATATAGGAAGTAGCCATTACAGATAAGATATTCAAATATAATTTACAGGCTCAAATTTTCATATGGCCCTCCTTCTAGCGCCAAAATGTTGTTAGTGTTGGAAGACGCAAAAATATAGGGGGTCTCCTCAATGTGAAGTCCCATTTAGACCTCGCACCATTTGGAGTAGGATCCCCATCTAGTTATGTGGTCCAACCACCATTTCAAGTGATTTAGAAGTGTGCCTTGTCTGCAACACATACACGGGATTGTAAACACAACTTTGGGGAAACAACTACATAAGTTACACCGAATGTAGAGTGTAAAGGGAACTTCCACAAACAAGAGAGGGATGAGTCTCTAATAGGGAATAAATAGTTCTATCCAAAGAGAGACGTGAGAGAAGAGAGGAATAATATTCTAATCAACCCAGAAATTAGTTTACAAGATGAACGACAATCATGAAAGCACAACATCACTCATTCAACAAGATCCACATCTAAACCAATGAAATCATTCATTATATTTAATATGTATTACATCAACACATACCACAAACATATAAAGAATAGTCTTACTACATCCATGATACATGCATGAAATAGTGATAGCTCAAGGAGCTTCTGATAATTAATGAAAGATTCCAAGTACATCGGTAAATAGGTGAAACACTAGCTCCAACAGTGGAACATGAAGCTACTACTTGCTTCTCCAAAGAATAAGCTTATCCATGATGCACAACAAGAGAATATAAGGCCAAATATCTCCAATTCCAAGCCCTTTCCATGAGTTATGAGGACCTATTTATAATAAATTAAAATTACTCTTAAGTTTCCTCATGACTCTTCAACTTATATGACCTATGGGCTTCCATACGAATTTTCACATTCTACTCATGACTCTCTACATTCCACATGTGTCACTTGGACTTCATTGCATTAGAATTATACTTGGAAAAGACAAAATACATATAATACAGTGGCTATATAAGAAAAAAATTTAATAAGGAAAAACATATTTACATAGGTGAAAAAGACAAATCAATAGCTTCATCATGGAGTTTGTTAGTGATATAATGCTTTGAACTTTGTTGTAATGGCTTTGGATCATATGGGAAACTCTACAATGTATCACATCTTAACCTCTTATGCTTTTGTCAGTATGGATTTGGACCCATATTGTACATTATTCCATAGCCAAGACAAATTCATGTGAACTTTAGTTGGAACAATCACATGTTGTAGGATAATGTATTTGGTGATGTAAAATTATTCCTTCCATTTTGCTTGCCCAATTTTCTCAATGTATTATTTTCGGCTCGAGGGGTCCAAACCTAGGTTCAGAGTGCATTCACGCAATCAAAAAAACACTCCAACTACTTTCCCTTTCGGCAGTGATCTGCTTGCGTAGACCAAAGTCTCACCCAAAGTAGAAATGGGGTGGCATGGAACCAGGTTTATTCACCCTGAGGGGGTAATATGATGTGGATCTAACCCTTTCTAATATAATCTAATCACTATTGTGTTGCGCTAGGCCTCTTAGCCCAATTCAGATCTAACTTCAACAAAACCCTTAACACAAATTCAGTTATCACGCAAACACAGAGATCTAATCTTATTCTGATTTACTTAACAGAAACTCTTAATACAGATATATTTTTCGTGAAAACACATAGATCTATTATTATGTAATCAACCAAGACATATGCACATCAATTAACATCAATTACATCACATATCTATATGTAAATCCTTAACTCATAAAGCAATAACACATACAAAAAAAATCAAACAAGTAAACCAGAGACTTTGCAAAACCTTCTCTTTATTAAGAAAATCTTCAATCAGTACAACTTCTTTCTCTTGCGGACACAGCCACAGAGTGATAACACACAGCCCAAGACTTAGGTCTTCATGCACACACCCGCAGGATCCTATCTCTACTTAGACTAATCACAAAACTTTCACAAAATTTGTATTACATAAACATCAGATATTCACTTAATATTTATGATTCTTGACTTGACTCATACATGCCCTTTTTATATGACTTATAAGCGCAAAAACCATGGACTCAAACCATGGTTTGAGCCCCATGTTTTACCCTTTTACCCATTACAATATGAAGGAGCTTTAACCCTCCCCAAAACCCCTTGACATGCGCGCTGTGCTTTAACAAAAATGAAGAAAATTGACTCAAGACTCGACCTAGGTGACCCTAGCCCAACAAGCCCCCAACACAAACTCGTGACTCGTCCTAAAGTCACTCTACTCCATATTCCTACATTTTGGCTTTGAGCACTTGGATGGATTCATGCAAAGACTGGATGGCCTCAGCACTCTGTGTTGTGGCGTTTTGTGCTTCTCTGAATAGATTTTGTGGTAGGCCCCTCTGTTTCCAAGCTAATGTTGCGTTGAGTTTGGCGGAGTCCCTTGAGTGCACTCTCTATGGTCTATGATAGCTGAAGTTATTCCTCGACCCAAGTTTCGGTTCTTACTACCACGATTTGATCCTTGCAGTGTAACGCATCAATTTCTCCCTAAATTTTTTGGCCTTCCTGTAACCTGATCAATCTCTATGCAATTACCAAGGTCCGCACAGTGACCTAAATTTCATCGAACTATTGTTGTTTATCCCTAAGGTCTGTTTGTAATTTCTCGAGTATTGGATCTTCGTGGATGGAGGACCATATCCCCATGGCATCTTCAAATAGGTTTCTACACTCATCCACAACTGCAGTAATGTTGGAGGTTTCTTGTTGAAGAATGGCAGCTTGTTGTGCCCGGACCTTTGGTGGATTTTCTAGTTGTAACTTATTCTGCAGGTCAGCAATATTTTACTCCAAGTTAGCGCCCATCGTCTCAATCTCTGTCTCAGAAGCCTTTAGTGTGCCTGCGAGGGTCTTTATCATTGTGGAATTTTCAACATCGAATGGCACCAGCAATCCTCGAATCTCATCACAGATTTGGGTGATAAGTTCTTCAAGCTACTGGCATTAACTCTCTGTGGCGGGTTTCACCTATTTGGCTTGCTGCTGGTTCTAATGTAATTGCTCGGTCAATTTTTTTTCTTCCGTTCTGGTGCGTGAAGCCTTGTACTCTCGATACTACAACTCATTTGTAATTGTGATATGCATCATTTGTAGGTGAACACTAGGGAGTGCATCCAAGTTGACTCCAATGTCTGACCATGATAGGGTTGTGGCGCACTGTATTGGGTGTGATGAATGGATCGATCCACTAGGAATCTCTATTAATCTATTTTCTATGGTGGATTCTACAACCAAAGTGCTGACTGAAAGTGTGCTCGCTTGAACTTCGCTCACTTTATTCACACTCGCCTAAAACTGTCTCACTTGAACCCTCAACTTTTGGAGGCCTTTTTAAACTTCTTCATGGAAACTCTGGTATTATTTTTCAATGGTACTCCAATCTTCTCTAGTGACTATCTTTATCGTGTTCCCGATTTCATCATAGTCACCTTCGGTTAACACGATGGGCTCAGTCTCAATCTTCTTGGGGGCCTTCCTCTTCCTATGCGTTCCTATTGGGGACTGGGGTCCTCTCTTGGTACCTCGATGGGTGTCTGTCTACGTTGAACGGGTGTCTGCAATGTCTCCATTAATTTCCTCCAACTTCTCATCACTGGTAACATCCACAGTGTCATTTTGTTGTTCCTTTGTCTTCGTCGTTATCGTAAGCTCTTGTGTATCTTTATTTGTGTCTTTATTAGTGTGCGGATTTGACACAGATAACTTTGGCTAGGTGGAAAATGTGGCACCAGTGTCTGTTGTTGTTGTCAACCAGGAAGGATGCTTTTTGGAGGTGACTTGGACGAGGTCATCCTCTTTGACAAGGTAAGGCAGGTCATACCACACCTTGGACATATTTTCCTTTGCAAGAATGTGCACATTATGAAATGATGCTTTGATGTCTGCAATGTGCTTATACTGGTCACAAAATATAGGTGAGAGGTGCAGCTTTAGCTTAACGACTTGGTGAAGCTCCATTTGGAATAAAGCCCAAAAAAATTTGTTTTTAGTCACTCGTGCAGGAATATTTGTTGCCCATAGTGATGCATAACACGCTGCTTCGCATAGAACAGGTTCAATCTCAAGGAGTTGTGACTACCACGGTGCCTTCCATCGCACTAGCGTGACGAGCAACAAAAGCCACGCGTAGTGGAACAATTTCCCTTCTTTCTGAGCCTCCTGGACATTCTCCAAGAATTCTTGGCACAGGTACATGGCCCAGTTGTATTTGACACATTTGATGCATTGTGTTATCACTCTAGTAAATTTTCTATCAGAAATATTTAAAACTTTGTAACTTACTAGAGGTAACCAAGAACCTCTTTTAGAATTCAGGATCTAGCCTTCATGAGTTCTGGAGAGGGATCTCTCCTTAAGATTTAGCTTTGTTTAGGTAACAGATATTAGGATAGCTATGATTGTGTAGTTGGGTTTGATTTTTTGAAAGGTTGGTGGGAATAAAGTATTACAAAGGAAACCATAAAAATATCTATCTGACCATTGGGCAATGGGGTCAAATTGCTAGCTAACAAGACTTGAAAACCAAAGTCAAAAGATGCAAATATGCTAAGGGCAAGTTAGATAACTTTCAGAGGGTTTGAAAGGCTAATTTTATGAAGTGAGGTGATTCTGGACTAAGGGCAACTAAGAATCCTTTATCACAGAAAGGAAGAGGGAAAGGAGAGGATCAAACAGGGACCTAGAGCAATTAAGAATTCTATATTCCGGTTATCAAGCAAAAAACATAATAATGCCAACTAGTTAAAAATAGGGAGCTTTTTATCACTAATCCTATCTAAATTCTCCTAGTTGATCATTTAAGAAGGAAAAAAAATATGGTATATTAATGAAACTTAAAGAAGTACACAATTAAAACAAGAAAATATTGTACTCATCTGTTTATCTCATGAATCCTTAACTATGATGTCTTTCACTTCAGTTTCCAGCTTGTTGCTTCAATTTAACTCAAAAAAGTCCCAATGTTTCAACCAAATAAGTCTATAGTAATCTTCAAAATTTATTCCACACAAAATACTTCCAAGAGTGAATTATTTATACAAATTCTAAACTAAAATATCTTGAAAAAATATCAATATTGGTTCACAAATCTCTCCAACTGTTTTACATAAATAGAACTTAATTAAAGGACACTCAAAACTAATGCATCTATTTGGCACTATTTTTTATGGATAGGTGATGAAAAAGAGGAGAATTCGAATTTGATCCAACTTTTAGTTGATGATGAGGCATCCAAGTCACTAACTGTTTCCTTTCTTTGTGCATTCTGCTCCACCAATTCTGCAAACTTGGGGTCCAATGATATCTTTGTATTTCTCAATAGGTAATAGATATGTAACAAGTGAAAGAGGTTATTTTATATAAATATGTTGGTTAGATAAAACGCTTTCATTTTCCTAAAATTCATCTCCAGCTGTGCACAATAGGCTCTGCAAAAAGATGTGTAAAACAGAGTTTTACAGAGTCTGAAAAATATCATGTAAATATGTGCATGTATCTTTCATTCGGTAATAGTTGTGGAAACAATGAAATAGGTTTTTGTATATGGGTCTCTTAGGAACAAAATCCTCCTTCAGTTTTGTATGATGTATTTCTGATTGGCCACAATCATTTTTGTAAAATGATGACTTAACAGGAATTTTCTGCAAAAACTGCTCTCCAATATTGTTTAATATTTCCAAAACCATAATATTTGTTAGAAAAATGAGAGAGGTTTTTGTAGCTGGACATCTTATGAACATAAACCTCCTTCAGTTTTTCAAATTTAATCTTTTATTGGTCACAATATTTTCTACAAAATGACGACTTAAACATGAAATTTTTGCAAAAATGTTTCTTCTTGTTATGTTTTCATATTTTCACCTTTTTTTTTTCTTTTAACTTCTTACTTTCACTTTGGATAAACTTCATTGTTGTTGGTGAAATTTTTTTCATCTCTTTTTACCTTCACTACCTCCATGTTTTACTTTTACTGTTTTACTTTGATTGTCCTATAACTTTGTTTTGACCTTTCACTCTGACTTTTACCTGATACACTTTATCCACTGATACTCTTTAATTGTTATTATTTTCTTTATCATTGTGAATTCTGATTTCACTTTTACCATTTACTATGAAAAATTCATCATTCTGATCTCTCTCTGACTTGATTTTGTTCTTTCTTTGTATGCAAACTGTTTGTTGAATGAAGATATTGAGTTAAAATCTGAGAATTTGAAGCAAACAATTTTGTCAACTAGTATTGAAATTGTTGGCCCAATTTCTTATTCTGATAATAACCTGCAAAAATCAAACAATTTGTTAATGAATTCTTGGCTACAGGGAGGTGATTGGAGGTTCTTCAAATATCTGTGGAATGAGATCATTCTGTGGAGGTTTAACTCTGTTTTTTAGGCATTGTTAGGATCACTTCTATAAGTTTAAACTGTTTGAGGAGTATTTCACTTTAACAGAGGGAGTTGAGCAATTTAGGCTAAGGATGGTTTCCTTTTGGGGATTTTTTTCTCAATTAGGCTTATCTGAGAGATGAAAACTAGGTTAAGACAGAAAACAAGAGTTTCCTGAATGGTTGAGATTGTAAATATGACTTTTTCAGGAGATCTGCAGGTTAAAAGACCTTGTGAAGCCATGGAAATGATTTTTCAAGGGTTTATACTGGAGATTGAACTTAAAATGGAGGCTTTTGTGAGATAATAGCAGTTTATGAGGAATTTTTCAAGAATTAGGCTATCGAAGGGTTTTCTGGTAGTATCAGCTTCAAACTGGATGCTGTGAGTTAATGGAAAACATCAAGAGTCTTTTGAATGCCGTCACTGTGGTGAAATTCTGCTTCAGGGGAAAAATTGGCTAGCGATGGTTATAAAGTTCATTCACAGAGTCTGGGCACATTTTCATAACAGCCGAGGGGAAATAATACATAAAACAAAGAAAAACTAAGGTTAAACCTTATATTTTTATCATTATACGTATCATTTAATGCAGGTCACAGTCAATGGTGGGAGCGGATTTGCTTTGAATGCAAAAACCATCAGTGGTTATCGCGTTGCTTTTAGATGGTAAGCTATTTTGGCCAATATGAATGCGATCGAATAGGAAATAGACACGTAGCATTGGGTGGTATTACAATACCACTTTTATCGCACAACTTTTCATAAACTTTGGTAGATCATTTTAATTATGCGATACTAGATCTGCATCGTCGGATCTGACTCTGCGATGCGAACGGTCAGGATTTGCTTCAAAGCTGCAGGGTAAGTGCAGTGGGACCGGGCTCTTTAATGTGAACCGTTAATATGGTAAGTGGAGATCTACGGTCAAAAACTAATGCTATGGAAAATGGTGGGGGCAGGGGCATATGTTATCGGGTTCAGTTTAGACCGTTAGATTAAAGGGATGCTTGAAGATCAGACGGCTAATACTCAACGCAGCGAGGAAGGAAGGGATATGAAGTAAGGTGATCGCGTTTGATGTGAACCATAGGATTATGATTGTAAAGATGATTGGACTGTTAAAATTGAATCCGATGGCGCTGCGAATATGGGATAAAAAAGGTATTTCTAATATATAAAGTGAGTTTATATATAGAATGGGGCGGTTTATAATGGTTTAACCAAGGTTAGAATTTTTTTAAAGGGGTATGCATCGGGAAAAATGGATAAGTTAAGATTTTAACCTTTGGTTAAGGGAAATCGAGAAAGGGAATATATAAATAAAGGCATAGGTATAGTGAAGTTTAGCTTAGATTAAACTTCAGGAATTACATTTTTTGTTTTTAAAAATATATTAACACATGTTTAAGGTTTTTTCATATATCTTTATTATATAGTAATTAAATCAAAACAATTTACTTACCATAGGGGCGGGATTTAATATAAAAATATATTTTAGCCAGAGGGGTTGTAATGTGGGTGTTTTATTTACACATGTGGGGATTAAATAACTTTGGCTAAAGTTATAATAAGTGAGTTTTGGGGCTATTATATAAAAAGGAGTTATATACTATAGGAAAAGGTCATTTCTATAGGGAATTAATACATAAGTCAAAATTAATATGGAAATGGGATAATGTATACTCAAAATACATAAACCTAACAAGTAAAGTGAAGTTTAAAAGACAATTTGCATTAATCTTATCACTTTAACTTGTGATATAATGTAATTTTAAAAGTTTAATGTTTCTCATGTGATGATGGAAATTAGTCAGATGGGAATTATAATGTCTTTAAGTTAAAATGAGGTTTTACTTATGATTATTCAGGGGGATGAATGCATTAAATGGAATAATGATGTGAGTTTAGGGATTAATATACACATTTCACACTTTCAACTAATCAGCCATAAAGCCTTGGGTCCGGTCCCAACAAAAGTCAAGGAAATGTCTTGAGCCTTTCTGACTGATAGTTTAGAATACTTCATGACTATGGGAAGGGGAAGTTAGTTATTTTGTAGTCCAGATGAATGATATTTACATTGAGATTTTTCACCTTCTTCTACCTACCCAACTTGCCATGCTAACATTTTTTCTTCCTTTGTAGTAAGGTGCATTTGAGCTAGCAACCTTTATAGCATGTATTCTTTCTAAAAGCAAGTAAAACTATCTAATTATAAACTTATTTCATCCATGAATCCATATTAAATTGTTGGATTCACTTTATTTCTCTACCTAACTACTGAATTGTCATGATTAAACTGTATGACAATTCATTATTCTCTATCTACAACAAGTAAAATTGAAAAAAGACAAGTTAAGATTAAATTGTTTAACTCATCATGGACTATGGCATTTATTGACACTCTGCCATAGTCAAAAGGTAAAACTAGTGGCATTTATACTTGCACACTTTCATTTATTCATCTTTTTCTTTGGGGTATCTTGTTTTTTTTAAGTCCTTTGATTTTTATTTTAGGACTTTTTACCCTCTTTTTTTATTTTTTACAAAATATGGGAATACAACTTGCAAAAGGCAAAGTATTTACATATTTACAAGACTACCATCAGTCAAGTCAAAATTATGAATCCTATATTTATAGGTTGCTAACACATTGCACTACTAACACAATAACCGGTGTTTGAACTTCTTTGGCTCAACATTTCTGCAGCATCTTGCAGGCCAATATCTGCATGGAAAAGCACACAGGGGCGTCATTGATGGTGTTGATAGAAAATCCCTGCGTATTTCTAACCACTCCATATGCTTTCTTCAAATCATATGTGACCTTCTTCTCCTGGCCTTTCCTTCCGAAGGCTTCTGAAGGACTTACTCCTTGGTATGGCAAGAAGGTATTGTGGTGGATGAGCATGTCGTCAATAGGGATCTGCGTCCCCAACCACAGGAAATTTTCATGCACCAGAGCCAGCAGCTGGCACAAACAAATATCATTGATTTTGCTACGACTGAAATGGGGGACAATCAACATATTTAGGATCCCAGACTTCTACTCACATTTATTAAGAACCTATGTTCTCATTATTGAAAATTTAAAATGAGTCACTTCTCAAACTCTTAAATACAAAAGGAAGAGAGTATAGTGTGGAACAAAATCCATATTATTACAATGGTATATCATCTCTCGACCTACCAACCATTAAAAAATATATAAACATCTTATTTTACATAGAAAACTTCTCCTCATGGTATATTAATGCATCCATTAGACATGCAAACTACCTATGTTCCTTAGAGAAGCTCATAACTCCATGTTGGAAATATGATGCAGAGTGTTGTCCTTGATGGCAACCCACTAAATGAAGATGAAGACATGTGACAGTTGACATGTGTTGTCCTTGATGGAAATACACCTGATGAAGTTATTCTTGACTTGATGGACTTGGTAAACGATGTAAATCTGATGTGATATGATGTTTGGTAGCAATATGATGCTAAGTGTCTGAAGTGATATGATGTTAGTTAGCAATATGATGCTAAGTGTTGTCATTGAATGGCAACTCACTTGATGAAGAAGATGGCAACTTACTTGATGAAGTTGTGCTTGATAGAATATGTTCTTGATGAAGAAAATATGATGTATCTACAGTGTGTACAGAAGGCAATGAAGAAAAGAATTCAGAATATGCTCAAATTATGATGAAAAGAGTATGTCTCTATGAATACGTGGATCTGTCTAAGGCAAGTCGCGTATGCACGCGGAAAAGAACGTTCCAAGTCGCGTATGGGCAAAAGCGCTCAAAAAGTGCAAATCCAGGGGCCCGTGGTATTGAAGACTCATGGTATTGATTTGGCTCGTGGTATTGAAGGCTCATGGTATTGCTTTGGTCCGTGGTATTGAAGGCTCATGGTATTGCTTTGGCCCGTGGTATTGAAAAAGGATAAACCTATATAAGGAGAAGAAATTCATTGTGCAAATCATGAGTGAGGGTGCAAGATGTCTGAGCTTGAATGAATACTTCTCTTTGAAGTAGATCTGTATGGAAAGGGTAAAGGTTTGATGATAGATCTGAATCTATGATGCACCTATGAAGAAATGATGAAGCGGGATATCTAGATCTGAAATGTATCTGTATTTGCTAGATCTGAATTGCTCTTGTATTTGCTAGATCTTATTATGGAAGGCTTAGATCTGTGATGAGGCGAGCATCTAGGCGAACATCTGTCTGAAGCAAAAGGGTAGATCTGAACTGAATATCTGATCTGATGAAGTATGCTGCTCTGTAATGATTAAAGATCTATACGCTACTTCGCCGCGGAGGAAGCGCGTATATACGCAGCTTCGCCGAAGAGAAAGCGCGTATGCGCAATGGGTAAACACACACCGGTTTGTGTGGACCTGAAAGAGCATACGCGATGGATCGTTGAAGGAATGCGCGTATGCAAACTAGGGTCGGCCGGGCGTGCAAGGAACATCCGATCCGTTCCGTTGTGCTCGCTATCCGATCCGTGTTGTTAAGTATCCTTCGGTGATGTATGTTTGTGCCAGAAAAAAAAGCCTAAAAGGGTCCGTCCGGAAATACACAAAATGTGGCCCCGCCGTGCTGTGTCCCGTTGAGGTTGTTGATCCCATAGAAAAATTGACAATGCAACTGCTGCTGCCGAGGGTGGTAGCCTTCAGCAGGGGGGCCGTAGCCTCCTTCCAGAGAGTGGGCCGGTAAACGAGCAGGGGTCGTAGCCTCCTTCCCCCAGGAGAGGTCGGTAAAATCGTGATCGGGGTCGTAGCTCCCTTCCAGGAGAGGCTGGTAAATGAGTCCGGGGGTTGGAGCTCCCTTCCAGGAGAGGCTGGTAAACGAGCGCAGGTGGGTGCCTGCGTGCTGGTAGGAGTCTGCACCAGCACATATGTTGTAAGATGTTTTCTCAATAATAAAATATTGAAGTCTAAGCAACGGCAGCGGTGGTTTTCTCCCGACTTGGGTTTCCACCTAAAAATCCTGGTGTTCATGTGTGATGTTCTGTGTGATGGTTTACTCTGTTCTTACTGTTCATGTTTAATGTTTGTTAAACATCTGATAAATGAATGATGGAATGATTTATGTGAAGAACTAATGGAAGTTTTAGATCTCTCCGTGGTATTCGCTGGGGGCTTGGAATGAAAGGTGGACTGCGTATACGTTGTAGTGCTTACTAAAGGAAAGTAGCGTATGGGTTTTAAGGAATGAAAAAGTGAAAACTTTTGAGTATGCAGTAAATACTGATTCACCCCCCCCTCTCAGTATTTTTCCCAACAATTGGTATCAAAGCAGGTCCTTCTGCAGAAGCTTGATCACTTGAAGGAGATCCGTCGCAATGGGAAGAAAGCAAAAGAAGAAGGCTACTGAAAAGGAGATATCTCAGAAAAACATGTGCAGCATTTAAAATGAAGAAGATGAAATCAGGTATTGATTGTTGTTCTTGTGATGCACTTTCCTCAGACATGAAATGGTGAAGAGAGCTAAAGTAAATTTTTGATCTAAAAGGAAGCTATCAAGAAAATTGAAGAACAACAAAGATCATTTAATAAAAGCGAAGCTATGTACAAAGAGATGATCTCTCAAATGGAAGAACAAATGGAAATACTAAATGGACAGACAGACAAGTACCAAAGGTTTCATGCTTATGCATCTGCTCGAATTAAAAGACTAGAAGTAGAAGTCAACGATCTAAATGCAGATCTCGAAGAATCAAACAAGAAGAATGCAAGACTTGAAGCAGAAATCGTCTCTCTCAAAGAAGATCTGGAAGACTCGAACAAGAAGAATGAAGAACTTGAGGCTGAAATCATTTCTCTCAAAAGGGATCCAGAAATATCAAATAAGAAGAATGAAGGACTTGAAGTAGAAATCATCTCTCTGAAAGAAAATCTCGAAGCATCAAAGAAGAAGAATGAAGAGCTGGAACAAACATGTGAAGAAAACGAAAATTGGTTGAAAGAAGAGATTCTAAATCTAAAGGACCAAGTAGAAGATGGAAGAAGGAATGAAGAAAGCATGACAAAGCAATGTCAAGCCTTGGAGGTTGAGGTAAACATTCTCAAAGGTAAATTAGAAGAAAAGGTTAAACTTTTGAGATTTCAAGATAGTACTAATATTTTGGACAATATTCTGAGTAATCAAAGGTCTCATGCTATCAAACTTGGTCTTGGTTTCCATGAAACTGTTAAAGGAGAATCTAGCTCACAAGGAAGTGCCAAAAATTCAGAGAATGTCAATGCAAAACCTGAAGTGTTGAAAGAGACAAAAGATCAACCAACAATCATGAATTCTCAAAGGAATTCATTCAAGAACATTGAATGTTTTAAATGTCATAATTATGGGCATGTTGCAGCAAATTGCAGGAGCAGATCATTTCAGCCACAAACAAACAGGTTCTACTCAGAAAGGTACTCTAGTTTCTTCAGGGGATATTGTTTCTCATGTAACATGTATGGACATAAAGCAATTGATTGCAAAAGGAGTAAGATTAGAAATACTCATTATGATTCTTATGCTTATTTCTCTGGACACATGAGATGTTATTCTTGTAACAAATATGGACATGTAGAAAAAGAATGCAGGATGAACAGATCTGGGAAAGTGGACAATTTTCAGCACACAGTTGGAAAGCTCAAGAAAATTTGGAAAAAGAAGGAGGACCGATCAAAAACGTAGGGAATTCAGACCCTACTGCAGTCATCCGCTTCTGAAGCTTACTTCTCTGATTGACTGCAGGAATGATGTGGGATACATTATGAGATTTAGTAATGTATCATCACAGGGGGAGCAATGTATGATGTCTCTCATGATTGATTTGATTATTCTGGTTATATGTATCTCTAACAGAACATCTGATATGAAGAAGACAGGTACATGAAGGACAAGTTCAGGGGGAGATAAAGGAATGTGAAAAATTTCTATGTTTCACTTTCCATACGCGGGTTCTATTTACAAAAGTCGCATATACACGCGAGTTTAAGCAGACACAGTCGCGTATGCATTTATGATAAGAGAATTGGTATGATAGCTGAAGATCTGGAGCAGAGGCTCAGGGGGAGTAACAGTCTGATTGTTAATAACTGTATTATTAACGCAGTACAAGCCTAACTTCTCAGTTCTAATGATGATATGATATCTGGTTTCTTATGTAGAAGATTATGGATGAGTCCTGTTTGCTTTTTGATGAAGAGCATTCGGTGCTGAAATGTAAGTCTTGTAATTCAGAGATAAGGACAGATCATACAGAGATTGTTGCTAATGAAGGTTTTCAGGTTACACGAGTTAAGGAAGAGCATTGGTTCAGGGGGAGCAGCAGGTTGAATACTAATGATTGTATTGTTGGCAATATGACTGCTTATTCTTTGGTTATTGTGATACTCATGCTCAAATGATGGTGGCTTGGTACATGGTTTATGATGACGAGACATTGAATGAGCTGTGTTTACTGCTTGCTGAAGTTTATCTGTTGGATGAAATTGGAAGTCTAGTTCATGCAGAGCTTGTTACTATGGTTAAGATATTTTGCCTACATATGGTACTTCATGTTAAATCTTAAATATCATGGTGATGTTGGACCACATGGATGATTGCTTGACACTTATGTGAAGATGTTGTTCTGGTATGGAAAGAATATATTGATACTGCAAAGAATCTGAAGACTTGGATACTAATGTGCTTATGCTACAACCATTGGATGATGCTTGAAGATACAACTACATTGTTTTATCTATCTGTATTCCAGGAAACTTTTCAAATATCTCAGAAAGTTGCTGAACATTGTCTCTGCCTCACAAAGGATTAGTTTTGGTTAAAATGTAGAATATGGTATTGTATACGCGGGTTTCCTGAAACACAGTCGCGTATATACGCGAGTTCATGCACAGAAAACCGCGTATGTCTGATTGCTGACATTTTTCAGTTTGGAGTCAGCTCTCTTCAGCACAGCTGCAGTGCTGTTTGGTATCTCTGATACTGTTTGGTATATCTGGTGGTGTTCCGGTTCTCATAATTCTTTTCTCATGTTTTGATAAAGATGCCTTGATGATTTGTTGGTGAAAGTGTTTAGGATGCAAAAACTAAGGGGGAGCCTTAGTCATATGAAAAGGATGCGTGGATGCACAGATTCAGGGGGAGCTTTAGCGTTGCTGAGTATAATGCATTGTTGGCATTATGATGGTTCTGAAATATGTTCTCTTTCTTGAGGACTTTCTGGTGTTGGTCTTAAAGTTATATTTGTAGGTTGATGAAAAGGTCATGTTGAGACCCATGATGTAAAATTGTAATATTCAGTCATGTAAGGACTTGTCTAATTTGTAAACCCACTTGGTTGGGTAGCTGAGTCAAATTTTGTAAACCCACTTGGTTGGGTAGTTGAATTGAAATATGTAAACCCACTTGGTTGGGTACTTGAGTCTTATATGTAAATCCACTTGGTTGGATATTTGATGTAATTTTGAGTCTTTTGGTGATAGGAAGTTCATAGAGTCATGTAATTCATTGAAAAATATGTTTGAAGATTCAGCCTGAACTCAGGGGGAGCTTGGTCACTTCAGTATACATCAGATCTGCAGAACGCTTCTTCTACATGAGAAGAAAAGGGGGTGAGTATGTTGGTTTTGATCCGCCCGTTGCCCTTGATGTCAAAGGGGGAGAGTGTGTTGGTTTTGTTGGTTTTGATCCGCCCTTTGCCCTTGATGTCAAAGGGGGAGAGTGACATGGTGTTTGAATGCAGATAATGGTGTCAAAGAATTGGGAGAGTGACATGGTGTCAATGTACTTATCTGTTGTGGTAACCAAACACCATCGTGGTTGCCATCAAGTCCAAAGGGGAAGATTGTTGGAAATATGATGCAGAGTGTTGTCCTTGATGGCAACCCACTAAATGAAGATGAAGACATGTGACAGTTGACATGTGTTGTCCTTGATGGCAATACACCTGATGAAGTTATTCTTGACTTGATGGACTTGGTAAACGATGTAAATTTGATGTGATATGATGTTTGTTAGCAATATGATGCTGAGTGTCTGATGTGATATGACGTTAGTTAGCAATATGATGCTAAGTGTTGTCATTGAATGGCAACTCACTTGATGAAGAAGATGGCAACTTACTTGATGAAGTTGTGCTTGAAAGAATATGTTCTTGATGAAGAAAATATGATGTATCTACAGTGTGTACAGAAGGCAATGAAGAAAAGAATTCAGAATGTGCTCAAAGTATGATGAAAAGAGTATGTCTCTATGAATACGCGGATCTGTCTAATGGTATTGAAAAAGGATAAACCTATATAAGGAGAACAAATTCATTGTGCATAACAGGAGTGTGGGTGCAAGATGTCTGAGCTTGAATGAATGCTTCTCTCTGAAGTATATCTGAATGGAAAGGGTTACACTTGAATGATAAATCTGAATGTATGATGCACCAATGATGAAGAAGGGGATCTAGATCTGAATTGCTCTTGTATTTGCTAGATCTGTATTGTACTTGTATTTGTTAGATCTGTTTATGAATGATTAGATCCGTGATGAGGCGAACATCTGGGCGAACATCTGTCTGAAGTAGAAGGGTAAATCTGAACTGAATATCTGATCTGAAGAAATATGCTGCTCTATAATGATTGAAGAACTATACGCTACTTCGCCGCAGAGAAAGCGCGTATATACACGGCTTCGCTGAAGATAAAGCGCGTATGCGCAATGAAATATGTACTGAGGTATACACTGGTTTGTGTGGACGAAAGCGCGTATATACGCGACATCGGTGAAGTGAAACGTATGCAAACTAGGGTTTCAATGACAAAAGGGTATGAAATATGCGATCTGAATTACGCTATGTTTAAATTTATGCGATGCGTGTTGATAAGTATACGTTGGTGATGTATGTTTGTGCTTAAAAGTTTGGAAAAGGTCGATGTGAAAATATGATGAAACGTGGCCTGCAAGTTGTGTTCTAAAGGAAGCTTTGGATCCAGTGTGAAAATTGATGAAACGTGGTCAATGGTGGTGCTGAGGGTTGTAGCCTTCAGTCAGGGGGTTGTAGCTCCCTTCTAGGTGAGGCTGGTAAACGAGAGCAGGGAGTCGTAGCTCCCTTCCAGGAGAGGCTGGTAAACGAGAGCAGGAGTCGTATCTCAATTCCGGGAAGATTTGAAATTAACCAGTCAAGGGTTGGAGCTCCTTCCAAAGAGGTGACCAAACGACGCAGTGGGTACTGCGTCTTTGGTCAAGTCTGCGCCAGCACATATGTTGTAAGATGTTTTCTCTATAATAAAATATTGAAGGCTGAGCAACTGCAGCGGTGGTTTTCTCCCGATTTGGGTTTCCACCTAAAAATCTTGGTGTTCATGTGTGATGCTCTGTGTGATGGCTTATTATGTTCTTACTGCACATGTTTACTTCTTATTGAATATCTGATGAATGAATAATGGAATGATATAAGCAAAGAACTAATGACATATTTAGATCTCTGTGTATACGCTAGTTGAATGAAAGGTATCCGCGTATATACGCGAGTTTACTAAAGGAAAGTAGCGTATGGGTTTTAAGGAATGAAAAAGTGAAAATTTTTTAGTATGCAGTAAATACTGATTCACCCCCCCCTCTCAGTATTTTTCCCAACACTCCAGTTCCAGGGAGAAAACTATGAAGAATAGTACAAGAGAACATTATGCATGTATATATCAAGGACCAAAATAAGAGTAATAAATTTCATACCTAATTAAGAATTGGGATTGAATTGCAGAGGAAGGCTTTGCAATTTTGTTATAGAGATCATTTCAACTCTTGGTTTTTAAGCCACTTTAGAAATCTAGCAAAAATTTTCTAAATTTTTTTATCTAGAGCATTCCTTAATCACTTGAAACTTTGAGTAATTTTGATTTATTTATTATAGATCATAGTGGTTGAATTATTGAATAGAGGTTTTGGAATTTTATCTTTGGAATGAATATGATGGAGCCACAAAGAAAGCAAGAAAACCTGAAGTAAAATCGTCAAATTATATATTTTTTTAATTCATAGACACCCTTCAGATATTTGACAGTACATGGGATCCTTCACATATCTGATCCAGGGTAAATTCTTGATACCCTTAACCAAGACCTTTTGCTTCATATGATAAATTAGAATTGCATTTAATTAAATCATTAATGAACATAAATAAACAATTGCATGTTGTAAAAAAGAGGAACATAACATATCAAGATCAGCAATCATAAGAACACGTCGATTAATAACAAAGTTCGTCCAGGAGGTACTACATCTCCAGGCCTTGGTGTCAAGATGGTGTAGGCCGCTACATTAAGTTTTGTAAGGAGTGAAGATCTACATGGATGTGTTTCTCTGACATATAAGGAAAATTCCCTCATGTAGGACTGGCTAGACTTCTCTATGAGATGTTCCACTGCGGAACTCTCATGCATAAAAAAAAAACTTCTATCAGTATGAAAATAGCTCACACATAAACACTGTGAGTATCCCGCCAACATGGAAAACAAGGGATCTCAATGACATACGTGTGACACGGAGTATCCTGCCAACATGGCCTAAAAGTGATCTCAAACAACATACATGAGTATCCCACCAACATGGCATCAAAAGGGATCTCAGACATGATATAAATCCATGACAAAAAGTACATCAATAACAAAACAAGATCCCACGACTCATACATCAACAGGGATCTGTACAGCACTATGCATCTCAGGGACAAAGAAGTACATGAAATCAACACATCATATACCTTGCGCTGAAGATGACTGAAGAATGGCAGCTGCTGTTGCAGGATCTAAAATCACCATCACAATCGTGGCGTCGAAAGGTGTGAAATCAACTGCTCACTCGCTGAAAATTGACACCTGCAACTTCACTTCAAAAAGTGACCGAAAAATATAAATCTCAGATGAAAAAACTGAATGCACCATCATATTCATGGCGTCGAATAGTGCAAAAGCGACTGTCATTTACTGAATTCTGATGAAATGAAAATCTGGGGCAAAAAGGAATCTTTTAAATTTCCCCTAGATTCCTCCACGTAGCTGCTCCATGGGTGGACTAGAAATATGCAACTCAAAAGGTGAATCTGACCTTGCCATTGTGTTCCCTGTGAAAAACCATGAAAAATGACTGTAAACTTGACTATATTCTGACATGGAGAAAAATTACCTCCCCGGGAAAATTTGAAGGCTCATGGTTCCGCCTCCTATTTCTAAGCTTGCTCATGGTTCCACCTACATTGGTTTTTTTTCCCGCCTCGAACTTCATGCACGCTCTCCTCTGTTCTGGCCTTAGCGCACTTCTGAGTTACAAGTTTATATAATAAAAAGGTGGGTGGATGTTTTAATAAACCTATTAAGCGAGTTGGTTAAAAGCGGAGTTAACTAGGCGGATGTCGGGGGTTCCAACCCCATCGACCCACCATACTTAGAAATTTTAATAATGGTGCATTTTGTTTTTTGAGGTTGAGTCCACATTGGGTGGCCCGCCCCTCATCTTCGCTGCCTGTACATAACCCTTGCAATATTTAACGAGGGGATATGGTTGTTATATATGTTATAACATATATATAACATCATATATATTGTTTTAAATATATGCTATGTGGGTGGAGGGTGTGGCGGGGGTCATGGCCTGCCACCCCATTTTAATACATTTAATTTGATATGGTTCGGGTAGGGGCAGGGGTCAGGACCCGCCCCTATTTTTATATTTTTTTTCATTTTTTAAACCAAACTATGTTTTTTTGAAACTTCGTTAATTTTATCGAAGGAGTCAAATTAACAACCCCACAATTTTTCCTGGAATTCGGCCGGAGCTGACCGGAATCCAGTGGCTGGAAAACTGAGAAATTGCGCCTTCCTTAACCCTGCCAAGTCACCAAGTCAACCCAAAACTTTGACTGCCTCTAACTTTCACATATGAGCTTGGTTTGACGAACCATTTGCACTGATGCGATCATGACGACAATATCTATGCTCTAGTCCTGGTTTGATATCAATCCATACACTTTGATTTTTGAGCTTCCGGAAGCCCACTTTGTCCTGTGTGTGTCTCTAGAGCCACTTGGATCAATATCTGATGAGAAAACCGTCAAATATTTGACGAAATACTGATGGAAGAGAGTGCTAGATGTGGCATTCTAATTGGACAAAAATTTTATTGTGTCGAATATTCGACGCCTAACCGTCGTACTTGTTACTAAAAACCAATGGAATGACACATATGAGATATAAAAATATCGTCAAACTAATTTAATTTAACGTTAAATATATGACGTTAAACCATTGGACGTGTCGCTCCATACCGATGAATGCAAGCGTCTGAGAGATAACACTCTTGTCCCACAATCTAGGTATATTGTTGATTATCTAATGCCACACCGTCAAACTAAACATGAGTCCTGTCGAATATTCCACGCGTGTGGGCATCTCCAATTATTTTTTTTGCGTCAGATATCTGATGGATATCAACATCATAAATCCAACTTCAAAGCATCATATTTTTAATAACAATTGCGGTCATTTTTGTGTCAGATAATTTATGGTTTTACCGTAAAATATCCAACATTTAATAAAGTGTTAAATATTAGACACAATGCCAGTGACAATTTTCTCAACTCCAATTTTTTGGATAGTCGACGCCAATAAGTCGCATATCCAATCAATATTCGTCAGATTTTGGCCCCATTTGTACTAGTGTGTGATGGCTACATGTATTTTTAATCGTGTTACAATGAGGCTTGGAGGCATTTTTATTATTTAGAAACAATATAAAACCATAAACATCCAAAAACTTATCCCTAGGAGATGAAGCGCTAAAAGTTTATGGGCCACATTGGGATTATTTGGAACGTCAAATTCTTGGGTTCGTAACTTTGGCATATGATCTACGTTTGGCATGCATGATACCTCATTAGAAAGATATATCCATGGACAACAAATTTATATTGTAAAGGATAACTTCATTGGTCTCCCATTTGTATTTTTTCTCAAAAAAAGTTTTTTTAAGGCCTCAAAACAATTTCAGAAGTTTAGGACCCAAAAAACTACCAAAAATAGAAAACTACCAAAATAGTAAATTCTGCTAGAAATTAGAAAAATGAAAGGAAACAGTGTTGGGGGTCCAAGTGTAATAGGAAGATGGCCATCATATTAATACTGAGAGTACGTTATCACAACTAGAGAGAACAAATTTTTATTTGCAGAACCATAATCATGAATTTTAAATCCAATATACACATCATAAGGGCTTCAATTCAACACCAAAGAACTACTATATTCCAAATATCGATATGAGGAAATTTTATGGTAAAGATCCTATAACATGGATATTTTAGATGGGTCAATACTTTGATCTACACCATGTGGCATCCTTACAAACGGTAAATTGTGCATCCATATTTTTATAACAAGACCTACATGTATGGTATCAATGGATTTGTGAAATAAAAAATCATTATGTTATATTTTTGTCCATTTTTTAAAAAGGAACTGATAACACATTATGGGGATATTAAGAGAAAAAAAAATATCTTTATTCAATTGGTAAATATTCGACAAAAAGCTCGAGTTATAAAGCACATTAAAAAATTCCAAAATTTTAGTCTTTAAGTAAATAATATTTCATAGGATAACTTTTTAGACCTATTTATGGGAAATTTAAAGGAAAACATCCAACATGAGGTGTGTCTCTTTAAACCCAAATCTCTATAGCATGCTTTCAACTTTACGAAAGGAAAGTTGAAAGCAAAAATATGGCCACTAGAAAATCGGTCACTAATAAGTATAGATAAAATAATTCTCCCTTTAATAAACCAACAAGGCTTACTCCTTGAAAAATGGATGAAAGAAGAGAAAAGGGATTATGTTTTAACTGTCCAACTTAGATCTATTAGAGTATTAGAAAATAAATTTCCATCTATTTTTTTTTCACGAAAAATAAAAATATGATCATTCTGATGAAGAAAGATCTCTTCATCAAAAAGAAAATCTTCAAAAACAAACACATGATACTCCGATAAACTCAACTCCAATTGTAGAACAAACTTTAATATATATCTCAAAACCACATTTCCCTAAAATATTAAAAATTGATAAAGGGGTGGAAAAACAAATCATGATGCCTGATTATGATATGTTACATGAGCAGAAGAATGTTTTCATAAAAAATCCTTTGCTAGAAGCTATCAAAGAAATTCCAATCCTTGCAAAGACAATAAGGGAGTTAAGTATAAAGAACCCAAGAAGAAAAGAAGATAAGTCAAAATAATACAGTTAGTTGGAAAAATTGCAGACATCATGATGGGAAAAGCAATAATACATAAATATTTGGATCCAGGAAGTCCCATTGTGAAAACACACATCAATGGTACCGAAATTCTTAACACATTGATTAACTTAGGAGCAGCCATAAACATCATGAGTAAACAAACTATGGATCAACTAATACTTCCAAATCTTCAATATACACCAACATTGTTACAATTAGCAGATAGGTCTGTAATTAAACTTGATGATGTGTTAGATGACATTTATGTATCCTTATATTCTTGGGAATATCCAGTTGATTTTATGATCTTAACACACAAGAATAACTTAGGAGGACATCCATTAATCTTAGGAAGACTTTGGTTAACAGCTGATGCTTTTATTAGTTGTAGATTTGTTGATATGTTTATCTATGATGGTAGTTGAACAAAGAAATTCACATTATATCCACCGGAAAAAAACAATGAAATAGGTTAGAAAATTAAGAATGGATGGATGATGATAATGATAGATCACCCATTTTTAATATCTCACAAAATAGTGAAGAAGATCAAATTTTAAATTCAATAGAAAATAATGAATTATCTTCACACTGTGAGAGTAGTCAAAATTTTCAAGACCAATGCAATATTGAACATTTATCATCTATACAGATGTCTTTATATTCTATGGAAGAATTTGGAAATTCTTCAATATAAATATTTATAAATAAAACTTTAAATGTAAACAAAAATCTCGAATAATTTCAAAAGAATAAATTAATGGAAACATTACAAAAACACTCTTCTCCATATGCATGGGAATACACTGACATGAAAGAAATCAATCCCAAAACTTGCATGAATCACATATATATTGAACATAATTCCAAACCAACCTAATAGCCTCAGAGAAGAATGAATCCAAACATAATGGAAATTTTTAAGGAGGAACTACAAAAACTGTTGAATGTAAATTTTATTTATCCAATATCAGACAGTCAAAGGGTTTCACCTTTAGTAATTGTTCCTAAAAATGATGGAAAATGGAGAGTATGTATTGATTATAGGGAGATGAATGAGGCTACTTTGAAATATCATTTTCCACTCCCTTTCATAGGTCAAGTTTTAGATACATTAGTAGGGAAGAAATACTTTTCATTCTTGGATGGTTTTAGTGGATATAACCAAATTTAGGTAGCACCAGAAGATCAAGACAAAACTACTTTTAATTGTCCATGGGGAACCTATTCTTACCGAGTACTTCCGTTTGGATTATGCAATGCACCAGCAACATTCCAAAGAGAGGTATTGGGTATTTTCTCTGATCTAATTCATGATTTTGTTTCAAATGATAAAAGAGAATTGATCCTTCTTAAGTAAGCTTTGAGGAAAAAGATTCTTGAAGGGAGATGCTATGTTATGAATATAATTCATAATAAAATAATAATAAGTAATAAGTAATTAATTAATGATTAGTTAGTTAGGAATGAAGAGGCATGTCTTAGAGACATATCCATTCGTCAAAGGGCACCTACCTAGGGTATATAAGCACGCCCTCATTCTCATTTGTAATCATCCTATCAACAATTCTTTATACAATATACAATTTACAATTTCTATCCTACAATGGATGTCTTTGTCTATGAAGTATTTTAATATTTCCGTTGCGTATACGATTGTTGGTCACTACATACCCCACCCGCACCCTTGCACCCAATTGTGACCGTCGGGCCATTTGCAAAATGGGGCATATATTTCATGACCTATAACCCTCACTCGGCTGAGGGGCATGGTTATATTATCGTTTTCATCGATTATTTTAAAAAATGGGCTACATCGATGCCTATATATGATAATGAAGGTCTAACTGTGGTGAAATTCATTTTTAATCATGTCATAGCTCGGTTTGGTGTCTCGAAATCCATCGTCACTGACCATGGCTCTCACTTTCGCAATAATATGATGACAGAGATGGTTGCTCAATTGGGGCTACGTCGCGGTAGCTCCACTCCATATTATCCACAGGCCAATGGCCAAGTCGAAGCCATCAAAAATGACTTGGTAACGATACTTCAACGAACCATTAGGATATATAAAAGAGATATGCACCTCATGCTATTCTCGAATCTATGGGCTTACTGAAATTATGCTAAGACTGCTACCGGATTCATGCCATTTCAGTTGGTGTATAGTCTAGAAACTGCACTTCCAGTTGAATGTGAAATCCCTTCTTTGAAGCTAGCTATCGAACTACTTCCCGTCACTTCTCCAAAATAGGAACGTTTGCTTTATCTCAAGCGTCTTGATGAGACTCGATGAATCGCTACTTTAGTCATTGAAGCAAAAAAGAAACAAGTTAAAGCTAAATACAATAAGTCTGTCAATCCTCACGTCTTCTTTGAAGGTGACTTGGTCCTGCTTTATGATCAAGCCCACGACAAACTAGGGGCTGGAAAGCTCGAGCCAATGTGGCATGGGCTTTACATTGTTCAACATTTATTAGAGAAAGGCGCATATGAGCTAATCGATTATGAGGGAAATCAGTTGGCTGAGCCCCGCAATGGACTCTATGTGAAGAAGTATTATGCTTGATCGCAAGTACAGTACTTTGTACATTAGTGTGTGATTCATTAGTGTGATTTTTTATTTTTTGGTGTGAATGTTTTCTTTTCAGACATGTTTCCTTCTCTTACCTTGTGTTCAACTTGGTTTGCAGATGTCATCGAACCATTATGCCAGTTTTTTTGATGGTGTGTGTCGTAGCACACGAAACCTATCTTCTGCAACATGGGCAATTTTTTCCCCTGACGGCGAGTTGGTCAATCTTCAAGGAATTTTTTTGGGTCGAACAACTAATAATGTTGCCTAATATAATGATTCATCGAGTTTTTATGAGATGTAATTTGTCTCGGTATCAGAGACTTGGTTGTGAAACTAGACTCACAACTCGTTTTGTTACAGTTAAATGGGTATTATTTAGTAAGAAACCCTCAAATTTTGTGCATGTATTTACATGTTTAGTTACTGGAAAGACATTTTGATTATATCACATATCAACACATTCCACGAACAATTAATACATTAACAGATACATTGGAAAATTATGTATTAGAACAACATTTGCAACATATGTAAAAAACAAACCAATCATCATGATGTAAGAAGACTTTGTAATAGTAGAAACATATATATATATATATATATATATATATATATATACAGAGAGAGAGAGAGAGAATCTGTAAAAGTTTGTTACATCAAAATCAAAAAATATGTGTTCCATGACACAATGGCTCCATGAGCTTGCATCAATGCAGAAAATAAACTAAAGGCATCTATCCTCCCACATGGTGCTCATGGTAGCAAGTGACCACGCAAATTACTCGCCACAGTAACCAGCGAAGTCTACCAGAGACTCCTACGGTGTGCCTCTGGTAGCATAGTGGTATGCCATAAAAATTATTGTATTCTGGAATGCATATGGTCAGGCCCTCCAGGTTACGCTTGATCTCTACAATTGTGTATGCAATCGGGGACATACCTCCTGGTATCTCTGGTCCAACATCTACAAAATGATCATAAGTTTAAAACTCATAACACGTAACAAAAAAACATTAAAAAGTAAAAATTCCAAAAACAAGTTTTTTACCTGCATCAGACCACTATCCACCTGGCAAAAGGGGAATATATGGATCTCCTCATAAATCTATACCAGCATATGCGTAGTCATCTACTACGATCAGTTGACAGCGTAACCAACTGAAGAATGTTGTTGGGAAATGAATTTGTTGGCCACCTCCATGATGAGGCATAATCTCGCACCATCTGAGTAGCCTCGGATCTCTCGGGGCTGCATCGTATACCTCAAGCCGCTAGTACTAAAAAAATGGCACTCGCTTTAGGAATAAAGTGACCAATATGGACCCATACCCAAATTGTTTCAGCCGCCCCATTTTGCACTTTGTAAGTTGGCTTTTCATGTTAGCTAGCAGCCCTCACACTAGTTGAACATAGTGGGAGCAAGACAATCTATAGCGTAGTGAAATTTAGACTTTATTGCCTCATGCAATGCTTGGGCCCTAGCTACACGGGCTATAGTGTGAAAAATTATCATCAAAGGCTTCCATTCAATAACCATTTTCAACGAAAACACTTGCAAAACATCCATAAATGATAAATTAGGATTTTTCATTGGAATAAAATTGGAAACAAATCAATGAAAATGGATAAATTTCACATTTTTAACTCCTCTTTACGTTTAGTGCACCTGTCAAAATTGAAAAAGAGTTAACGGTGCGCTGGCCTAACAGGCTATGAGTGCTTGGCGCAGGTCCGATAGGTCAAACCTACACCAATTTCCCGCGACATAGAGCTTTAAAATCTCCTCCTAAATCATGAAATTTCCAAATAAAATTACTTAAAAATGGAATGAAAATGTTGAGAAAAGGTAGAGCTCTTACCTGCAACTGATGGATCGTCAAATTGTGTCCTGGATTGGCCACATTGCTTGTCTGAAGATCGAAGGAAAATGGTGTAAAATGTGCTTCTCTAATTTACGCAAAGTGGAATGGTAAAAATGTTTTACTTTTTGTCTATTTATAGCAATTTAAAGATATTTTTACCAATATTTTATTATTTTTCTCGATGTCAGTGATATGTGGTAATCTTTGTACAGCAATAGGATCTTTTTATGGTGACAGTAATCATTTTTTACTAATGTAATGATTTTCATCTTATCTCTTTTTCGGACTCGTTAAAAATAAACGAAAAAGGAACCCCTTTGAGTCATCTTTAAGCTCTTTTCTGACTCTCGAAAACTGAAAATATTTCCGAGTACTTGTCATTTCGAACTTGTTAAATTGAATGAAATGACGCGGTCTCAATATACGTTTACCCCTTTTTCAGGCTGAGATTTACTATTTACGAAAAAGGAATACCTTGATCGAACATGGTCAAGAGGTTCTCTCAGATATTGTTTTCTACCTTTTTGAATTCGAAGGATGATTTACGAAAAGGGACCTGATGGAGTTTTATTTTCTTTTTATTTTTCAAACTCCCTAAACATGAAAAAGACACCAAGTTACTCTTTTGTCGGACTCGTAAAACATTAGACAGCGAAAGACTTTTCACCATGATGAGATTGAGTTACTCCTTCCTAGGGCTCGTTAAACTTACTAGGATGGATTAATTCGAAGAATAAACTTATACACTAAGCATATGCTATCTTCTTCGCGCTTGCTATCAAAAATAAAGAGTTACTCATTAGCAATAACGGGGGGGAATTGAAAGTGGAACATCCTATGTGTTTTTAGACAGCGTGTCGCTCTTGAAAATGACACTCATCCGTCGTTCGTGTCGGGTTGGGGATATCCTTCATTCGTCAATTACCTTCTGGGTTTGCGAAATCCATTTGCCTCTTCCCTTATCACCATTTTTTTCGTCATGACCTCTAATCCTATTTTGAGTCAAATGCTACCACACTTTGGAGTCGTGTCGCCGATATGTTCAAGAGAAGTCATTTTTGTCAAATTCACACATCCTCTACTTATTTCACCCTCTCTACCATAGTCCTGAATCACTCCTATCACGTTGATAAATCCTTTGTTTCATGTCGATGATATTAATCATTATGGCCCTCCTTCAACGGATCACTTCTTGTCGACTTCAACTCATTATCCGGGAAAGTGATTAAGAAACTTATTTTCAGTACCTTGGAGCTTGTATGCTTAAATGGAAAGGTCTTCGTGTTCGATGACATGTTCACATCATTTGCCTTCGATCGGATGATTCTGCAAGTGTTCGACTTCAACTCATTTATCCACATTGGTAGATTGTGTTGTTGTACCTTGAGGGCCATTGTCATTATTGATGGTTTCTCTCATGCATGTTAACGGTTTACCTCATTAACTGGTAATTATGTCTTTTATACCATGTTCGACATTAGTGCAAATATTCACATGGTTGTATTCGTATAGTGGATGGATAGAGATACAGGCGAAGACCCTGAATCGCATCTGTTATTATCCAGGTTACATGGAGTTATTGAAAATTCATGATTGTACACATGATCCTTTCTATACGGATGGTTGCGACCATTCTGTAGGTTCATTTGTTATTTTATGCCTATTAAGAGATATGTTATTAGGCGTATTCATATTAGATATTTCATATATTGTATTATGTTTGATTTGGCAAGTTTCCTGACGGTATTTTGAGACCTTGCCTTGGTTCGTAAAGCATTTCACCCATCACTAAATGTTATGTCTTCATGCTTTAGGGGGCATCTGTTACATAGTAATCTTTCACCCCATTCACTTCCCTTCCTTGATCCTAAAGTACCCTGTGATGAATATTGTGTAGTATATCCACCATAGATATTACATCAAGATATCCTTTGAAGACTAAAAGAAAATTGCCTTGAAGAATTTTTGAAGAATTCTAGCTCAAACCCTAAATTTATGGATTAGCGCACTTATCCAATTCCATTTTTGTGTTGATCGCAGGTTTCAACACTTTTACCTTGCGCCACCAATGCTCTTTTGATGGGAAAAACCGCGTTGATCCCTTCCTGGCAGTGTTTCCTCAAATTGAGGAGAAGATTCATGCACTAGAAGCTTCTAGAACGATGAGCTGGATGTTGTTCGGTGGAGATATGGTCGAGCTCTATCATTTGGAGCTCTTGATCTTATCAATATGGGATTTTCCCTTGAGAAGTAGGCCTTCCTCCTTTTATGGACTCCTAACTCCCTCTCTCTTCCTATAAATTGAATATCATCCCTCCACTACTGGTTGGTCATTGTTGGGTTGGTCTGATCATTAATCCTGTGTATCCCTATACTGTGATAATTCCTAAATTGTCATTCAGGAGAAGGAGTGCTTGAAGAGCCTCAGTTTGGACTTGGACATCACCAAAAGGATACCTCCAACATCAAGGCCACAGATGTAAGCTTCCTATTTTATATTATCAATAATACATCTGGTGTTTCACTTTCCATATTTGTTTTTATATCCTTACAAGTAGCCTAATTCCCCTTGATTTGTTAGGTAGTTTGTATTCAATGTATGTTATGTTTTGTTTTACGCTTGTTGTTGTATCTTGATCTGCTATAGGTATTCGAACGTCACAAGCAGCAAGGAGCGAACTTGAAGGATCGTGGATCAATTTCTTCATTGAAGGATTGAACGATAGCATCAGGAAGAGGTAGGTTCTTCTTCCTCCTCTTTTGCTTTAAATATAAACTAGGAAAGGGTACATTATATAGTCTCGTGCGTTGCTAGACCCACTCTAGGGCTAGAGAAATCGCCTTTGTTTGCAGAGGCGATTGTCTTCACAACAAAATGGAGCATTCATCCTTGCCCTGTCATAAAATTAGTGCATTGATGCCAAGATGTTGGGCATGCACCTATGCATCCTACTTATATGTGAAACACCACAAACATTTTATTTCTTTTACAAAGATAATTGTAGTTATCTTCTACTATGTTCATATGCTTACTTTATCTATTTTTATAATATAGTATATGAATAATTTCTTGGATATGTATTGCTAATTATCCAACTTAGTCAATACAATCCTTGAGGCAAAGTTTCCGTAGAAATAATGTGGCTAAATTTATTATATACTTATGATCCTTTAGGATTTCTAAGTACTCCTTGGAAAGTAAGGATTTAGTCAAAATTCTAGATTCATTTTGCATAGTTGGTTTTCTTATGCTCATCAATTTTCAACGTCATTTTTCTCAATAATGATATCCCCATCAATTTTTAATTCTATATAATCTATATCCACTATTGTTTGTTAGGTTTTATGCTATTGAATTTCTTTTTCTTTTAATTTTCCTCTCTATTATTATTTTTCTCCTTAGTTAGCTTTAAATTGTCCTTCATCGAGTCCCTTATATATATATATATATATATATATATATATATATATATATATATATATATATATATATATATATATATATATATATATATATATATATATATATATATATATATATATGCTACTTCACTTAAAAACAACCTAGATCTACAAAACTTTATTCCATTTGTTTCAAAAAGTTACATGATAAGGATATTGATGTCTTAAGACAATGTTCTTACATATTAGGCCCCTAATTTTATTTATTTCTAAAATTGTTTTTTTTTAATTAATTACCATGCATTAAATCATCATGTTTTTACCCTTTAGGCTCTTCATCAATTTTATTGATTACCCACTCATCTGCTATTAAAATGAATCACATATTGTTATTAGTGATCCTTCATTGGTTTCTCCCTTCACTGAATTTTTTAATTTGACTTTCAAGCATTAATTTTTCAAAATTATAACATTGTATATTCACTAACTATAATGTTGATTGTGTTAAAATGTTATGTTTCATGAAATTGGCCCACATCTAATATTTAGGTTCCATCTCTAGTTTTCAAAGGCATGGTTAGTTCCTAGGTTACTATCTTGCAAATTCCCAAGCCCAAACTTTTGACATGGCCATTTTAAGAATGAATCATCTACTCAAATTGAATTTCTTACAAATTGAATTAGCTCAACCTACTCAATTGAGTTTTCATTTAACTTCCTATAGCACTCAAACTGTTTGTAAAGGCTTCTCAAGTGTGTTTCATGTGAGAGTTCAACAATTAGTAAAGGGAATCTTAGTCCCAGCATAAAGTAGTCCAATTATTTCATCCAGAGTATATTTGGTTAATAATTGCACCTTTAAAGGTGAAAATAGGCAATTCTATTTTTCATTATGTTTTTTCATGTTTTTTTAGTTCTGTCATCTCCTCTCCTAGGGTGGTTGTTTCTTTAAATGTAATTTTCTAGTTTTCCTCTAACTTTCTTCACAACTTTCCTCCAACTTTCTTCACAACTTCCTTCATTTCAAGATTCTACCATGTTTTATGGAATTCACAATTCATAGTGTGACATCTCATTGAACTCAACAAATCTCATTGCATAAACAAAAACAAGTTTTATAACACGTAGAACAGATCATGGCATTTTTTCAAGTGCATTTTTTATTCAATTATGCCTAATTATTATACAAGAACACCATTTTTTGTTAGAAGAATTATCACATGTAAAATCTATTCATTAGCAAAATCATAATCAATTATAGTTTAATTATGCAGACATCAATGATAAACAACCCCACGAATTCATAATAAACACTCTAGCCCAAGCAACCCATTTCCAGCGATGTCGGTTTGAATGTCCTGTAGGGTGAGTATCAGCGCGCGGAATTAACTAAATGTATAGTACATCGTGTTTCCAGCCCAAGGAAGTGTAAAATTTGTTGAACTTATAATTGTATCTAACAACAACAACCTTGGTGAATCAATAAATCCCACCGACGGTCTTAGAAGCTCGGACTTTGGTTTGTTCCCTTATTTGATGCAGATCCTGTAGACAGCAAATGGAAAAATGTTTTACTTCGTAGTGTGTAATGGCTCGATCAAAAGAATTATGATAATCTCCATACTACAATGGCTCGATCAAAAGAATTATGATAATCTCCATATGTAAATACGTCTTGGATATTGCGAGAAAGTTTTATAGATTTATGAAGCAATTTACAGGCTTCCACAAGAACGAAGAATATCCCCATTCCACAAGACTCAGAATATCCTCATTCTCATTTGAATTTTGCACTAAAGAAAAACAACTGATGGAGATATTTTTGAATTGGGTTTGAATGCATTTATTTCAAACTTTCCACCATTTTCGCCATAACTAAGAAAAAAATCTTCATGTATCTGTGCTCTTAAACCTAAAGCTTCCCTTGTATTCGATCGTTTTGATTTATCATCCAATTGTATTTGATTGTTTTGATTTATCATCCAATTGAACGAGAGTCATTGTTATTGTTCTTTAATCAGAAGTAGGTAATGCATTAGAGTATTTATGGGCATCATTAACATCCATGCTCAACATTTTAAGGAGTGCAGTAAAAGACGTTGATACAACCTCTCTTCCAAATATAAATTTAGTTGCACTTGCTTTTGTCAAAATAATAATACTTCTTCCAATATATTTTTTTTGGCAATTTTTATTGTAGCTATGTCACCATGTCTTTCTATCAAAATAGAAAGGGCATGATTGGAATTGATTGTTGATCTTTAGAAATTTTACTAAAAATTTCTACTATGTTTTTATACTTTATAGTCTTTCTTTGAAAAATATCTAAAGATACATGTTTGATTGAAATTTGGGCTTATATTAAGCTTTGGCTGAAGAGTGGTCTCACATTTTATATTTCTAAATCCAGTTTCATTTTTAGCTTCTTCATCTTCAATTGTCATATACCCATTTTAATTAGCAGTGTCACTCTGAGAAAATCCTAATTCAACATGTTCAACATTATTTACAATGGTTAGAGCATTATTTATTGTTAGTCTCTTTCATGTCAATGTCCTCTTCCATTGCTAAGGAGATCCTAATTCAACATGTTCAACATTATTTTCAATGGTTAGAGCATTCTTTATTGTTAGTCTCTTTCATGTCGATATCCTCTTCCATTATAAATGTTGAGTATGTTTCAAGATGCTCTATCTTTTTTGCAAATATTTGTCATTTCCAGTAATGATTTATGTATTTAAACTTTAATGGATGAACAGTGCAGCGCTTAGTTGAGGAATGAATTGTTCTGATGCCACTGTAACAAACAAACAAAGACAACAGTGCAGCTCTTAGTTGAGGAATGAATTGTTCTGATACCACTGTAACAAACAAACAAAGATTGTACTAAATGTTTGTTATTTAATGTGAAATACAAGAATGCAGAGTAAAATAATATATATTGATAGAATAATAGAATGAATAGGATGATTCTATGTTACAATGAGAGCCTTGCTTATATACTAGGGCAGGGATCCTTTCACAAGTAGTCATCTCCTTTGGGACATGTACCTTCAATAATTAATTAATATTTAATGTATATTTATGTTTGTTAAAATTCCCACCAAAGAAAGGAAAAAAATATTGGAAGAAGAATCTCATATGAAAGAGAATGGAGATCAAGAGAATGAATGTAAGTTTGTATTGATAGAAGCAAGAGAATGAATGTAAGTTTGTATTGATAGAAGCAACTGCAAATAAATTTATCTTTGGAAGGGACGTGGTCTCAACATCTTTTACCACACTACTTAAGTGTTGGGCATTGATGTTAATGATGCCCATAGACACTCTAACGCATTACTTACTTTGATCATCGAACCGTGACTCTCTTTCAATTGGATGATGAATCAAAACAATCAAATACAAGGGAAGCTTTAGCTTTAAGAATTGTGATACAGGAAGATTTTTGTCTTAGTTAGGGCGAAAATGATGGAAAATTTGAAATAAATGCATTCAAACCCAGTTCAAAATATCTCCATAAGTCGCTAACTAGGCAAGGTATCATTTGACAAGTAGTCGTGTCTTGTGGGATATGTATCTTTAATAATTAATTAATATTTAATGTATGTTTATGTTTGTTACACTAACCAATTACTCAGCCAATGAATTTATTGAAAATTAGTGAATCATGGCTTTTGGAATGATTCTGGAATGACCAACTAGTTAGCCAACAAATTTCTTTAAATAATAGTGGTTTATGGATCTACAATAGTTATGGTGACAAACATAAATAGATTTCATAACAATTAATTGAATCCAAGTAAAAGTAGAGCTCACGGATCATTGAACTCCTTCAATTTTCATACGTAAACTTGTCACTTCGATAAATTCCCTAGAATGATTCAATAACAACAATGCTTTGTTAATTTAGTCTTTTCAACATAATATTTTTGCTATCACACCTAGAACTACCAAAACTCTTCAAAATTGTTCTCTCAATACGATACATGGGATGTTAAACCTTCTCAAAGTTTTCTAAACCTTTATCTATACCACAATAATGTATTTATGTCCTTCTTAGGTGTTTGAGTGAACTTTCGGAGGACAATGGAGGATGATAGATTTGGGTGGTTGGTTATGAGTTGTATTAGTAACCCTCCCACCCAATCTTTCCTATAATTGTCTTGATGGTGAGGATTAAATGCATACGTTGATCTTCAACACTCATTATGGAATGATTCGATCATTTATGTGATTTCCCCCAAACATCAATCACAATATCTTTGGTGCCAAGATATCTATAAAAAACTAGTTTATAGTATGTCATTTAACTCAACTTTATCCCATGTCAAGTTCCATTACATCATATTAGTCACTTTTCCTCATGTGCCTTATATTCATCCTTTTGTCCAGGAATTTGTATTACTATTAACTCAGTAACATTAAAATGGAAATAGTTAAAATGGTTTTTGTAATTTTATGATGGAACATGATGTTTGACCAATCATTGTTGAGACCTTGATATCACAGGGCCAACAATGTTAGTCTTTATCCTGAACACTAACATATGGTGACTTTTTTATCAATTTACTTAATATCTTGTTACTTTCAATGACCACAATGCCCTTGAGCCCTCCATTGGTTCAAATAATAACATATGAAATATACTCCTAAAAACACAAATGTGTCAATCATTCTTGTCATATCATTAAATCAAGAGTCATCGATTTAAGGGCATAACCACATCACCCCTTCTGCATCAAGTATCCTCATAATCCATTTTTGGGACTATATGTTTGTATGACATACACAATACGTATACATTATGCATTTCCACATAATAATAATAATAATAATAATAATAATATCATATAAAACTAATAATAATAATAATAATAATAATAATAATAATCTAAATTTATGGTCACAACCTAGCCAAACATCAATTTGATATATTAGAACCCTTTATTTGTAGGACAATGGACCCCCTCCACATAAATATTTACATAGTCTGTGAAGATGTACATATGTGACCCCACTATAGAGCAATTCGATTGCGTAGTCTAAAAAAGTACACATATTGATCAGAATGTTCAATATATCATTATATGCAAAACGTAATATTATCATTTTTTTAAATCCTTGATTTTTAGTTAGCCAATGGCACATAGGCTTTCAAGGATACAAGATTAGCCCAAGATTCATATGATATTTTAAATTATAAGATATGACCCAACTATAATTCTCATGGATCCACAACAATAATGTTTTAATAATTTTGAGAAAACTCATTTTATGTTAAAATTTAAGAATATTTATTGATTAAATAGAATTATTATATCAAAGTATTAGTTAATGAAAATACAATGTACTGGGCTTGGAGTATACCCTAAAACTACTTATGTTTGGCTAGGAGCTCGTCTTTCGCAGGCGTAAGGAAACAGGGTAGCGGCCCAAGACCCACAGGCATCTAGCGAGAGTGAAAGTTTGCCCCCTTACCAACCACCAGTGAGTGATTCCAAGTGGGTTGGTTTTCCTTGAATAACAGTGATGAGTCGGCTTGCATTCAAGGATAGCAGTTAGAGATGGTCATCCTCATTGTTGGTTTGACAAGAAAGTTATAATAGGTTTTCCCACTTTCAAAAAAAAATTACAATGCATCACAAGTGAAGTTGAAGAGGATGGAATTTACAAATGAGTAGTTATTTGACCAGACATTAGATCATTTACTCAAGTTTATTCATCAATTAAATAGAATTATTATGTCATCAAAATATCAGTCTGTGAAAGTACAATGACAAGTGAATTTGAAGTGGATGAACCTTGAATAATGAATAGCTATTTGACTAATTTGACATTAAATTATTAACTTAGGTTTATTTACAATGCATTATTCAACAACAATCATAGATATACAAAACAAAACACAAAATACACCAAAAAAGAAAATAAAATAATGTACAATTATTTTCTCCATATTGTAGCAAATTAGTTAGTTTACCATTTGACTCTCGATTACATAAGGCTCTTATTCATATCTACATACAAGGATGGGGATTAGCTATATTCATCTCAATTATTCATATTTAAATATAATAATTGATAGTCTCTTACTCATGGCTAAATTTATGACGCAATGTAACTATACATGCGAATAAAAAATAAAATAAATAAATAAAAATATTTATTTGAATAAAACGATGAAGTTCCAAACTACCACTGATGTGAAAAACATATTATTAAAAAACCCATTAAAATTGAAGTTTAACAATAGTGAACAATGACACTAAATTGTAAACAATGACACTAATTAATATCACATTTATGTAAAATGAGTTTTCTATTTATTTATTTTAATAGAAATTACTTAAAGTTTAATATATATTATTGGTTAGATTTTTTAGATTTCCATGATGATTTGATTATAAAACTTTGAATATTTATAAGTTAAACAATTGGTATTTCTTATTAGTTAGGAATTAGCAATGTGTGGTTTTTGTTGTTAACCGGTATAATTAACAATACATCCACTCACTTTTTAGATACTCATTCCATATTTTCAATAAATGATTCTACTAAAAAGACAACTACTACATCTCCTCGCTACCAATGCATGCAGTAAATGCAATGAATAAGACAACTACAACATCCCCTCACTCCTAATGCATGCAATAAATGCAACAAAGGTTCATATGAAACCTTCTCAAATACCACGACATAAATTTCAATCATATTGGACCAATGCATGAAGCACGTGCAATGAGAATTCACATGAAGCCCTCTCAAATATGATAATATAAATTTCAGTTAATCATTGAATTGGATGAGAGGGAGACCATTGGGTTTATTTTTGGACTAGGGAGTTAATGTGTTTCTATTTCCCTTTCATGTTGGCCTTACTTATTTTAAGAGCTTGCTCTTTAAAACATTTTATTTGGCTTTTTACTAAAATTAATATACTTTTTTTGGGGGTTAGTTTATGGTCAAATCAGCAAGACTAGTTTGTGACTTGAGAAACTGTGACTCGGAGACATTTAAATCGTCAAAATCACCAGACTATCACATACTTACAGTATAATTTGCAGACTACGTTTTTGGCCTGAAAACAATGGAAATTTCAGCACAATTTTGACACAATCTGGTACGATTTTTTGGAAATTTGGGCTTATAGTTGTCAAGCTTCAGAATTTTGGGTGCCCCGGGTGTTTTTGATGGTTCTGAATCCATTTCCACCATCAAAAAATTTATTCAAACACTCCCACAATTAGACTTTTTAAAGAAAAAAAATGACCAGATTCCAACAAGAAACGGTCGTCCAAGTGAAATTGTCACTTCGGTAGACAACACCTTGATTGGTGCCCACAGAACTTCAAACCAGTTATCTTTTCACTATAATATAGCTTAAATAAAACACATTAACACCAACTATTATAAGCCATGGGCCACAGCCAACCAATGTATTTCAATTTATTTCCTCTTTTTTGTATGTACAACTTTACCTATTTTATATAAACTTGCTCTTAGAACAGTTATCTTTTCACTATAATATACCATAAACAGAACACATTAACACCAACTATTATAAGCCATGGGCCACAGCTAACCAATGTACTTCAATGTATTTCCTCTTTTTTTTAATGTACAACTTTACCTATTTTATAAACTTGCTCTTAGAGCATGTCATAAGCAACTTAAAATAATTGTTTTGTTTCAAATATTTTATTAAATTTATATTTAAATTTTAAATTTATTCTCCTTTTCATTCTATATTTTTTTTTCCAAATCACCAAAGTAATAATGACTTTTTTTAAGAACCCTGGTCTCTTTTTTTAATGTACAACTTTACCTATTTTATAAACTTGCTCTTAAAACATGTCATAAGCAACTTAAAATAATTGTTTTGTTTCCAATATTTTATTAAATTTATATTTAAATTCTAAATTTATTCTCCTTTTCATTCTATATTTTTTTTCCAAAGCACCAAAGTAGTAATGACTTTTTTAAGAACCCTGGCCACTACAACGTTTTCATATACATTCTAACATAAAATTGCATGCTAATTTGGTTAAACGGTTGATTAGATGTTAGTTCTCGTTTTTGCCTCAAGGCCTTATTTATATTTAGATTAACAGTCAATACCTATTTTATAAACTTGCTCTTAGAATATGTTATAAGCAACTTAAAATAATTGTTTTGTTTCCAATATTTTATTAAATTCGTAATCTCATAGACATTAAAATATCATTCAATTTAAATTTCAAGGCCAGATTAACAGTCAATAAAAATTTTACATCATTAAGATGCCTCGAATGAAAGCATTTGCCTCACGGCCTTATTTATATTTAGATCAAGAGTCAATCAAGATTTGACATCATTAAGATGCCTCAAATGAAACCATACACTATGTAGGCTACGGGAAAAACCAGAAAATGCTTCTGGTACAAAATACAGTCCTTGAAAAATAAGCTGGCATTAATGCCTCATGTCGCATCAACTAGAACAAACAATCCTCGATAAATTTTGATATTTTTTAAAAACAGAACGAAAACCTTACATTCTATGAGTTCTCTAACCAAGCAAAACTTTATGCCGGTGACTGTTTTGAATACATTCCTAACGGAATAGGTATTAGGTATTCTCACATAATCATCTTGCTATCAAATATCCTGAAATTGCAGCCTCAATTGCAAACCGCAAGGTTGACATGAAGGGGCCACATAAGAATACAGCTTATATAATAATTTCATTTAATTTTGACATCGCAGGAACATTGGATAAATATTACCCGGTCATTATAATCTCCAAACCCATACAGATCCATAAAATGATATGGCTTTCATATATGTGCCAAAGGGGCAAATCTCAAACATGCAGCGTCATCAAACAGGTGAGGCGACCATATAAAATATTAGCCAAATAATATTCTCAAGCCCAAGAAATAATTTCTTGGCATGGAATGCAAAGTACTTGCATCGAAACAACTTTTCAGCTGGCATACTTTCATCCTGTTGTAATCAGAGTGTCTGCATATTCTAAAACAATAGCAATGTACAGTCCAAACTATTCAATCTCATCCAATGAAATGTAAGTTGAAGGCAAGCAACATTGAACATCAAAATGTAATAGTAAAGAATGGTTTTAAAAAGGGCCTCTTTAATTTTGAAAGTCTATCTACAAAATGTGTACCAGCTTCACTTTTATACAACTCTTCATAAGAATATACTACTGCCTGCAGCCATTGAACTAGATCATCTGTGCAATACAAAGGCACACACCTCTCTACAGAGTGCAAATGTCTTCTACAGTCAAACACGGCCATTCAGGACTTTCAAGGTATATTTTAGACGAGTCTGGTGGCAGGTATTGCTGCTCAGATACACAGCTGAGATACGCAACAACAACAAAAAAGAAAAAAAAAACAGTGCGCACTCCAAGATGTCTAAAGTATCATCCCATTACAACTCCGTAAGTTTCCCTCCATGACTGCGGTATTGCATTTTTTGGGATACTTCTTCTCTTCCCTACTCTGTGAAATGTCATCAAAATAAAGTATGGAGAGCTTTATTTTTGCAAACTTGAAATGAAAACCATAACACAGAGAAGTGCATCAATGAGGAGAATCAAGCCTCCCTGTCACAATCTTGGAAAAGGGTTGTATTTTCAATTGTTGCAACCAGCCTTTCTACATCCTTTTCATTTGCATCCTCTGCATGATCTTTCTTGCAATACCCTACCTGCTGTCTATCTGTGAGTACATTGCACTGTTCATATCTAAAACAGTTTACAAGATGGTCATTTGTCATCCCTACTGCCTGCATGAAAGAATACATAATTGTAGGCCCCACAAAACGGAAACCTCTTTTCACCAGATCCTTGCTGATTACCTCTGCCTTTGGACTTTTCACTGGAACTTGTCTGGCATTTCTATAAAAGTTGACAATTGGTTTGTGATTAACAAAACCCCAACAATAGTTATCAAATGATCCGAACTCCTCTATGATCTGCATAGATAATTAAAAAATTAATCAATAAACCTAAATAATAACTTAAAAGAATGATTCACGCGGTGACCTGCGTGCAGGTTAGTCACGAGAACAACCAAAAATACATTTGACAGCATATCTCAGATGAATGCATTAGATAGCTTAACCATACCTTAAGTATGTTTTTGGCATTGTCCACGATGCCACGAAGTTTTCCCTCATAAAGCATCATGTTGCTGTTTGACTTCATAGACTTTATTTTCTTCTCTTCAAAGTTTGCCACAATGACAGGATCAAATCCAGAAAAGACTTCTCTGCAATCATTCACAGGAGTACAAAGTCAGTACCAACTGATACAATAAACTATATCCATATCATATAAATGTCATATTTCATATCATATCATAGTCACAAGCTCCTGAATTTCCAACAAAATTTATTCCTCTCTCTATCTTTGGTCAACAATTATAAAAAGGGGTAGCAGGTCAAGAGGGGGTCATTTTTATCCCAAGGGAAAACAAGAAACTGAGGTATGCCTGGGGCTTATGCAAGGCCACCAGTAATCAGGCAGTAGTTCTGGCATTGTTGCAAGGGATGATAATATTGAAGAAAAAAGGGATGAATCAGATCTCGCTGATTGGGGATTCCACGGTCATAATTCATCATATGTTTTATCAATTATAGCCCCAAGACACTCAGTTGAGCATGCTTGTTATAAGAGCTCAAAATTTGTGGAAGGCTTTGAAATTGAAGGCTATTATCATGTTTTCGGATCAAATAACTCCATTGTGGACAAGCAAGCAAATGAAGCTTGCAATCTACAAGACAGGATGGTGAGAATAAAAGGTGGGGACCATCTCTGTCATCTCACATGAATCAATTATCAAGCATATTAACAAGAATGAAGATTTTGTTATCAAGAGACAAATAATGAGCAACACTGGAGAGATGTAAAGAAACATTAATGCAACCCCCTCACCACACATGTAATGTTCTTTCTTCTGGTGTTCCTTATGAGATGGTTAGGATGGACTTTCAGAGTTTGGGGCAGACAGGTCACAGGTGCAGGTTGGTGTCATCAGCGGGCCCAGGGACTTTTGGATGGGTTTTGAGGATTTTCTATGAGGTCTGATGGCATTCGCTTGGCACATTCCATCATCTGCACAGTTTGCCTTTCGTTCCGGTGCATTCCGACAACTTTCAGAAAACAGAGTTATTATTGGGTCCGACTCAATTAATTACACTTAAGGTGGTATTCCAAAAGGAATACTTGAAAAACACCTTAGAGTAATAGCTCATTAGAACCGGAACGAGAAGATCTACGTGATGGGATGGTTAGATGGGAGCTTCAGTGACCTGAGGAGACATGCTGGCCAATTTACCCTTTTCCCGCATTAAAAAGAATATTTTAATTGGAATAAAAGAGGGGAAAGTGCTCCATGATTAAAATAATAATAAACTAGGTGGTTCTAGAGAGGTCCATCAAATCTATAAAAGAGGAGGCCATTGGAAGATCATCTTGGATTTTATATTTCTTCTTGTATGAGAGGTTGAGAAACCAGTTCTCTACTTCAGCAGTAGCCCTAGGAAGGAAACCCTCAAGTGATTTTGGTGAGAGTGAACGGAAACCCACCTCATCCCCTTGGTGGATTCAGCTAGAATTCACAGGTGCAATGATAGATTTCAGTTCAGTTTTAGACGGCAGGTTTCAGCATCTGAGCGAATCATTTTTTAGGGCCAAATTATCTATCTCGGCCATTTCAGCTTATATTATCATGCACACTCTTTCAGCTATCTATTATAATGAAAACTGAGATTATTTCTGCTCATTGCGTTATTGAATTGCATGTACATTTCTTGCTATATTTTACATGGCAATCTTTTGTTAATTAAACAGTAATTTTATGATGAAATTTTGGGTTAAGTTGAACTTCTGCAAAATCAATGAAATATCCCATTCGGAATAATATAGTGGTATCAGAGCTGGTGTTTCTACCAGCCTGAGGGTTTAATTGTAGATCAATTCATGGGTTCGAGAATTTATGTGCCAAAATTGCAAAAGACGTCTTCAATTTATTATTCAAAAAGGGGCCGAGGATGTTTCAGTCTAAAGGCCCAATGCTATGATCTTAAGAAGGCGAAATTAATTTTACAGAGATTAAATTACCATACACCTTGGTCGTTGTGGCCAAAATTTGAAAGTAGGCTGAATTCATGATTTCTGTGGAGTCCAAATTGCAGATCCGAGCATACATTGGAAGAGCAGTCTGTTGTTAAAACATAAAGGGGTGAAGGACAAGCCATCTACAGGCTTTGACCTGACTGAACGTGGCAGTTTGAAGTGTCAGGGAGGGAATCATTGTTGGTGTCTGTGGGTGCGTGAACAAGGGACACCAGGTTAGTATTGACTTCTTCCTGCCTGCCTTTTCTGATCCAGCATGGACACAACATTCAATGCGTACTTGAGCCGACAGAACACAATAAATTGTTGAAGTAATTGTTGGACTGGTCTCGGGGCTCATAAACGCGAGAATCAAAGAAAATTAAACTCCTCTACCATTCTCTTCATGTCGAACATTGTGGCCATCAGTTTCGCGAACATAGAAATCGGATCCGACAGCTGTGAACAGAACTCACGCACCCTCAATCTTGTAGAGGTGGTGTAGCAACTTTGTTTTTGACTATCAACATTCAAGGGCACTAGAGGAATCCGCAAACAAGGCACGTTTGCACTCTGAATCACTAGCTTATGCAACAATGTAATCACGGGGGTTGATTTCAGAATTCTCAGATACAATAGAGGAGCCGAATTATTGAAGTCGCGTGATCATTCTGCTTTGGTCACCAAGTGGAATTCTCGTCGGCGATGGGGCCAGATTTAATCAACAAAAATTGCGGAATTGTGTTGGGTCGTGATTAGTTTGCCACCGACATCACTGGCATATGTGAAAGCATGAGTAGCGCAGGCACAGGAAAGACCCGCAGGAATGGCGCAAAGTTGTTTTGCATGGGCTGACGAATATAAAAATTGAAACTTCCCCGCAACTGTCACTTTACGACGCAATTGGGGGTAATCATTTTCATCAGGATTAACTGGCAGAGCTGCATTTCTTCGAGAGCCCGAGCGGGAATCAAACCATGACCAGAACTTGCGAGAATGCACAATTGGTAAACTTGTGCATCCAAGTCGTTCAAGATTCATAACTAAGGTCGAGGGGAAATTTCGCTTGGATCAGTATGCCGGAGATCGTGCTAGTCCAGTGTTCTCTGTCGAATATAAATTCCACGTCAACGGTGGTTTTACAAAGAAGATTTGCATTTTGTGTGTACCTTTGGAGATGCGACGGAGGAAGGTCAATCCATGTGACCTGTCGCTGAAGCATGCCAGAGGGTGAGGGCCATGCGCTATTGTGTTAAAATGATGCTGAGCATGGAGAGCGTTGTGTACGCTGCAATCTGGTGGGCATACTTCCTACAAAGTTCTCCAATTGATTGAGTCTCAGGGTAGTGTTTCCATAATTGTTTCAACTGGGCCCAATTCAAGCATTACACCAAGCGATTAAGAGAAGGAAGGGTGAAATTGACTCAGGTCGCATCCCTTGGAAGACAGAACTTGAAATCCAGAGATTGCAACAAGCTGTCTGTTTGCTTGATTAAAGTTGCCCTATTTTGAGTACCAGTTCATTATCCAAAGAAAGCTAAGTTCATCCAACAGTGCTCAGATTTGGGAGGCCTAAAGTGTTGCAGCAGACATCATCAGAGAAGCCACCCACGAAATATTCTCGCTGTCTATATACCAGGTTTTTCTATCTGTTTGTCACTGCTATTTTATTTGAATAAATGTTATATGAATATGTATTCCCTGTTTAATGAATCTGTAGCAGCACTATTGTTAAATTTAGATAACCATGGTATGTTCTATGCTTAATGCAGTTTACTTCAATCTTTCTTATAGGCCCAATTCAGATTAGCAATCACATAGACATGAAATTAAAATGTTGATAGAACATAATAATAGATCAACAGAAGACAAGCCAAATAATATATCAGAATTTGTAATTCTTCTTGTCCAGCAAATATAGAGAGAAATGCTTGTTATAGCAGTCAACAAGATGCCCTAGCCAGTAAAGACTTTTGCTGGTCAAACTAGCTCTTCCAACATACAAGATCAGTCTTCCTCAAGTGTCACACACACCTCAAAAGACGGCTCCCAAAACAATCAACGCAAGTTAACAGAAGGATCCCTCATCCAAATTTCCAGCATCTAGATTTCTAGCATCCAGATTTCTGACATCCATTTTCGGCATCCAGATTTCCAGCATCCATTTCCGGCATCCAGATTTCAAGCATCGCATCCATTTCCGGCATCCAGATTTCCACGTGGGAGAGAGAGAAGCCTGTAAAGGTTGTACGAACCAATCAAAAGAGGAAAAATGTGTGATGAGATGATGATGAAATTAGCATCATCTCTCTCATATTTATATCCATCAATTAGGGTCTATGACACATCTATTGGGCTTGTGAGCCTACATTACAATTCTGGCCAACCTTGACAATTTGCACTTGTGGAAAATAAATTCAAAATACAAGTTCTTCTCATCCAAACAAGATGATCTTTAGATCAATCTTGCACCTCTCCAAAAGAGGACTCCAACAAAAATATCATCATCATCATATGATGCAATGCAACATGGAGTTTGAACCGAGATGCCCAAAATTAACACTCCCTCTCAACTAGGGAGAACTACATCTATCAACCTGTGCCATCCTGTCATCCAATACCATAGTGTACTATCATATATCAACATGCACTCCTGCGTCATCCTGTTGTAACATGCTTTGTTGGCCCTTCTTCGCACAACGAGAGTGAGTCACAAAGACATCACACTCTGCTGACCCGAAGTCATCTTAGAGGTTAAAACCTCAATCAGACTCAAGAGAGGCACATACTAACCCGAAGTTAGTTTACTGACCCGAAGTCAATTTAGAGGTAAGAACCTCATCCAGACTTGATCCCAGACCAAGTGGTTGGACACATCCCATCCTAGACATAGATAGTACAAGGATACCCAATGCGTCCATCGGTCATGCTATCGGTCTCTATCCACATTTCCCACCTCATTGGCCAAATGAGAGGTACTTCCCATGAGTGTGAAACTCCATGGGTAGGGTGCATGCAGGGCATAGATCAAAGAGAGGGTGAAGCAGCTCAATATCATAACGGTGGGGAAGAAGCACACCAACAAGTTTTGGTGAACTTAGCCCTGTGGTTGCTTATAGCTCCAAGTAGTTATCCCCAAGCCCACTGGAGCTCATTGTCCACAATACCAAACTTCTCACAGAAAGTTAAGAATTTGACCTTCCCCAAGAGCTTTGTGAGAATATCTTCGACCTGCTCATCAGTCCCAATGTGATCGAGCCTTACGACGCCTCGTTGTACCATGAACCAGACAAAGTGGTACCTAATATCAATATGCTTGGAACGATCGTGGAACACGAGATTCTCAAAAAGACGAATCCCACTTTGGTTATCGCAAAGGATAACAGTGTTATCCAACACATGCCCAAACAGCTCACTAAAGAGCTTTCTCAACCAAATAGCTTCACAACATGCCAAACTCGTTGCAATGTATTCAGCCTCAACGGTGCTCAAAGCAATCGATTTCTGCTTCCTGCTCATCCAAGATATCGAAGCAAAACCCAAGGTGAAGTAGCATCCAGATGTGCTCTTACGATCCACCACACTGCCTGCCCAATCGGCATCGGTATATCCATGGAGCCTCCTACTCCGGGTAATGTATCTCAGCCCTTGAGTGATCGTGCCCCAAATATATCTCAATAGATTCTTGGCACCAATCCAGTGAATGTGATGAAGGTCAACCATATATTGCAAAACATATGTCTAGATGTGAATTCACTAAGAACATCAAGGCCCCCACGAGTTGTCGATACTTAGTGGGATTTCCCAACTCAGGCCCAGCAACGCTTCCACACAACTTCTTAAAGTTGAGTTCCATCGGTGTCAACACGGACTTACAGTCCACCATCCCAAATCTCTCCAACAGCTTCACAACATATTTTCCTTGAGAAAGGAAAACCTCAATTGGCTTTTGCCAGACCTCCAAGCCTAGGAAATAGTGCATCAGTCCGAGGTCCTCCATCTCAAACTCAGAAGCTAGCTCCCTCTTACATTGATGAATAAGAGGGTCAGCACCTGTTAGGAAGAGATCATCCACATATAGAACCAAAATGAGAGGCCTTTCTATATCAACCTTAAAGAAAAGGTTTGGATCAGCATCACTTCGAGTGAAGCCCAGCTTCAACAAGTAGCTATCAATCCTCTCGTATCAAGCCCTAGCAGCTTGCTTTAACCCATAGAGGGCTTTCTTCAACCTGCATACAAGTGTGTCTCTATCTTGGACTTGAACCCCAGAGGTTGCTCCACATAAGCCTCTTCCTTGATTAAACCATGTAAGAAAGCATTCTTCACATCCATCTGAGGGAGACTCCATCATTGCGTTGCAACAAGGGCAATAATCGATCGGATGGTGGTGTAACAGGTGCAAATATATCATCATAATCTATGCCTTCCTTTTAAGAGAAGCCACGGACAACAAATCTTGCCTTGTACCTTTTAGCACTTCCATCGGCTCCATGGTTGATCTTGTAGAGCAATTTCAAGGTGACAACAGATTTGTCCTTCGGTCTCGGGATCACATCCCAGACATCATATTCTTCACGATAGACTCATATTCCTCGTGCATAGCATCCTTCCAAACTTGATGCTTTACGGCTTCTCCAAATGATCCAGGCCCAGATTGTACAATAATGCTCATGGCTGCTAGGTATCCTTGGTACCTATTCCGCTTCTTGCTTTCACGGAATGTTCCTCTCGGAGCAATGTGTCTCTCGACATCTTGGAGAGGGTCTCCTTTTATTTGAAGGAGGTGAACCAATAAAATCCATTGGGCATTGGTTCATCCTTTGGTTCTTCCTTCTTCCCTGCTTCATCTTCTTCTTCTTCTTCTTCTTTGCCTTCCTTTGAGCTAGGAAGGTTCCTAACTTTCTTGAGGGCAGCATCTTTGAGATAGGAAGGTGACATCGTGGCATATCTCCACTTCACTTTGACCAGGCACATAGATTCTATATAACTTCGAGGTATCACTATAGCCCACAAACATTCCCTTATTCCCAGAAACATCCAACTTGCTTCTCTTTTCTTTCGGCACATGAAAATAAACGGAACTTCCAAAAACTCTAAAGTGAGAAACATCAAGTTTCTTACCAGAGAAGACTTCTTTGGGAGTTTTGGAGTCCAATGCAGAATGTGGGAATCTATTTTGAATGTACACTTCAGTGTTGGCAACTTCTCCCCATAGAAACTTTGAAAGACCACGGCCATAAAGCATGGCACGGGCAGCTTCCACAATGGTTCTATTCTTCCTTTCAGCAACACCATTTTGTTCAGGAGTATACACAGTGGTGGTCTCCCTCTTAATACTAGCTTCCCTACAATAGTCATTGAATTCATTTGACTCATACTCGGTTCCATTATCGGTCCTCAAAATTTTGATCTTCTTCCCTGTTTGATTTTCAGCCATGGCCTTGAAAGTACGGAACCACTTGAATGCTTCATCCTTCTTCAAGAAGTATATCCAAGTCTTGCGGGAGAAGTCATCTATAAAAGTGATGTAATATAAACATCCTCCCAAGGATGTTACGAGCATCATACCAGATAGATCAGAATGTACCAATTGCAAAATATCAGATGTCTTCGTGACATTTGAGGGAAATGGTCCCTTTGTGTGCTTTCCTTCGGCACAACCCTGACAAACACCTTCATGACCATCTTTGAACTCGGGCATCCCTGTCACCACCTTCCTTGCTTCGAGAAGGGCCTTGTAATGAAGGTGTGCAAACCTTCGGCGCCATAGCTCGATTTGAAGAGTTGTGTCACATGTCATGGCCCCCAGAGGACTTCCTCCAAACTAATAAAGTGTATTAACTTTAAAACCAATAATAAGAGCTTCATTGAAGTTCTTCTTCCAAATGTGTACCTTTCCATCGATGAATGCCACCTTGAATCCTTTGTCTTCCATTGCTGAAATGGACACGAGATTCTTCTTCAAATCAGGTACGTACAACACATCTTGCAAGCGAAGGACTTGACCTTGAGTTAGATGAAGGGTCACAGTCCCTATCCCTTTTCACAAGATAGGTGGCATTGTCTTCAAGGATAATCTCCAAATTAGTATCCTTCGCAATCAAATCAGAGAAGGCTTCTTTATATCCAGTGAGGTGCCTTGAAGCACCACTATCAATCAACCAGACATCTAGGGTGTCGAGAGGAAATGCAACAGAGAGGGTATATATAAGAATATATTCATTTTTCTTATTATCAACAACATTTGATTCATCATACCTGGAATTTCTTGACCCCTTGAAAGGTTGACCATTGCCACTTCGATCAAAGGAAGCCTTCCTCTTTCCTTTGAACCTGTTGTTCCTTTGATTTCCATTCCCCCTGAAGTTGTTGTTGTTGTCATCATCTCTACAAGAGTCCCTTCTATTAAGGCACTCTCTTGCATAGTGACCAAACTTGTTACAAGTGTAACATCTTCCTTTTCTTCCTCTAGGACTTGCTCTTCCATGGTTTTGATTTCTCGGACCACCATTGTTCCTCTTCTTTGCATGAGCGGTAAAGGCAATAGGTTCACCTCCATTCCCATAGAGGGATGGTCTCTCTCCATCATCCTTGTCTCCTCTTGAGTGCATCTCGTCAACAATTCATCAAAATCAGGAATCACATTATTATTAAGAATAGTAGTATTGAATACATACCAATCACGGGGCAGTCCTCCAAGAGCATTGAGAACGAGCTCTCGATCAACTATTTCTTCTCCAATAGCTAAGAGGTCATTCTTGATTTCTGTGAGCCTCATAAAATAAGATTGGATAGATTCTTCTTTGCCCTTCTTGATATTCTTCAACTTGTTCTTGAAGGAGCTTGATAAGCATTGCTAGCCTTGAACATGCTAACCAACTTATCATACATCTCTTTGGATGTGCCCAACTCGAAGATATAAGCAACCAAGTGCTTATGAATAGAATCCCCAATGATCATCTTCGCCTCGACTACCCCTTTTCTATACTTCATCTTTGTGGCAGTCGATGCATTTGATGGAGGCTCATTTATCTTCCCCTGCACATAATCCATGACTTTTCTATCTTCCAATACGAAATCCAAAGTCATCTTCCAGGCATGATAATCAGACTTATCAAATAGCTTATCATCAGTCTTGAAATCCTTGTAGGTTGAGGAGGTCATTTGTCCTTAATAAGACAACTTCTTTGGTAATAGCTTTTCACACTAGCTTGGGCTTTGTCTTCACTTTAGCTCTAATACCATGCTAAATTTAGATAACCATGGTATGTTCTATGCTTAATGCAGTTTACTTCAATCTTTCTTATAGGCCCAATTCAGATTAGCAATCACATAAACATGAAAGTAAAATGCTGATAGAACATAAAAATAGATCAACAGACGCCAAGCCAAATAATATATCATAATTTGTAATTCTTCTTGTCCAGCAAATAAAGAAAGAAATGCTTGTTACAACAGTCAACAGGATGCCCTAGCCAGCAAAGACTTTTGTAGGTCAAACCAACTCTTCCAACATACAAGATCAGCGTTCCTCAAGTGTCACACACACCTCAAAAGACAGCCCTCAAAACAATCAACGCAAGTAAACAAAAGGATCCCTCATCTAGATTTCCAACATCCAAATTTTCGGCATCCAGATTTACAGCATCACATCCATTTCTGGCATCGCATCCATTTCTGGCATCCAGATTTTTGGCATCGCATCCATTTTCAGCATCCAGATTTCCAGCATCGCATCCATTTCCGGCATCTAGATTTCCACGTGGGAGAGAGAGAAGCTTCTTAAGGCTGTACGAACCAATCAGAAGAGGAAGAATGTATGATGAGATGGTGATGAAATGAGCATCATCTCTCTCCTATTTATATTCATCAATGAGGGTGTGTGACACATCTATTGGGCTTGTGAGCCTACATTACAATTTTGGCCGATCTTGACAATTTGCACATGTGTGGAAAATAAATTCAAAATATTAGTTTTGCTCATCCAAACAAGATGATCTTTAGATCAATCTTGCACCTCTCCCAAAGAGGAATCCAACAAAAATATCATCATCATCATATGAGCAATGCAACATGGAGTTTGGACCCAGATGCCCAAAATTAACAATTATCTTTGTTTTGGGGACTTCATAAATCACTCTATGTCATTTTGGAGCACTATTATTTCAATTCGAACCCACAAATATACTTCAGCAGTTTATCATGAAATTGGTTGCCAAAACACCTTGCTGAGAAATTCAACAGAACTCAGCAAATGTTATGTATATTTTATTATTTATTAATTAGATTTAGTTATCTTAGGTTATTAACTGAAAAGGCATGATCAAAGATCATGCCTCTTCACCAAGGGACACCTTGAGGCTATATTTAAAGCCCAGGCGATCTCTCATTGTAATCATCTCATCTTTTCATCATTAATAATATATATTTATCAGTTTTACCAGAGTTTTTACACTCCATTGGTATCAAAGCAACAAACAAGGCAACGTTTAAAACGAGACGGGTAACGTGGTTGGTATAATTCTGAACGGCTGCATATATCTGGACGGCTGTTTAAATCTGCACGGCTAACGTCTTGTGAGCATATATATTAAAAAATCGATATAATTCTGAGCATATATATTAAAAAATCGAATTGTTAAAGTATATCAAACAGTGTATCCATCGCGTAACGGTGTGTTCTTTGAACGGCCGGTGTTGTGCCATCCATTAAACGGTGCTGTGCCATCCATTAAACGGTGATGTTTTAACTCACGGGTGTATTTCATAGCGGACGGGTATAATTTAAGCGGACAGCGTTAAATACATTGAAACGTTAAATACGGTGACAAGGCTGGTAAATTATACCGTATACCATACATTCGTACAGACGGATTGTTTTAAAAAAATAAATTTTGAACCGGCGTGTCACTTGGTGCGAAGGATTTAAAATTTAATCGAATTTGATTCAAAACATTTATATATATATATGTATATATATATAAAAGGCCGTTAGTCCGATAATCCGTGGATAGATGTCGGTCAAAAATTTATATATTATATAGTTCAATTGATATATATATTATATAATTCTTATTTAACAATTATATAATTAAATTATATATATTATATAATTTTTAATTACAAATTATATATATATATATAATAATTATATAGTTTTTAAAAAAAAAAAAATTTAATTAATTAATTAATTCAAAAAAAATTAATTAATTAAATATTAATTAATTAATTTTAAAAAAAAAGAGGAAAATTTGGCAGAAAAATATCAGTATGTCTTTATCAATGATGACAATTGATCAGATAAAAAGGCAAATATGGTTAAAACAAATGGAGACTAAGGACAAGGAGAACAAAATATTGCAGAAATTTAATGCGATCATGAACAATATGACAGAACTCTACAGTAAGCTAAATGATAAAATAGATAAGTTAAGTCCGACACAATCCCCAATATCTCCTAACAGGGAACAAAATCAACAAAACAATCCTGCAGATTCAGGGGACTCGGAAGAGCATCAGGAAAAAACTGATTTTCCATATCACCATGAAGATACAGATGTTTGTAAACAACAAAGTGTTCTATCCCCAGACTTGAACGAAACATGTGAAGTGACAAACACACCCGAAGCCGCTGATATAACGGCAGAAGCTGTTGAGGCCTTCGGTGATGAAGCACATATGGTTAAGAAGGAAGTGTTTGATGATGAGAAGAAGTTGCATCAAACGATAATTGTTGGTAACTTACCCCTAAATCTAAAAAGGAATCACAAAAAATCACCAGAAGAACAAGGGATAGTTGGGAAACATGAAAAAATATTCCAAGATCTACCCATAAAAGTGTCTTCCAATAGGAAAATCAAACAGCCAATAGAAGTCAAGACAGTATCCAACTCTGTCGATATCAGATATTTTCACTATCCAGATCAACAACAAACTGAACTCGAGAATATGCTCCATGACCTTTTTAAAATATGGGAAGCAAGAGCTCGCCGTTCGCGAAAACCAGACATTCGTCAACATTGTCCATCATTACGTATGCTTTGAGGACAAAGTATCTTAAGAGAGGGGCAATGTTATGTATATTTTATTATTTATTAATTAGATTTAGTTATCTTAGGTTATTAACTGAAAAGGCATGATCAAAGATCATGCCTCTTCACCAAGGGACACCTTGAGGCTATATTTAAAGCCTAGGCGATCTCTCATTGTAATCATCTCATCTTTTCATCATTAATAATATATATTTATCAGTTTTACCAGAGTTTTTACACTCCAGCAAAACAGTTGCTTCATTATCACAAATGTTATTGTCATCATTGGACTAAACCACGGAGGAACTCCTAAACAAGTTGAAAAGATTGAACGACACAGAAACTAGTTTCTTGAACCACCATGCATCATTGGACCAGAAACCCAAGCAAGTCAATAGACCTTTCTCAAGGGAGATCAATGACATCCTTAGCCATGAGCCGCCAAGAGATTTGTATAAGGAACCGAAGAATTGACACAAAATCTTTAAACTTGGGACAAATTTGAAGCACATGAGGGTCACATGGAAAATCCTTTTCAAACTGGATGAACTAGATGCACTCCATTTTGAAGCAAACCAGTTAGAAGGGAAGAAACTAATTTGGGCTCTAAAACTAGCTATGCTTGATCTCATATAACACAAGTTCTTGGAGGAACCTTGTGAAGGGGTTAGACTTCCAGTTGCATCTTGTCTCAGTGATATCATGAGACTAACTGCCCCTATAGCTTCTTACAATGATAATGTTATGAGGAGAGTTTTCAGACTTATAGTAGAGACTTTCTAAGACTTGGACAATAGTGCAGGCTCTACCTTTGGGAAGAAGCTTGAGATTTTAAGAGGTATGGCCATGGTCAGAACATATGACATCATGCTTGATTTGGGGTGTTATGACTTGGTCCATCGGATGTCGCAATGTTTCTTTAACATTAAGAAACATCACCCTGACACAATCAAAACAAACATGTTGTCCATTTTGTCTTAAGTCATGGGGGATTGTTATGCTATTTGCAGGGAGTTGCGGGCTAGATTGTTGACCATTTGGAGGAGAGAACAGTTGGTTTCACCTATTGCTTATGAACTAGTTGAGAGGTTGGTTGAGAAAAACATTGGGTTGTTCAGGAGACAATTGACTAGGGAGGAATTGCTCAGGTTTGGTGGATCATGCAGCAAGAATGAGCTAAGAAGGAAGGGTCTCTGTTTCATTTGCAAGGGACGTTGGGTGCTTGATCCCTCATGCTTGAGTGACACTGAGGAGATGATAGAGGTAGAGCAGAGGGAAATTTCTTTTGACTCTCAGAGTGAGGATTTTTCTTTCGGCGAGTCCATAGGCTCATACGAGGATGCCCCTGAGGAGCATGAGTCATGTTGAGTTGTTGACAGCAGACCTGATTTATATGGTGAGCAGTCAGTAGACCTTATGGGAGACATTCAGGATGATGGGTCACCAATGATGATTCAGCACGAGCAACGTATGGTGGAGCATGAGTCGGCTGAGGGGGTTGATGTGCACAACATGCATGATAAGCCTTTTGGGGAGAGCCAATTGGATGTTCATATTGAGCCTATGATGCATGTAAGTCAACTGACGGGGGTGATGTGCACAGCATGCATGATGAGCCTTTTGGGGAGAGCCAATTGAAGGTTCATATTGAGCCTGTGATGGATGTACAACCACCCTTAGGATCAACCATTGTTGAGGGGCAGAGAGATGTACAAAGAACTAGGAGGGTGGCAGTGTTTGCAGACACTTGTCCTCAGGAGGTGTTGGAGACTAACAGGGTAGTTTTGCGAGAGGATAGCAGATGGTAGGAGCATGGAGTTTTCAATCAAAGGAGAGAGGAGTTGTTGGAGATGGTGGTGCATCCATCCTTGGACCTACCCATTAATGAGGTGCAGATAGGTGCAGTGGCAGCCCGTAGAGCTGCAATATTTCCAAGTTGAAACCCTCTCCAGGAATACATACATAGGGCTTACAGCACATATTGCCCAATTTTGCCTAGCAAGCTTCCTCAGACAAATCTTGTTGATGGAGTTGACAGAGCAACATGAGTTGAGCATGGACCAACGGCAGCATAATAAATGTGTTCCATACATAGGTGTCCTTGCATTTGATTCTTTTCACGAGATAGATTGGCAGGAGATCATGAGTTGGTATCCTATTGATGGGGTATCATTCTTAGTTCAAGGCACAGTACAACAGGAGCCCTTAGATGAGAGGGTTATAGCTTGTTTCAATGGGCAGTGGGTTGTGGACCGACCGCTCATCAGTTTTTCAGTAGCACTAGCCCAGTATTAGCAGAGTATGGTTGACCTCGGCGTATGCCAAAGGTTGGATTGGAGAGAGTTGATGAGTTGGTATTCGCTTCATGGAGCAGCAACTATAGCCGGAGACAGAGCACAGTCTGAGCCATGGGACTTGGGCGATGATCGGCCATGGTGGCATTGGGATCCAGGAGGATTGGTTGATGATAGGTACGGTCAGAGATCAGTTTGGGATCTGGGCATTGAGGGGTCCGTTCATGATGGGTTGACTCAAGAGTAGAGCATCACCCAGTGGTTCGTATGGGATCCGGGGTTGGGTCTCAGTTGTGTTAGGCCACCAGATTGGTCCACAGGTTTGGATTGCTTGAGGGCAAGCAATCTTTGGGCGAGAGGATTTGTAATGTTCCTTTTTCTGGTGTTTCTTATGACATGGTTAGGATGGACTTTCAGAGTTTGGGGCAGACAGGTCACAGGTGTAGGTTGGTGTCATTTGTGGGCCTAGGGGCTTTTGGAGGGGTTTTGAGGAATTTCTATGAGGTCTGATGGCATTCGCTTGGTACATTCCATCATTCACACAATTTTCCTTTCGTTCCAGCGCATTCCGACAAATTTCAGAAAACAGCGTTATTATTGGGCCTGACTCATATATTACACTTAAGGAGGCATTTCGAAAGGAATACTTGACAGAACACCTTAGTGTAATAGCTCGTTGGAATCAGAATGAGAAGATCTACGTGATTGGATGGTTAGATGTGAGTTTCAGTGACCTGAAGAGACATGGTGGCCAATTTACCCTTTCCCTGCATTAAAAAGAATATTTCAATTGGAATAAAAGAGGGAAAAATGCTCCATGATTAAAATAATAATAAACTAGGAGGTTCTAGAGAGGCCCATCAAATTTGTAAAATAGGAGGGCATTGGAGGATCATCTTGAATTTTATATTTCTTCTTGTATGAGAGGTTGAGAACCTGGTTCTCTACTTCAGCAGTAGCCCCAAAACGGAAACCCTCGGGTGATTTTGGTGAGAGTGGATGGAAACCCGCCTCATCCCCCTTGGTGGATTCAGCCAAAATTCATAGGTGCAGTGATTGATTTCAATTCAGTTTTGAAGGGCAGGTTTCGGCATTGGAGCAGATGAGTTTTGGGGGGCAGATTATCTATTCAGCCATTTCAACTTATATCATCATGTACACTCTTTCAGTTATCTATTATAATGAAAGCTGAGATTATTTCTACTCATTGCGTTATTGAATTGCATGTACATTGTTTGTTATATTTTACATGGCAATCTTCTGTTAATTAAACGGTACATAAATTTTGGGTTAAGTTAAACTTCTGCTAAGTTGCAGGAAACGCTGGCAAGGGGTCCGTTTCCGTACGGAAACGGTACGGAAACGCGGAAACGCGTACCGTACGGCCTGGAAACGCGTTTCCTTGCCTTTAAAGCGATTTAACTTGGTTTTTTTTTGTTTTTTTCTGGTTTTCGTGCTTTTTAACATTATTGTAATCGTTTATGGATGCTTGTAGATGGATTTTTAAAGCTTATGGCCCTAGTATTTATATGTGATTCATGGTAATGTTAAATTCTTAAAGTAAAAGTGACATTCTCCTTAATCTTCATTTTCATCCTTTTACTTTAAGAATTTAACATTACCATGAATCACATATAAATACTAGGGCCATAGGCTTTAAAAATCCATCTACAAGCATCCATAAACGATTACAATAATGTTAAAAAGCACGAAAACCAGAAAAAAACAAAAAAAAACCAAGTTAAATCGCTTTAAAGGCAAGGAAACGCGGCCGTACGGCCTAACGCGTTTCCGGCCGTACTGGCAACGTTTCCTGTACGGGAAACGTGCCAGTACGGCCGGAAACGCGTTTCCAGGCCGTACGGTACGCGTTTCCGCGTTTCCGTACCGTTTCCGTACGGAAACGGACCCCTTGCCAGCGTTTCCTGCAACTTAGCAGAAGTTTAACTTAACCCAAAATTTATGTACCGTTTAATTAACAGAAGATTGCCATGTAAAATATAACAAACAATGTACATGCAATTCAATAACGCAATGAGTAGAAATAATCTCAGCTTTCATTATAATAGATAACTGAAAGAGTGTACATGATGATATAAGCTGAAATGGCTGAATAGATAATCTGCCCCCCAAAACTGATCTGCTCCAATGCCGATGATAATCTTCATTTTCATCCTTTTACTTAAATTTTTAACATTACCATGAAATGACTCAGGATGTTTGAGAGTGGTTTCGACCTCATTGGATTTCATATGGAGAAAGTAGAATTTTAGATCTCATTCAAAATGCAGCAGACTTATCAGTTTTTCAGGATGTCAGGGTTGGGTGATTGCAATGTTTCCATCGTATTTTGTCATGTATTAGGGTATGGAACTCATATTTAATCAAGAGCACCAATCCGATATTCCGAGATTGCTATTTCCATTGTGTCTGTTATCATTCATGAGTAAATGTGTTGTAACTTGTAATAGTTTATGCTTTGAATTTATCATGTATCATGTATGTTTTTAACTTTTATAATTTCACATAATATTTCTTAAATGTCCTAAATTATAATATAAAGTTAAATTATATATATATATATATACCGCGTTTCCCCGTTTCCAAAATTTGGGGAGGTCGCGTTTCGCTTCGCTTCCCGTTTCGGAAACTCGTTTCCGTTTCCCCGTTTCGTGCAACTTAGAACTTCTGTAAAATCAGTGAAATATCCCATTCGGAATATTACAACGCACTCTCAAACTTTATATCACCCATGGTCTCTCTTATCAAGACTCTTAGGATGGGATGGCAATTCACATGTGGTTCAATGCTCAGATTAATCTAGAATTTGCTCTCTGTTGTAAGATTCAACCCTTAACTCATATTCCTGTTTCAGAGATTTGGAGCACCTTAGTGGATTAAAGCTTTGTTCTAGGTACAGAGTCTACTCTGTGCACTAGATTTCGCTTGGCTAGTTCACCTTGGATTTAAAACAACTGCTAGCTCCCATGGCCATTCTGGACACTGCAAAATCTGTGAAAATGCGGATCTACACAAGGGTATCCAACGAGGTGAGAGGCATATTGCCAATTGGTGAGACTCAAGTATATGTATATTTATATGTGATGAAATGGGAAGGATGGAGAAAATACAGGGAAAGAAAAAAATGCATTGGAGGCATAGACATGTAAAGGCAGGTAATTGGCTAAAATTTACATGCAGAATTCATTAAGAGTCAGCGAAATCGGTTTGAAATCTATATAGATAATAATCCCCAGAAGTTTGAAGAAATGGAGGAGAAAATGGGAATAGTTCAGGACAGAGTTGTGACGCTGGAGATGGAGAAAAAGACTGCAATTGAGGAGATAAAGTTTGCAGTTCCTCTGATTCTTTTTGTTGATTCATTTGGTGTGAATCATTTGATGGCACAGGAGGAAGACACAATCAAACAGAGCCCAGCTTAAGCAAACAAGCATTTTCCAGTTATTCTATTATCTAAGATTACCAATATGGAAGCCCTTAGTGGACATAATCACTTTTAATCTCTAGTTGTTGAAATGTTTTGTAAATTTGTATTCCTGGTAGGGCAGTTTTTTGTGAAAATTCAGAAATTCTGAATTCTTCTGTAGCAACTGATAATATTTCTTACATTTGTTAAATTTACTGAAACAAATTATTTGCAATTATCTACAGAAAATATCGAAATAAATACACTGCAATCTTCACAAATCAATTACTGCGGAAAATAAATGTAAGGAAAATACTAGCACAATAATAAACACAATGACAGTTATTTTTTGACAATTGTCCCCGGAAAAACCCAATGCAGGAAAACTGGTGCAGCAGATGAGGGTTTTTTTTATTAATCTTCAACAAAAATCTCATGTACAATATACGGATAGCAGAAGAGAAGAAGAACCACTAAGAGAAATTTAGAAACAAATTTCTCACGCTCCACCATGATTTTCTGACCCCTAAGAAGACCTGTTGCCCTCATGCTAGCCCCACTACATCAATGCCTCGACACTAGTGATCTGCGCCCCTCTTCGGCGTTGCCTCTTGCTGTCGATTCCTGCACTATTGATTATTGTCGATACCCTCTCTCTCTCACCTGCAACTCACCCTCTTATTAGATTTTCTCTTGTCGAACTTCAGCCAATGAGAAAATCGATCTGCTTGGGCAACTGAGTATCTACCTGGTGTGTCCTCGAAGTGCCCATCAAGCTCCTTCTTATAATCTTCTCGTTAAACATTCAACAGCCCAGATCATCAATGGCTCAGATCATCTTGACTCGATCTCCGTCTTTTTCTAGAAGATTCACACCCATTTTAATTAATGTCCTTCAATTATTTTAATTTCCTAAGTTTAGACTTGAGCATCCATTAAAAATAATTAATTATTTTAATAAAATTGTCTCCCAGTGGAATTTCCCAAAACGATTTTTGGGTTTTGGAAGATGCATGTATCCTAACCTTCTTGCAAATTTTGAGGCTTGGAGCACATCTAATGCTACCAGAAATCAACACTCCCTCTTAGCGAGGAATGTGTTCTAGTTATGCAACATGTTGAAGCATCACCCTGACTTTGTATCATCTCCCTCTATGTTGTTGATGTTTGACATCACTTCCCACCAACTATTGCACAAATGTTGCACCTGTGTTGTTGCTAACCTTGCATATTGTTGCCAACTACCACATTTGCACTGCAACTCCCTCTCATATGTTGTTGCTGCAACTGAGAATCCATCTGTTTCTATTTCGGAAACGAGTTCTCTACCATACCCATCTGCTCCCTAAACTAAATGAATTTAGCTCTACCAAGAACCTTCGTGAGTACGTCTACTACCTGATCTCCTGTGGGGACATACTGCAATTGTACAGCCCCACGCTAAACACAGTCTTTGATAAAGTAACATCTGATATCAATGTGTTTCAACCTATCATGAAATATTGGATTCTCAGAGAGTTTGATACAGCTCTGATTATCGCAATAAACATTGGTCGCTTCCATCCTCTTCTTGAACAAACTCACAAGCAGCTTTGTAAGACATATAGCTTTGCACGTTGTTGTGTTGGCTGCCATATATTCAACTTCTACTGAGCTCAGAGCTACCGACTTCTACTTCATGTTGTACCAAGAGATCATCCCTTATCCAACTCTGAAGCAATACTCGAAGGTACTATTCCGGTCTACCGAACTATCTACCCAATCTACATCTATGAATCCGCTCAACCAGATGTCATCTCCTCGAGTGTATTTCAACCCATATCCGACGTTCCCATGTAAATATCTAAGAATGTGCCTTGCTGCTGCCCAATGTACGCTTTTAGGTTCCACCATGAACTGACTAAGGGTGTTGACAGTGAAACAAATGTCTCACCTGGTGTTGACTAGATACACGAGTGACCCAATGAGTTGTTTGTACAAGGTGGGGTCCACTTCCTTGTGTCTTGATGCATCTATTTTCTTCCAGTTGGTGATCATAGGTGTTGCCATGGGTCGGAAATCCTGCATTCTGAATCTCTTCAGAATCTCTGTAGCATATCTTCCTTGCCAGGGGAAGATCTCTCCATTCTTCTGCCAAACATCCAACCCTAGAAAATAATGCATCAACTCCAAATCCTTCATGTCGAATTATGCTTCAAGGTTCTTCTTGTAGTCCTTTATGAGTCCTGATGACCTTGTAAAAATAAGTCATCTACATATAATACCAGAATAAGCTGCTCATCTCCACCATCAGATAGTAGAGATTGGGATCAGCATCACTCTTGATGAATCCCACTGTTGCAAGTAACTATCAATCTGCCCATACCATGCTCTAGGTGCCTGCTTGAGCCCATACAGGGCTTTCTTTAAACTACATACATAAGTTCTCTTCTCATGAGTCTCGAAGGCTTCAGGGTGTTCTATATACACCTCTTCTTCTATCACCCCATTCAAGAATGTTGTCTTGAAATCCATTTGGTAAATCTCCTATATCATCTGAGTTGCTAGGGATATAACGGATCTAATAGAGGTATCTCTTGCTACTGGGGCTAAGGTCTCCTCATAGTCTATCCCTTCCTTCTGTGCGTACCCCTTCGCCACGAACATAGCCTTATACTTGTCTACACTGCCATCTGCAATGTACTTGATCTTGTAGATCCACCTTGATCCTACAACTGATTTATCCCCCAATCTAGGTACCACTTCCCAGACATCATTAGTCATGATAGAACTATATTCTTCTACCATGGCATCCACCCACACTTAGTGTTGTACGGCTTCCTAAAAACTGGAGGGTTCTTCAACCTGTGCTACCAAGGCTTTGTATCTGTCAGGATGTCTACGCTAATACTTGTCGGTTCTAAGAGCTCCGACAAACTCCTCTGCACCCCTCAACATATGGCGTACTTCCCTACTAATTCTACCTCTAGCGGTGGGAGGCTCAATCAAATCCTCCTCTTGTTCATGCTGTTCCATTTGCTAAGAACTAGTTGGATCTCCTACTCCTGAGGAAATACTGGTGCTGGTCACGATACTCGATCCTGGTGTCTATCCTCCTGCTTGTCCTCCCTATTGCCCCTGCTGTTGTTGGACTAATGGAACATCTATTGACTGATCTCCTGCTGGCATCTCTTGAGATTTCCTGAAAGTTGTATCTTCCATGAACTTTACATATCGCCTAACAACAATTTTCCTGTTGTTATAAATGTAGATTATGTATGCTTTTGAGCTCTCGCAATACCCTATGAGGTACCCCTTTTCTGCAATCTGATCCAGCTTGCTATGCTTCTCATCTTGAATGTGACAATATGCCACAAGCCTGAACATCCTAAGATGACTTACCTCCGGCTTTTTCCCTGTGAAGAAGCCCTTTAGGTATTTTCTTCCCCAATACTCTATGAGGAGTTTTGTTTTGAATATACACTAATGTGCTGCATGCTTTTGCCCATAAGAATCTAGGCAAGTCCTGGTCATATAACATAGTCTTTATCGCCCCAACGATTGTTTTATTCTTCTGCTCCGCTACTCGATTCTGTTGTGGATTATATGGACTTGTCCACTCTCTTTTGATGCCCTCCTTTGCGCAAAGATCTGTGAAGTCTTTATCTGTATATTCTCCACCATTATCTGGATGCAATACCTTTATCTTTTTCCCTGTCATGTTTTCTACGAGAGCCTTGAACTCTCTGAACCGATGAAAGACCTCATCCTTGGTCTTTAAGAAATAGATCCAGGTTTTTTTGAAGTGATCATCAATTAAGGTGACGAAGTACTCACCACTGCTAAGAGCTCTTGTGGACATTGGGCCACAAATATCTAAGTGTATTAATCCCAATACGCCTCTTGCTTTGTTGTCACTTCTGGGAAAAATTGCCTTAGCATACTTCCCTAGTACGCATCCTCTGCAAACATCATCATGCTTAGTACCGAGGACTAGAACTCCTATCACAGTCTCTCTGAGCATCCCAAGTGCTCCATGGTGTAAGTGTCTCATTCTCTTGTGCCATAGTTCACTCAGTTCCTTTTCATTGTTATGATTACTTCCTATCAGTACCATTGGAGACTCGAGCTGCAATCTATACAATTTGTTGCTTCGAGCTCCAATTTGTCTCATCTTCGTCCAGCTTGGATGTTTGACATATACCTTCCTTCCAATAAAGTATATATCGTACCCCTTGTCCTGTAACTGGGACACGGAAATCAAATTCATTCTTAATCCCGACACATGCAGCACATTAGTGGCTCTAATGCTAGTTCCTGCTTCTGTTTGAAAAGCTATGGTGCCTCTCCCTACTAGAGTACACTTAATTATGTTTCCCATAGTGATCTGGAAGTCCATTTGCTCTTCTTGATAGCTCGAGAAGTATTCTCGTACTCCAGTCATGTGAGTTGAAGCCCCACTATCAATATACCAAACACCTACTGATGTTGAACTTGACAAACATGCGAATTTTTCTACCAATCTGGAAGATAATTCTGAAACATCTTGACTATCCATGTTGTTTTGTGTTATCCTCTTTCCCCACATTGATCTTGCAACTGCAAAATACTACGTTTTAGCTGGAGATCTGCTCTTTAAAAGAAACACAGTTGCTCCCTCTACCTCTAACAACCTTCGATCTTGAGATTGATTCTCTGTCGACTCACTCAGAGAATTAAACTCGTCCTTGAAATCTTGCCTACCTGGCCCAAAGGATTGTGCAGGCTTCTGGGGACTTCGAACAGTTGCTCACGCAGTTGCTACAGTGCTCCCTTTTCTGTTTGCACTAGATGTCTCCTACCTCTTGTCTAGCTTTGATAACGTGTAAATTCGAAAATTTTAAATCCTTCTCGAGCAACTGATAATATTTCTTCTATTTTTTAAATTACTGAAACAAATTATTTGTAGTTATCTACGCAAATATCAAAATACATACACTTCAGTCTTCACAAATCAATTACTACGGAAAATAAATGTAAGGAAAATACTAGCACAATAATATACACAATGACACAGTTATTTCTGGACAATTGTCCCCCAGAAAAACCCAATGCGGGAAAATCGATGTAGCAGATGAGGGTTTCTTTTATTAATCTTCAGCAAAAATCTCATGTACAACATACGGATAGCAGAATAGAAGAAGAATCACTGAGATAAATTTACAAGCAAATTTCTCACGCTCCAAAGTGAATTTCTGACCTCTGAGAGGACCTGTTGCCCTCGCGCTAGCCCCACTGCGTCACCCTCTACGCAATGTCTATGTCACTGCCTCTGCGCTGGTGATTTGTGTCCCTCTCATTAGAGGAAAAGAAGAAAACTATTTTTTTAATTATATTTTTGGCTTATCTCCTTATAGGTTTACTCAAATTTCAAGTATAAGCATTCGTTGGATGCGGAATTAAATTCCACACCCAATGAGCACCCATTATGCATACTTTTGAGAAGAGCCACATTGATAAAAATTGCATATACATTAAAAAAGTGTGTTCGAGTGTCCAATGTGGAATTTAATTCTGCATCCAACGAGTGTCTACACTTGAAATGTGACCAAACCTATAAGGAGATAAGCCAAAAATACAATTTAAAAAGTAGTTTTTCTTCTTTTCCCTCCAAAATATTTACATGTACCTCTTTTTAAATTTAAAGGATTTTTATTGGTTTACATATTATGACATGGAAAATACATGAAAATTTCATGGGCACTTTTAGGCTAAAATTTCCTCTAATGTCTATGCTGCCTTTTCTTGTCGTTTCTTGCACTCTCGACTATTGCCGATACCCTCTCTCTCACACCTGCAACTCACCCTTCGATTCAATTTTTTCTTGCCGAACTTCATCCAATGAGAAAATCGATCTACTTGAGCAACTGAGTATTTGTTTGGTGTGTCCTCCAAGTGCCCATCGAGCTCCTTCTTATAATCTTCTCGTTGAACATTCAACAACCTAGATTAATTCCTAATCAATGGCTCAGATCATCTTGACTTGATTTCCGTCTTTTTCTAGAAGATTCACACCCAGTTTAATTAATGCCCTTTAATTATTTTAATTTCCTAAGTTTAGACTTAGGCATTCATTAAAAATAATTAATTATTTTAATAAAATTGTCTCCGTGTGGAATTTCCCAAAACATTTTCTGGGTTTTAGAGGATGCATGTGTTCTGGCCTCTCTACAAATTTTGAGGCTTAGAGCACATCCGATGCTACCAAAATTCGACATTTTTGAGACTATATGCATGTTGAATAGTTAGCAGCAGTTTCAGAACTCTAACGATAGTGCATAGTTGTCTAGTTTTCTTAATAATTTTTTAAGTGTTCAAGTCGAACCTGCTATATAAATTTTGCATTATCCTACTCAAAGGTTCAGCCACGGCCCACAGCCCTATTTTAATACAAAAATATTCATTTATGTTTTACATAAAAAAAACATCAATATAGCATCTTGGTTGTAATACCCTGACCAGCATAGTAAATATCAAGGTCAAATGTGTACATAACAAGGCTTAGATACTGCATATAACAACTTGGTGATAAGCATTTTGAAGTGATCTATATATAGGGCAAGGTCCAAGATTTTGATACAAAATAACTTAAATAAGTTAAAAAAGGTAAAGCGAATCTGATTGTTTGGCCTTAGCTGTTGTTTTTCCACGATACTGGAGTCTAGGTTAGAATCTTTGAATCTCTCATGGTACCAATCCAAGTATCACAACAAACTACTTTGCACAGCAGAAGAAAATATAGCAATAAATTAACACGTGCACAAATATAGACAACGTTTTACAATTTTCAATAATCCAACTTTGTTATACTAACAAACTGATAATACAATTGTCAAGGGCTCCCGTACCAGGGATAATGGCCCTCATACATCTACTAATACAAGAATAAAAGAACAAGATACACTATTAGTCTCGTTGATGTAGTCGACAATCACACCTCCTCTTCGTGTAACCTGAACACAACTATTGGTTTGTCTACTCCCAATATGAAGCTCCTGCCTCTATCAATGGTCCTACTCCTTTAGGTCACAAAACACAGCTTCTCCAACTACTCTCTAGTTGATCTGGAGTGTAAAAACTCTGGTAAAACTTGATAAATATATATTATTAATGATGAAAGATAAGACATGATTACAATGAGGGATCGCCTAGGCTTTAAATATAGCCTCAAGGTGTCCCTTGGCAAAGAGGCATGATCTTTGATCATGCCCTTCAGTTAATAAAACCTAATATAACTATATCTAACTAATAATTAATAAAATATTCGTAACATTGCCCCTCTCTTAATATGCTTTGTCCTCAAAGCATACGTAATGATGGACAATGTTAACGAATGTCTGGTTTTCTCAAGCGATGAGCTCTTGCTTCCCACATTTTAAAAAGATCGTGGAGCATCTTCTCGAGCTCCATCTGTTGGTGATGTGGATAGTGAAAAGATCTGATATTGACAGGGTCAGATCCTATTCCTGGTACTGTTGGTGATTCTTCTTTGTTCCTTTTTAGATTTAGAGGTAGGTTACCAATAATTATTGTCTGATGTAACTTCTCCTCATCATCAAATGCTTCCTGCCTAACCACTGTATCTGCTTCAGCATCGAAGACCTTAACAGCTTCTGGCGCTATATCAGTGGCTTCGGATGTGTTTGTCGCTTCACATGTGTCGTTAAATTCTGGGGATGAAACATTTTGTTGTTTATAAGCATCTGTATTTTCATGGTTTCTTTCATTTTCAATGACTATATCTGTTGTTGCCTCTGTGATAGCAGTCTCGTTAAACTCTTTATGTGGCTCCTTTGCCAACATTGTTTCTTTTCCTGCCATTGGATATTCAGTTCCCATGTTATGAAATATTGGGGATTGTGTCTGACTTAACTTATCTATCTTATCATTTAGCTTATTGCAAAGTTCTGTCATCTTGTTCATTGCTTCACTATGCTCTGTCATCTTGTTCATTACTTTGCTAAGCTTTTCTGTGGCCTCCATTTGTTTTAGCCATATTTGTCTTTTTATCTGATCAACTGTCATCATTGATAAAGACATACTGAACATGTATGAGGTGGGGAGTATTTTTCTGCCAGTTTTTCCCTCTCTTTTTTTTTTTTTAAATAATTAATTAACATTTGATTAATTAATTAATTAATAATATATATATTTTAATAATAATTATTATTATTTTTTTAAAATAATTTATATAATTATTATATATATATATATATATATATATATATATAATTGTTGATTTAAAAATTATATAATATATAAATTAATTATATAATTATTAACAATAATAATTATTATTTTTTTTAAATCTAATTTTTATATAAAAATTAATTAAAATTAAAATTTATATAAAAATTAAATCTGTTTATATATATATTATAATCTTTTCACTATGACTGTAATAATTCAAACTATTCGATTTAATCAAAACGTATAGAATGAAAACGTATACCCTTCTCGAATACCCTTATCGAATGAGGACGTCGGATCGATTTACTTGACTGTAGTTTGAAAAATCGGCGTGGAAGGAATATCGAAGGAATACGCGGAGTGTGCAGACAGACGTAATTGAGGGGGCAGATGTTGACAGTGCGTGAGGGACGGCGGTGCAAAAAAACTCGTTGACTTGTTTCACCGTGTGTCAAATGCCCACGCTATTTGTGTCAAAAATTCGATTTAAAGGTTCTGGTTCAGATATCTGTATGCGGATATTTATATCAGCCGATACCCTTGTATTTAATGCGTCAATTGTTCAAATATGACGCCAACAGAGAGGATGGTGGCGGGATATGCAGCCTGCTTCTGGTAGATGCGGGAGAAGCGTCTTTTTTTTCGGTGGTCAGCGGTAAGCGCTTATGCTCAATGGTCGATTGTCCAATGGTGGTAGTGCACAGGAAGTCGGATGTTGGAGACTGCAGCTTAGTCGACAGTGTGAGAGTCTAGAGTGTCACGGGAGGGTCGTGCATAAGAAATAAGGGTGCGGACAAGCGACTAGTGGTTGCAACAACAATTGTTGGTGGTTGCGTGCACAAAGGCAGCAGGTTGGTGGCTTCGTATGATGAAGGTTTCGTTGCAACAACGATGGTTGGTGGTTGCATGCACAAAGGCGGCAGTTGGTGGCTTCGTATGACGACAGTGTCACTTATACTGAAGTGTCACATGTCTTCCAGCGGAAAGAAAAAATTGATCTGTGTCGGTCGTCGTGGGCTGCCCGGCAGTTTGTTTTTGTGCCACGGTTTCACGATTTAAAATAAGGAAATGGGCTGGATGGGTATTAATTTCCGGTCGTAGAAGCTGTGGGGCAGACGGATTGTTGAGTGTGAAAGGGGTGAGGGTTGGTTTGTAAAAAAATAAAAATTATTTTTTTTTTTTTTTACGTGAGGGGGTTGGGAAGTTTTTTAAGGGAAAGCAGAGGGCTGTGAGGGAACGCAGAGTGGGAGCGAGAGGGTTGGGTAACTGCACAAATTTTATTTTTATTTTTTTAAACCAAGGTTGCTGTCCACAAGCACTTGGTAAAAAAAAATCTGCAATCTGGAATTCTTGAAATTCCTTAATTCCTTGGGTGATCACACAGATCCCGAAGAGCAACCGCTCCGATACCAATGGAGTGTAAAAACTCTGGTAAAACTTGATAAATATATATTATTAATGATGAAAGATAAGAGATGATTACAATGAGGGATCGCCTAGGCTTTAAATATAGCCTCAAGGTGTCCCTTGGCAAAGAGGCATGATCTTTGATCATGCCCTTCAGTTAATAAAACCTAATATAACTATATCTAACTAATAATTAATAAAATATTCATAACATGATCGCTACTTCTTCAACGCATCAACACATAAAGACTCATGTTGAGTTGTTCACAATTGTGTTTGTAAATGACTCTTAAATTCCCACTCCTACTCCTCAACTCTATTGGGACAACTTCCCTCTAATGTCTTCCTGTGCTGCTCCAATGAAGACAAACTTCAGACTAGAGGGTTACCACCTATCCCAGCAAGATGTCCTTCTCCAACAATGAACTTGGGCTTGATGTTATCTGCTCCCTTGACCTCCTTCCTTTGTCCTTCAAGAATCAGTATTGAGCTTACAATCTTCACCCTTCCTTCTAGTTGTCAATGTCCTTCTTGGCAACTTATCTATGGCTACTTTGAGCAGCTACTTGTTGCCCTCCAACAACCTCAAGATGCCCAATGCAATCTGTCCAACTTGGATAACTCATCCACTAGCAACAAACCAACATAAAACAATTCATAACATACCTTTTTGAGCTGGTGTACACTATTGTTAAGATTGTGATGTGGTTAGGGCAACCTACAGTCCACATGAGCCCTAATTGCAAGCTCCAACGAGTAGACCTCTTGTCATACCCTAAACACAATTGTTGGTATGTTTGCTCCCAAACTGCAGCTCCTGCCTCTATCAATGGTCCTGCTCCTTTAGCTCACAAAACACGGTTCTCCAACTGCTCTCTAGCTAATCGTTACTCCTTCAACGCATCAACACATAGAGACCCATGTTGAGTTGTTCACAATTGTGTTTGTAAATAACTCTCAACTGCCCACTGCTGCTCCTCGGCTCTTTTGGGACATCTTCCCTCTAATGTCTTTATGTGCTACTCCAATGAAGACAAACTTCAGACCGAAGGGTTTCCACCTATCACCTCAAGTTGTCCTTCTCCAACAATGAACTTGGGTTGATGTAATCTGCTCCCTTGACCTCCTTCCTTTGTCCTTCAAGAATCAGTCCCGAGCTTACAATCTTCACCCTTCCTTCCAACTGTCAATGTCCTTCTTGGCAATTGATCTAGGGCTACTTTGAGCACCTACTTGTTGCCCTCCAACAACCTCAAGATGCCCAATGCAATCTGTCCAACCTGGACAACTCATCCATTAGCAACAAACCAACATAAAACACTTCACAACATACCTTTCTGAGTTGGTGTACACTATTGTTAAGTCTGCGGTCTGGTTAAGGCAACCTATAGTCCACATCAACCCTAATTTCAAGCTCCAACAGGCCTCCCACAGTTGTAGCCTTCCTCCATTAGGCTCCTACTCCCATTCGTTGTTGTTATAGATGTGTTCCATTCCTAGTTTAGGCTTTACGGCCCCCTACAACTTGAGATATAGGGCTCAGCCCCTTCTCCAATCAACAATACAAGTCTGCGGCTCCTTTTATAGGTTTGTCCACACACCAAAACCACACAAAACTACCCAGAATCCCTCCTTCTAGCCTCAGCAAGCACTCAAATCAACGCGGCCCTCAAAAAATCACAAGAAATATCCAAAACAAGTCTTCTCTCCTTCAGTTGAGGTCTGCTCCTAATCTATGGCCCAAAACATAAATGTATCTTATGTTTTGTTGCTTCTTGGATGTAAGGAATGAGCTCCAACGTCACCTATATTTATACACTTCACCATGGGCTCCAATGCATGCCTTGAGGACACTAGTCTAAGCAGGCCGACTTGCCTTTTAGTGCCTCTAGCCCAGCAGAAATATATAAATCTTAATATCTTTGTTTCTAGAGCTCCGATCTTGGTGCTTGAAGTTGCCTCTTTCTCCTTTAAGAGTCCTCTTCCATCTCCAAGAGTCAAACCAATCAAACACTTCACGGTTTTGGCCCCACACCTTTAGGTACAAAACCCCCACCTTGGGTTCTAACTTCTAAGCCCACAAACCACTTTTGTGGCGCCCATTCCTCCAAATCACGAACCCTAGGGGGCTTAGAGTACCTCCAAAGCTACAAATCTCAACACTCCCTCTTAGCAAGCACAGCACTTTGAAGACTAGGATGTACCTCGTCATCACTATCATTGTTGTGACACTAGCGCAACTCTTCACACCCACAACTGCAGCAAACCCTATAGCATGGACAACGCCCTTCTTGGAAGTGTCACTGTCACTGAAAGCCTTTTGCTTCTTCTTCCTCTCCTGAAATGCTTTCAGGCCATTCCACGAAACCTTCTTGCCAGTTGTAGAAGCACCCTTGCTCCCCACTGACCACGCCATCTTCTTGGGCTACACATTCTCCCTCTGAACCGGCAAACTCCCGTTAGAACTCGGCTCCCTCTGAAACCTTTGGAACTTGGACCTTCTCTTCCTTCTTCTTCTCATGATCTATAGGCTTGCTCATCAGCCTATATAGACCATGCTCTCTAACTCCAATCACAACTCTTGTGGAGCTAGAGCCTTTCGACCTGAGTCTCGCCTTCCCACCCTGGAACAACACCTCAAACCACTTTTGCTCGATCGTTGAGATAAATATCACGTTATATCTGAGTCCTCGTACAAACAATACATCTTGAACTCGCATCACCTGACCTGACTCCATCCTAAATGGCATGACCCCCGATTCCCTTATCTCTTTTTGACTCTTGTCGCCCAACACCATGTGCAACTTCGAGTCCCACTCAACTAGAGTCTCAAAAACATGTTGCGAACCTATCATGTGCTTCGATGCACCAATGTCTATGTACCATGCAGCCTTGTAGATGGTACCCTGAGAGAAATTAAAGATCAAAGCAAAGTCCTCACTCTCCAATCTCCTGGAGTGGTCATCAATCTCGGTAGAAGTGGCGACAACTGCAACTTACTGCCCCTTCTTCTCGTCATCTCCTTGCTTCTTCCTCAGATACTTTGTCGAATAATGACCAAACTCGTCATAGTTGAAACACTTGATCTTACTCAAGTCCTCTTTTTGCTTACCATTCATTCTTGTTGCAAGTTCCATGCCATCATCTACAGCCCTCTTCTTCGGATGAAGATCCTCGTCTCGCAACTCTTCCTGAATGAAGTCAACCCACAACTTGTTCCAGTCTGGCAGCTTATCCCTGGCAACAATCCCCTTGATGAGTGGCTTCCACTATGGAGTAAGCCCCTTCAAGGCAAGCCTCACCATCTTAGAATCTGAAACAGTCTCACCGATGGCAACAAGCTCATCTCAAACTTGAGACAACCTCGTCAGATACGAAGTCACTCCTTCACCCTATATCATCTTGGTAGCCTTCAACTTATCCTATAATACCAACACCCGGTTCCCGTTCTTATTCTGGAACAGATTCTAAAGAGCCTCCCACATTTCATGGGCAGTGTTCTTCCTGGGCAGATGAGGTATTAAGGAATCCTTGACGCTGCCTAGGATGATCAACTTCGCCTTTGTATCCAACTCTTCGTACACTTCCAGCTCCTTAGGGTCAATTGGCTTCTTGATTGCTTTCTCGGCAAAGTCCCAGATCCTATTTACCATCAAAACCAACTCGATCATTTCCTTTCATGTACAGTAGTTGGACAACCCTTCCAACCTATCCTCATACCGTAGACCAACCTGCAACTTCAACATTGTTGGGACCCCTTCAACAACAATGTGACCAACTCCCTCTAAAGTTGTACTTTGCAGTGCACAGTCTAATTCACTGGCCTTTCAAAGTAGCTCCGATACCATGTTGTTTTTCTAAGACACTAGAGTCTAGGTTAGAATCATAGAATCTCTGATGCTACCAATCCAAGCATCACAACAAACTATTTTGCACAGCGGAAGAAAACATAGCAGTGAAACATGCACAAATATAGACAACTTTTTACAATTTTCAATAACCCAACTTTGTTATATTAACAAACCAATAATACAATTGTTTAGGGCTCTTGTACCAAGGATAATGGCCATCATACATCCACTGATACAAGAATAAAAGAACAAGACACACTGATGGTCCAACTGATGTAGTCAACAATCACAGCTCCTCTTATCGTACCCTGAACACAAATGTTGGTTGGTTTGCTCCCAATCTGCAACTCTTGCCTCTACCAATGGTTCTACTCCTTTAGGTCACAAAACACGGCTTCTCCAACTACTCTGTAGTTGATCATTAGTCCTTCAATGCGTCATCACATAGACACTCCTGGTGAGTTGTTCAAAACTACGTTTGTGAACAACTCTCAATTGCCCATTGTTGCTCCTCAGCTCCTTTGGGACTTCTTCCCTCTATTGCCTTAACACGTTGCTCTAATGAAGACATACTTCGGGCCGGACGGCGATATCCTTCTCCAACAATGAACTTGGACTGATGTAATCTATTCCTTGACCTCCTTCCTTTGTCCTTCAAGAATCAGTCCCGAGCTTACAATCTTCACCTTTCTTTTCAGTTGTCAATTTCCTTCCTGGAAACTAATCTAGGGCTACTTTGAGCACCTGCTTGTTTCCCTCCAACAACCTTAAGATGCCCAATGCAATCTGTCCAACCTGGACAACTCATCCACTAGCAACAAACCAACATAAAACACTTCACAACATACCTTTCTGAGTTGGTGTACACTGTTGTTAAGTATGCAATCTGGTTAGGGCAACCTGCAGTCCATGTCAATCCTAATTGCAAGCTCCAGCAGGCCTCCCATAGTTGTGGCCTTCCTCCCTTAGCCTCCTACTCCCATACACTATTGTTGTCGATGTGTTCCAGCCCTAGTTTAGGCTTTACAGCCCCCTCCAACTTGAGATATAGGGCTCAGCCCCTTCTCCAATCAACAGTATAGGTCTGCAACTCCTTTTAGAGGTTTCTCCACACACAAAAACCACACCAGACTGCCCAGAATCCTTCCTTCTAGCCTCGGCCCACACTCAGATCAACTCAGCCCTCAAACAGTCACAAGAAATATCCAAAACAAGTCTTCTCTCCTTCGCTTGAGGTCTGCTCTTGATCTGTGGCCCAAAACAGAAATGTATCTTATGTTTTGTTGTTTCTTGGATGTAAGATATGAGCTCCAAGGTCACCTATATTTATACACTTCACCATGGGCTCCAGCCTCCAACACATGCCTTGAGGACACTAATCTAAGCAGGTTGACGTGTCTTTTAGAGCCTCTAGCCCAACGGAAATATATAAAAATTAATATCTTCGTTTCTAGAGCTCCGATGTTGGTGCTTTAAGTTGCCTCTTTCTCCTTTAAGAGTTCTCTTCCATCGCCAAGTGTCAAATCAATCAAACTCTTCATCGTTTTGGCCCCACACCTTTGGGTACAAAACCCCCACATTGGTTTCTAAGCCCACAAACCACTTTTATGGCACCCATTCCTCCAAACCCCGAACCCTTGGGCTTGGAGTACCTCCCAAGCTAAAAATATCAACACTAGTCACAGGGGGAATTGACAAAGTTTGTAAGCCTAGATATGTGGCACTCACTCAAACACAGGTCACTATTGTATCAAGTTGAGCCCCACATTAAAAAAAAAAACACATAAAGGAAAGGGTGACAACTTTCTATCAAGCCCTAACTATACACCACCCTGTCACCTACCTGCATAGGGAAAGAGAAGAGACTGCTATCATCAGCATTATTGATGTTATAACCCTCCTAACGCCATTACCATGGTTTCTATTACCATTGCAATCCTTGTATTTTTCAAAGTTGGGGACATAGGATCACTGTTGGGAATATAAACAAGACTGAAATTGTGTTCAAGAAGCAAAGGATCCATGATGAGGCATGTGGCCTAGCCATGTGCAAAAATGTCTACAACCTTGTTCGATTCATCATTAGTAGTAGGTATATCGTTTGTGTATGCCTGATTTCTGCATCCACAAGAGGGATGGCAGTGAAAGACAGATACAGGAAGTTTGTTGCTATAGTGCAATTAATAGAGCTTAGAACTCTGTGAGAGTCGGAAATACTATGAGAGCCTGAGAACATACACGAGGACTGGAAATAGCAAGAGAGTCTGGAACTGCATGAAACTGTGTGAGGATTGGAAGTGTATGAAAGGTTTGGCCCAAAACTCTTGACATTCTAGCAGAGTACTGTGTGTCAAGGCTAAAAAAACATATAGCAACTTCATCAGTAATAACCTCCTTGTGTATATCTTGCACTATTGTGACTCAACTTGCCTTGTATTAGTGGGCCACTGAGGGAGTACCATAGTTGAATAAAATGGCCAGAGAGGTTCTGTCTTGAATGTGGGATACTTGGTGTCAGGGCATGCCTGTCAAGTCAGACCTCAGCTCAGGGGTGCCTTTCAAACAGGAATGCCTATATCTGGGTGGTGAATATTCACAACCCTGTATATTTTAAAAGATGAGTAGCTCAATACTTAACTTTGTTCACATGTTAATTGTAACACTGTGCAATTGCCATGTAATTCTCAGCATGAGTTAAGTATTCTAAAGTTTTGAATGATGCAAGGATAGCATCACACTATATGACCTTCTAAGAGGTTTATGAGGCTAATAGCCTAAATATCTTCAATGTTCTCATTTGTGAAATTTCCTTGATTTGTTTGGGGTGATCCATTGACAATCTCTCAGAACAGAGAAGAATGAAGGAAATAGCTACAAACGATTTGCCACAGCCAGAAAACTATTGAAGAAAGGCAGTGCTATATGAAAGTTCCATATAGAAAAATTTTGGTGGTATTTAAAAGTGCGATGAGAAAATACTTGAAATTGTTCTATTCCTAATTGATGATCTGTAAACTGATGTGCATATTCCACTGGATAATTCATCACAACATATCTGATAAATTGTACTTTAAAATCTGAAATCTCCACTATGAGGGTTTATTTCTCTTTAGATTTCTGGATCTATAAATTATTGTTTATTAAATGTATGCAAATTATAATTATGCAAAAAATAGAAAACAACGAAATAAAACTCACAAACCACAGTTTGACACGATATATCTGGGGAAACCCTTTTGGGAGAAAATGTCACTAGAAGGTGAGGTCACTTTGCTATCTTTCTTGAAATAGAAATTGGCTGTGAGTACAAAGAAGTAAGGCCTATGTCCCATGGGCTACAACAGTGCACAAATCCTCTCTGTGTGCTCTCTCCCTATCCCTCTCGGCTACTCTGCTCATCTATGGAACAAGATACACGCGAAAAGAATGGAATCCCTTTTCCTCCTACTAACCCAGTTATAACATAGCCCGATAGCCCACTAGTGGTTGAGTTTGACTCCCTCAACTTTTAACCAGAGTTACAATATGGACTCTTCTAGAGTCTTATCATCATAATCACATCGTTGGCCCTTTTTCAATGAATAATGGGGGTTGACGTGGCATCTTGTTGAATTATGGTAGTTAAAACAGGAAGGTCAACTTCCGAGAGCCATAAATTTTGTATACGAACTCTGATTGAGGCAATTCTTGCGTCGTTAGAAAGGTCTCTATGTGTAGAATAGGAAAAAATGTGTGGCACTAAAGCGACAAAGTTTTACCCAAAAAAATGTCCTTTGATGCCTCAAAATGCTCCTTGAAGGTTGTTAATTTTCCATTGTTCTATGTTGTTACAATCACTTTAACCCAATTTTTTCTTCAATTAGCAATCTCTTTCAAATAAATTTCAATTTTTCAGTAACAAATAGCAATTGTAGATAGAACAATAAATGCAATGAACAATAGAAGACAATCAAGCGCAATGAGAGACACAAGTTTTGGTCAAAAGACCAGGGAAAAACCCCACAAGGAGGAAACCCTTTCAAATTCTTCCTATTAGATTGTCATAAAATGTTCGGCAGAGAGATTACAATGATCCAATTCATCAACCAAGAGTCAAAGGTCAACAACTTTGACTTTCCAATAAAACAATATCCAAAATCCAAGAGATGGCCCTGAAAGTCAAATTTGGTCCCAATCAACAACAGTCAAAGATGCCCTAACCAGTCCACAAGTCAACGGTCAAATATCCTCCACATTAGCTCAGTCAAAGGTCAAAATATACAACTCCTCTGCCAAATTGTATCATCTGTCAACTCATCCTGAGCATCTGATGCCAAATCCTATACAGAAGGTAGGGCTTGTTCCTCTTACCTAATCTAGCATGGAAGGCACACATTCACAACTAAGTGAATGCACATGTATGGGGGTAGACTGAGTCTATAGGCATTATCTTCCAATTTTTCCAATATCTCAAAGAGTCGATACCGTAGTGCCTTGATTTTCTTACCAGGACAATGTAGCCTCTCCTTGTTCAACTATAACGATACTCTGTCTCCCACCTTGAATGACTTCTCTATTAAGTGTTGATCATGCATGGCCTTGTATTTTTCCTGACTTCTGCAATGTCTTTTGTACCTATATATGGATATGTTTGATCTTCTCAACACATATAAGAGCTTATAAAAGGATGCCCAAAATCCTATTTGCCTCAGACATTTAATTTCTAGTGTTTGCGAGCATATGAGAATTTGGACAATGTTGCAACAGCAATGATTTTTGGAACAACAACAAGAAGTTTGAAGGTTCATTGTCATGTTGGAGTTGGTTCGAAGTTGTCTAGTGGAGTTGACATTTTTGGGAAGAGGCTTTATCAACTAGTTTTCATTCCAAGGTATGATTTTTCCCTTAAAATTTTCCAAATTTCATTTTTGTCCCTATTTTTAATTTTTTCTCTTATTTCAAATTTCAAGTTAAAAAATAGCCCCTATAGAAGACTAGAAGTTAATCATAGGTTTTGCATTTTTCTTTTTTCTTTCAAGATCTCTTTCCTTTCAAATCTAAAATTTCATCATCCACCATAGCCCCAAAAGCCAAAGACGCTGCATAGGTTCACTGTGATGTTGTTGATGGCAAAATGTTGTGCAAATATTGCAAGCATCCAATGGGAAAAGGGAGTATTTTTAGGTGGGAATATTTTTAGGTTGAAACAACAGATCGCTGGTATAAGAAGCCAAGTAACCCCCTGTGATGCACCAAATAAGTGATAAGGCCTATTAGGAAATAATACCTAAGTTGCATTGAAACATATCCAAGAACGGGTATGGATACGGGGTTTGAAACGGATACGGAAAATTTTCAAAAAAATTGGATACGATACAGCTGGAAACGACACATCATATATCTATTAAAAAATAGAAAAAAATTAACAAAATAAGAATTTCATATTACCAATCATCTTTGGGAATCTAGATTATATCTAAAATGCATAATCAAATTTCAATTATGAATTATCATCCATCATCATCATCAATTCAGCATAATGTTATAAATCGTTAAACATTATCATCATCATTAATGTCAAATTATTATTATAACATTCATCATCATGAATGATGATTCAAGTTCAACATATCAGCAAGTTTTTGTTTCTAATTTCAATCATCAACATAAATTACATTTACACATTATCAAATATGTCTTCAAGTTCATTCCTGTCACTAAGAAGTTCCACATCATCTCCAAAAGTGGGAACATTGCTGCCATGTCCACTTGAAGATCCACCTATTGGTGACTCCGCATCAAACAAAGTCATATGAGACCTGGCATTCAATGTCATATCCAAGTCAAGCAACTTTGGTTCCACATCCCATAATTTGGCGGCCCCAAATTTGTATTCATCTCTCTTGTGTGATAGAAGGCGAAAGTTTGAATGAGCATACACTAGTTCCTCAGCATTCTTAGAGCCCAATCTGTTTCGGTTCACCGAATGGATGAAGCCATATGTACTCTAGTTCCTTTCTGCTGAAGAGGAACTAGCAACCTGTGACAAGATCCTGATGGCCAATTTTTGTATATGTGGAAGTTCTCCGCCATAGTAGTTCCACCATTCAATTGGACTCATTTCCCTCTTGTCTCGCATACAATCAATTGACAATATCAAAACCCCAACCCTCTGATCCCACAAAATGAGCAAACTCTAAACGAATCTAAAGCCCAATTTCAGGATTTACAAAAAGCTTTTTAAAGGCCTTTTTAAATCCTTGTGAGACTTTTGGGTCTTTGCTTGGTGCATTTCTTTCTGGATCACTTAGCAACTCTGTAGCATAATATTTTGGATGCACTGAATAGGCCAAAAGGTGCAAAGGCGTGGTCATCTTGTTCCACCTTTCGGTCAATATATCTTTTACTTCTCTGTAAAATAATTCATCTGAGTTATTCTCCTTGGCATTTATAACCACCCTTATCTTCTTTATCATGGAATCAATGTTGTCATACACATCTCCCAAATTAGGCATATCGGTGTCAAACATACAGAGAAAATCCATTATTGGCTTAGGAAATGCCAAGAGGTACTCAACCTTATCCCACCATTCATCATCAACAACCAACTTTTTCACTGTTTGTGCTCTATCAGATTGGGATTGTCTCCATTGGTTCCAAAGAGAATTGCATACCATTGATTGTAATGCAATTTCACCTGCATAAGCCTCGCTGAGACTTTGATGTGAGAGGCAAATCGAGTCTCAACAACCTCCAAGTGCCAAATTGCCAATGTTTCAAAAAATTAAAAATCATAATTTGATTGAATAACTATTATGATCCACGAATCATGACATTTGAGAATCCAATTTACATATTTGAATTTCGAGTCATAGAAATTAGAATTTATGAAATAACCTTTAATGTTTAAGTACCTTAAGGAGCTCCAACTTCGCAAATTCCCTGTAGATACCTTGGGACATGTGGTGGTTTTTGATGAATGCTTGAATTTCTTTTGCCACTTAAAAAATAACACGAATCCACTCGATTTTCTTTCCCATCTTGCTCAACATGAGGTTCAATGAATGTGCAGCACAAGGGGTCCAAAAGATGTGTCGATACTTGCCTTCAATAATTATACCTGCGGCTCTACACACCGTTGTATTTTCAGTTATTACCTGGACAACATTTTCTGGCCCCACCAATTCAATCGCTTCAATCAAGATGTCAGCAATGAATTGAGAATATTTCATCTGCCCCTCACAATCCACTGCCTTCAAAAACATTGTCCCCTTTGGGCTCTAAGCAATCACATTGATCAAAGGCCTATTCCTTTGATCTTTCCATCCATCAAAAATGATGGACACCCCTAAAATGCGCCATGAATTACAAATGGGGCTTAATTTAGCCTCTAAATCTAACTTTTCAACACTCAACATTGTGGTGCAAACCTTCTCATATGTAGGGCTCTTCAACCCTTTTAGGGCTTCATTCACTGTTTTTATCATCTTTGCCCAGTAAAAATATCGCACAAGGTTAAAAGAAAAGCCATTTGCATAAATGCATTGACCAATAGCTGCTTTTGCAATCTCTCAAACATCATTATTAAAAGTCTTTTCAAGCAGTCCCAAATTAGACCGTTTTGAACCAACAATTCCATGAGAATAAAGTGGAGGTTTTGATGAAGATGCTCCCAACCTTGTTGAAAGTTTTAATTGAGAGGTAGGATTTGCCTCATTTGATTTAGCATCCGCCTCATCTTGTTCTTTCTGATATTTTGCAAGTTTTGTTTTGCTTAAACCATTTCCATCTGTCTCATTCTCTTTAGGTGGGCCACTGCATACTCAAACCTCATTTCCTTTTAACCCAAGTAAATGTGCTTTGACCCTTGTGTATGATCTCTTAAATTCTTTTTTACACTCACTACAAACTCAAGCCAATGATTCCCCTCCTTGGATCTTCCCAATAGTAGTTACATATTTCCAAAGTGGTGACTTTGGATCAACTCTAAGGCAGATTCAATTTCATGTTCCACTTCATCTGAATCACAAATGACTAAACTTGAAGTTGCCATAATGATAATGTAAATCAAACTGCAAAATAAAATTGACAAATATGGTTTTCAAACCAACCATCAAATTAAATTACCTTGGTAAATTTAAGACATCATTGGTGTACTCTCATTAAAATCATTCACTGACATTCAGAGTATAGGTTCAAGTCTGTGTCCACTACAACAAGAAATCTTCATATTTTTTAACATTCAAGAGGATGACTATGGTTTAAAAAATAATTTGTGGTACTTTGTGTTTCAAATTTAAATCTACATATTTAATTATGTTTTTAAGTTTTAACTCAGAAAAATTAAAAGAAAATCATTGTATTTCATTTCTAGAATTTCTAGGCAAAAATCTCAAATCAAGACTGGATTCACTGTTCCTTTAGACTGAAACTAGGACAACAAATCCTGTGTAAATTTTGTGTCGATTCACTTGTGAAGCCCTGATCTATCTGCAAGGTCTTGATATCTTTGCTGACTTGGACTGAGTTATTTGTTAAATCTGAAGCAAATCGAACCAAGATTGGCAAGCCTTTAGGCCATAAAAGGGTAGATCAGAGCAAAGTCCATGAGTAGGTTGAGAAGATTGATTCATGGGACTCGAAACTCTTTACACTAAATCACTGTCCAAGTGATCATGCTCTTCATTTTTTTAGCAAATTCAAAAGGCAAGTTGTCATTACTCGTCTTGTGGAAAATCCTGATTTGGAAGAAAAGTATCACAACAAACTTCAAACCATGCATGCCATGGAGGAAATGTTGAAGGATCAAGAGGCTTTGGCTTTGAACTCGAAAGAACTTATAAGCCTACTCAATGATGCTAAGAAACATCTTACAAACACAGAGTTTTTGGCTGGAGCTAAGTCTTCTATGGCAGATTGTGCATTTATCCCTGTGCTTGTCAGAGTATAGGTTTTGAAGTTGGACAAAGATTACGCCACTGGCACTGTTGATTACTTTTTTTTTATGGGAATGTTAATTGTCTTTGACAGCAAGCATACAAGTTGAGCTTTTATTTGTGACTCATACGGGCTAAGCATACAGATAAAACATTCAACAACTGAATTTCTTAGAATGTTTCCCTAACAGAGGGTTGAGTGTTACGATTCACGAAAAAAACTTAGCACAAATCACCTCTTCAAATAGGCAAGCCTCGGCCCTCCATTGATTCAGTGATTCGGCTGCGACAGTTGCGATGGTGCGAGGGCTCCCATAGCAGCGACGACTGTCCACAACAACGATGACAACTCCCATTATCCACACCTGCGATGGCTCCCACAACAGCGACGACTCCCACGATGACTGTGCAGTGCGACAACTCCCACATAGTGATTTCTCAGTGACACAGTAAAGGTAACGGGTTCTGCTCCAGTGAAAAATGAAAATTAATCACACCGGCTTGGTAAAAACTAAAAAGGTTAACCTAGAAGTTCACCTCGTCAACCAAATTTGCAAATCCGTTCCTGGCGGTCAATCGGAAAACGTATTAATTTTTTCTAGATCCGTTTCCGGAATTTCACAAACGTATTAAATTTTACCGAAATCAACGAATTTTTACCAAACACCCGAAAAACGCTTTTGAACTTTAGCCCACCGTTTCTGAATTTCTAAAACGCCATGGATACAGATCCCGGTCGTTTTTGAGGCGTTCCGTACATGTTTAAGGATCCGAAACGCCAAGACAAATTTTGGGAGGGTCAGACCCACGTTTCCAATAACTTAAAATAGTACATTGAAAAGTTTGAGAAGTTTGAAGAGGCAAAGGCTAGGGAAAAGGCTATACAAGAAGAAATTGCAAGCAAGAAGGAATTTTAATAAGTTATGGCTACGAGAGAAGCAAATGAGTTTGATGATTTTGACCTTGAAGACTCCTCCTCTATCCCTTCCACCAATCTCCATAACCCCTTCCGTTATGTTCCACGACCCCTTGGGTCTCACTCTCAAGCCAAAGATGAAAAAAAAGATGAATATTAAGAGTTATTTTGCACCTTCCTCCACCTTTGCCTCTACTAGTGCCACTGCCTCCCAACCAAGTCTAACTCAACCCACCTTGGATGCTCATTAGAAAAAGCAATGCAAAGATGTTGCTTTTTAATACATTCCCAGAAGGTGGTATGATGTTGAAAATGTAGCAAGCAATGTCTTTTGGTTTGTGCCTTAACTAGTGAAGACCTCAAGTTTTCCTCATGAGTTAGACTTCAATTAGGATGAGTTATTTCTAGTTTACTAGAATAATCATCAAGTTAGCATACGTAGAGTTGGAGCTTCAGTCATGAGGAGTCTTCATCATTTTGACTACAGAACGAGGTGGCAATTAGCAATTCAATTAGAACGAGTTAGTCTTCAATCTTGATTGAAGGAAGAATGATTTAAAAACTCCAATGTTGATTGGAGAGAGAAAGAGAGTCACTCTCAATTAATTTGTGAATCAGAACTCGAGTTCTAAATTTGAACAAGGCTTCTTGCATGTTCGAATTGGGCCTATAAAGAGGAGGACGAAAGAACAAAGAATTTCATTGTTTTGTGCCCAACGGTTTGTGTGACAAGACAAAGCTCGTGAGTTTGAGAGAGAGCCGTGATTGTGGAGAGTGTAGGAATTGTTTCCTAAGAAATAGGAGGAACAAGGGAGCTAGGATTTAGGAATTGGTTGTGCGCAAAGAAGAGGAACTATGTCCTAAGAAATATGGTTGCCAAGTGCGTAAGGAAATAGGGATTTTCCCTATAAAATTAGAGTTGATCTGTGTTGAAGATTGTAACTAGGTTTGGTCTTTATAATTTATATTTATTGTACTTATCAAAAGAATTACAAGGAAAAAAAATTATATTATCATTTGACATTTATTTTTATTATTTAACGACTTATAAAAGCATGGGTTTCATGCTTGGGTCATATTTAGTATAAGGTCCCAATTGTGGACTTCTAGGTTAGACATTACAGATTTATATTGACCCTCCTTCGGCTTTTGAATCAAGTAATTAGGTTTTTTTTTTAGTCAAAAGTGGTTTAGTAGCCCTCCACACCAATTCGGCCTTAAGGAGGTCAAGTTGGATTCAAAGGGAGGAATCCGAACACGTCCAAAGGCTATAAAAATAAGGAGATCGAATTCATTGGCTCACTGACTTCCCAAGCAAGTTCAATATTCATTGTATCAAGGGAAAAAGTGTGAAATTGAAGGAAGAGGCAAAAAGGAGTGTGTAGAAAGTTCAACCCCCACTCTAGTTATCAGTTTTCCTTATCACTCCATGCATATAGTTTTAAATCTGAACATGATATCAATATTAAAAATCTAGAAATGGCAGAAATTTTTGAAAACACAAATTTGGAGATTTCACAACTGCTGGAAAATGCAGAAATAAAACACAGCAAAATTATGACAGCCACATAGAAAATAACACAGTGATTTTTGGTCAATGTGACCCTGAAAAAACCCCCTACAACTCTTGGGGAAAACCAATTTGAGAGCTCTTCTTTATTTCTAAAAATGTTGTTACGGAGAAAATGAAAAACACAGTAAAAAATTCCAGCGACCACAAATACAGACTTATCTCGATTTTCGTGCTTGTACTCAACCTTGGAAAATGTGCCAACAGCAACAGAAAATTACAGCAGAAAATAACAGCATTAAATGTTGTACAGACTCCTCGAAAAACATGCCCAGAATTCCGCAAAGAGGTCATATTGTTGTACGGATTGTACGAAAACGTACAGTTGTACTTCCTCCTCGAAATTTGTGCCCAGCTACTCGAAAAGCATGCCCAAAAGCCTCGAAATTCGTGCCTTTAGTTTGTTGTCCTTTCACCTCAATTTTTGTGTCTTTCCCTTCCTCGAAATTTGTGCTCAAAACTGTTGTACAGATTCTGCCTTGGTAAATGTGCCCAATAAATGCTGTTGTACAGACTGTTGAAATATCTCATTGGGATGCGTGACAAAGATGATGCTCTCCTTCAACTTCTCACTGCTCAGAAATTTTTCTCCTTGCTCTCCTCTTCTCTTCTCTCAATAGCTCATGAAACACTGAATTGATATTTTCCTCTTCTCCTCTCCTTTAACCCTAAATGACCTTTTGGATAACCCTAAGATCTAATGGCTGAGATTCATTTAGATGTAGGGATGAGAATAAATGTGCATTTAATTCTCACTTTCTATTTTTTTAACTCACCCACTTAAATAAAGACGCACTTAGCCTTTTATTTCCATAGTCACTTTTTCACTTTCTAATTTTTCATTGACATTAATAAAGTCACTTTAAAATTAGAACGTAACTTTACCACTAATAAAGTCACTTTAGGAGAAAAGTACAAATAAATTTGGACACTTTTCCCTAGGCCAAAGATCAAAGCCTTAGGGAACCACTTGTCCTCTGATACCCAAATTTTAACAGAGTGTGAGTTAAGCCTAGAAGCAAGAGGAAGAGAAAATCGAGGTTTTGGTGAAGGATTTGGTGAAGGAATCTCTCTGTTTCATGCTCTCTATTGTGAGATCGAAGTCTCCAAAGTTTTGATGTTGTTGTTGCTGTAAAATTTGCGAAGCTGCTAGAGGACTGGATGTTGTTGCTGCTAGGTCGAAGACTGGAAGGCTAACTTGGTGTGGAAGGAAAGTTTGATTCAAATCTAGGGTAAAGATTCTCAAAGAATACTATTGAAAGGAAGAATTATCTTCACTGGGTTTTTCCCTCAAGGGGGGTTTTGCCCTGGCATAGTGCCTATATATGGTGTCTCTTGTTTTTTATCTTCATACACACATAATATGGTAATTGCTTGATGAAATATAAGATAATAAAGAAGTAAAAGAAGCCAACACATTCACAAGTAATTATCAAGATCGAAGTATCAAACCCTAATATAATTACTTTGATTCTTCAACATGGTATCAAAGCTAAGGTCAAGAAGAATTGAAGATCACTTTGTTGGCATGGATTCTCTCTCGTTGTTGGATTACATAAGGATGGGTATCAACTCTACAAGGAGATGGATCAAGAAGCTCTTCGACTACCTATTCATTAAAGTCAAAGATCGTGGACTTTTCGCTGCCCTTACAGGGTCTCTCCATGATGACAATCAATGGATCACTGATAGTGGAGCATCAAGGCACATGACTGGAGAGAGTAGACAACTACATACACTATCAAGAGAACCATCCCCTCATGCAGTGGAATTGGGTGACAACAAAAGCTATGTTGTGAAAGGTCTTGGATCAACCTCCCTGGAATTAGAAAGTGGATCGAAGCTGCACCTCAACAACATACTATATGTTACAAGTTTGAAAAAGAATTTGCTTTCTATTTCTTGCTTAGAAGATAAAGGTGAAAGACTTGTTTTTCTTGATGGAAAGGTATTGGTCTGGGGCAAAGACTCTAGCATTGACAAAGCTAAAGTTATTGGAGTTCGTGAAGGAAGTCTATACAGGGTCACTACACCATCTCCTCAAGATTTAGTTCATATGGAAATTAGTCCTATTGAACTATGGCATAGAAGATATGGTCATCTCTATTATGTGACCTTTATAGATGATCATTCTAGAAAGACATGGATTTATCTTCTCAAGAAGAAGGATGAAGTATTTGATAAATTCAAGGAATTTCGAGCTAAAGTGGAAAACCTCACCGACAGAAAGAAAAAGACTCTTAGATCTGACAATGGTGGGGAATACACTTCCAAGGAACTAACTAAATATCGCAAGGAAGCAGGAATTAAGAGGGAGGTCATTGTTCCCTACCATCTTGAACAAAATGGAGTCGCGAAAAGAAAGAATAGGTCTATTGAAGAAGGCATCAAGATAATGCTACTTCATCAAGACCTACCAAAATTCTTATGGGGAGAAGCATCCATGACAACTCCATGACAACCGTGTACATACAAAATAGAAGTCCACAGAACATAAATCCCGAAGAAGTGTTTACAGGAAAGGAGGTCAGTGTGGATCATCTCTGAATCTTTGGAAGTCCTGCATACATCCATGTTCCAAAGGACAAGCGAAAGAAGTTGGATTCTACAAGTATCAAAGGAATATTAGTTGAATATAGTCTCTCCTCAAAGGCAGACAGAATCTACATCAAAGAAAGAAGGAGGCAAATAGAAGTAAGCAAAGATGTCATATTTGATGAGAGTCAAACCTACAAGAAGTCCAAATATGTTTCCATGGATTCTAATGACGAAGAATCTCCCATATTCGAAGAAGAAGAACTGCATCATGAAGATCCCTCTACAAATCAAGAAGAAGAAGGACCAAGTGAACCTATTCAACTTGTAGTCCTCCGGACCACAAGAAAAAGGCAAAATTGGTTAAAATCTACTCTACAAGATGCTGAAGGACATGAAGCTCCCATAGGAACCTTCAAGGAAAGTAAAAGACCGAAGAGATACTCTGTCTATGTTGCATACAAGACAAAGCTCATTCAAGCTTAACCCTCTACATTTGAAGAAGCTATTCAACAAGATGTCTAGAAGAAAGCGATGCAAGAAGAATACCTATCTATCATGAAGAATGGGGTTTGGGAAATTGTTCCTAGACCTAGTGACAAATCAATTGACACATCCAAATGGATCTACAAAATCAAGCATGTTGTTGATGGAAGCATAGACAAGTATAAAGCAAGGTGTGTTGCAAAGGACTTCTCTCAAAAGTTAGGAATAGATTGTGAAGAAACCTTGGCACCTACAACAAGGTATACTACCATTAGATCTTTGGTTTCATTGGTCGCTACAATGGGTTGGAATATCCATCAAATGGATGTGAAAACCAAATTTCTAAATGGAACCATTGATGAGGAAGTATACATCGAACAACCCAAAGGTTTTGAAGTAAATAGCACGGACCCTCACGTCTGCAAACTCCATAAAGCCCTATATGGCTTGAAGCAAGCTCCTAGGGCATGGTATGCAAGAATGGATGCATATCTCCTAAGAAATGGGTTCGTGAAGGGTATTGTTGATCCAAATCTCTACATCAAAGTCATGAATAATGAGCCTGTCATTATTCTACTATATATGGATGATTTATTCATCACAGGTGTGGAGCATAGAATTGAAGAATGTAAGAAGATGTTTACAGCAGAATTTGAAATGAAGGATCACGAACTTATGCATTATTACCTGGGTCTCGATGTATGGCAGAAACCTGGGGAAATATACTTGGGGCAAGGAAAATACATCATCAAGATATTGCAGGAATTTGAGATGATGGACTCCAAGCCCATGACCACTCCTATGATCAAAAATTTCAAGAAGTTACACAATTCTAACTCAAGTCTCGTGGATCCTACCTCCTATCGACAGTGGGTGGGCTCCTTAATGTATTTGGTAAATACTAGGCCAGATATATGCTTTGCAGTAAACATCCTTAGCCAATTTCACTTGGAACATCGTCATGAACATTGGATAGCTTCCAAACATATATTAAGATATCTTTGTGGCACTATACATCACTGCTTAAAATACAAGAGTGAGGAAGTCAAACTAATTGGCTTCTCTGATTCTGACTAGGGTGGTAATGAGTCTGATGGAAAAGTACTAATGGTGGATGTTTCAACCTAGGGTCTGCAATGGTATCATGGATGAGTAGAAAACAAGGACTCGTTGTCGTGAGTAGTGTCAAAGTTGAATATGTAGCTGCATGTGAAGTAGGAAAGGAGGTTGGTTAATGAAGCTTCTGACAGACTTGTTCGAATGTCCTCTAAGTCCCACTATAATCAATTGTGATAATCAAAGTTGCATCAAGATCTCTGGAGATCCCGTGTTTCACTCAAGGACGAAGAACATCAGCGATACGTTCCATTTCATTAGGAACTTGGTTCAAGATGGGGTCGTAAAGCTAGAGTATGTCTCGACAAATGAACAAGCAGTAGACATATTGATGAAGGCTCTTCCTAACAAAAAATTTGAATATTTAAGAGACAAGCTTGGTCTAGTAAATATTGCTAATTGTATTGATATTAATGATTTGAAAGAGATTGGTTAAATCCTTGATCTATTGGATCAAGTGTGTTGAGGCTTTGCAAGTGAAGCATTGCCTAGGAGGACATCAAGACGGCACTTTGTATTGATGTCTAGGTCCTGAAGTAGGGAGGGTGGCGTTGGTCGTAGAGCTCTGACCTCGGACACGCACCTAGATCCCTGGGTTGGTGATTAGTAAGTAAGCTTGATGGTACCTAGAGAGGCTGAAAGATTTATTCCACCTTAGTCCCAAATGGATAGATCGCTTTGGTCAGGAATCTATTCCATGGCATTGCGGTGCCTAAACTATTGAGTGACCAAATGGATAGATTGCCCTGGTTAGGAATCTAGTCCATGGCATTGTGGAGCCTAAAATTCTTAATAGTTTCATAGTTTCAGATCTTTCCATTGTTTATAATGAATACCTCCCTAGTTAAGAGGGAGTGTTGAAGATTATAACTAGGTTAGGTCTTCATAATTTATATTTATTGTACTTATCAAAATAATTAAAAGAAAAAGAATTTATATTATCATTTGAAATCTATTTTTATTATTAAATGACTTATTAAAGCATGGGTTTCATGCTTGGGTCATATTTAGTATAAGGTCCCAATTGTTGACTTCTAGTTTAGACATTACAAATTTATATTGACCCTCCTTGGGCTTTTGAATCATGTAATTAGGTTTGGTTTTTAGTCAAAAGTGGTTTAGTAGCTCTCCACACTAAGTCGGCCTTAAGGAGATCAAGTCAGCCTCAAGGGGAGGAATTCAAACCCATCTGAAGGCTATAAAAGCAAGGAGATCAAATTCATTAGCTCACTCACTTCTCAAGCAAGTTCGATATTCACAGTATCAAGGGAAAAAATGTGAAGTTGAAGGAAGATGCAGAAAGGAGTGTGAGTTGGGTCTAGAAGCAAGGGGATGGGAAATCAAAGTTTTGGTGAAGGAATCTCTTTGTTTCGAGCTCTTTATTGGGAGATTGAAGTCCCCAAATTTTTAATGTTGTTGTTGCTACAAAATCTGTGAAGCTGCTAGAGGACTAGATGTTGTTGCAGCTAGGTCGAAGATCTAGAAGGCAGACTTGGTGTGGAAGGAAAGTTTGACTCAAGTCTAGGGTAAAGAGTCTCAAAGAATACTATTGAAAGGAAGAATTATATTCACTGGGTTTTCCCCTCGAGGGGGGTTTTGCCCTGGCATAGTGTCTATATCTGGTGTCTCTTGTTTTTTTATCTTCATACAAAGATAATATGGTAATTGCTTGATGAAAGATAAGATAATAAAGTAAAAGAAGCCAGCACATTCACAAGTAATTATCAAGATTGAAGGATCAAACCCTAATATAATTACATTGATTCTTCAACAATCTGTGCTAGAGAATAGGGGATCATGTGCGCTAGGAAATAGGGACCTAGTGTGCAAGGATTAAGGAGCCCCTAGTTGCACAAAGATCAAGCAAAAGAGAGCAAGTTTTGCAGAGCAAGTCAAGAGGCAGTAGAGACACAATTGTGTCCTAGAAGGGCCGAGATCAAGCAAGATCAAGGCCAGCCAAGATCAATTGTATCAGCGGAAATGTGAGAGAGAAGAAAAAATATTTCTCAAAGAGACGGATTGCTTTGTAAGAGATCCAAGTGCTCAAGGTCACTCAATAAAATAACCACATCAAGCAAGCAAGTTTCCCCTGTTGGGTTTCCTGAGAAAACAAGTGTGTCAATTTGTGTGATGTGTTTTTATATCGTTGGTGTTCTTTATTTCGTTGCTTATGAATTGTTAAGCAACTTTGTATCTTGGTGAAAGTAAACTGGATTTCAGTTTCCAATTATTCATGTGAGTTATTGCAGAGTTTCATGGAAATTTAATATATGCAAATATCCCTTGTAATGTTGTTCGCTCACCTTATTACCAAGCTATGTGGAATGTTGCTTACATTGTAGGAAAGGGCTTCAAAGGCCCTACTGTGCATGACTCGAGGGGAGCTCTTTTGCAAAGAGAGGTTTCGTCCATTGGACAATATTTGACCAAGTATAAAAAGTCATGGACCAAAACAGTTTGTTCCATCATGTTAGATGGATGGACTAATGGAAACAACTGCACTATCATAAATTTCCTTGTTTCTTACCCTCAATGAACCATGTTCTGAGAGTGATTGATGCATATGATAGGGTGAAAGATGCCAACCTATTGTTTGAGATTTTAGATGAGATGATTACGACAATAGGGGAGTAGAATGTTGTGTAGGTCATCACAGATAACGTCTCAAACCATGTTCTTGTTGGAAAGACACTAGAGTATTTTCGACCCTATGTGTTGCACATTGCATAAACCTCATGCTTGAGGGCATAGGAAAAGTGGAGTTGGGTAAAGGGCACTATAGAGCATGCCAAGTATAACACAAAATACATCTACAATCACTCGAGTATTGAGCCTAATGAGGAAAAATGCTAGGGGTAGGGAGCTTGTTAGGCCTACCATCACAAGATTTGCAACTCACTTCCTCACATTGCAATTACTCACTTCCCAACAACAAAACTTGCAGAAAATGTTTTCGAGTGATGATTGGAATACATCTCGGAGGGCTCGCAGAGCAGATGGAAAATACACCAAACGGAAAGTTTTTTATAACACTTTTTTGGAAAAAAAAGCAACAGAGCTTGCCAAAATTGGTGAGCCCCATGTTAAGGTGTTATGGCTGGATGAGGAAAAAATGGCCATGGACTACATCTATGAGGCTATGGATCAAGAAAATGAGCAAATTCAAGCAGCCTACTAGGATAGAGTAGGTAAATATGGGCCTATTTGGGAGATCATTGATTATAGATGGAACAATCAACTCCATTGTCCTATACACGCAATCGCGTATTTCCTGAACCCAAAGTATATCTTTATAAGGCTAAGCTAGGTAAAGATTAGACTGTGTTATGTATCCATATCAAAATAACACAGAAGCATAAGAAAAGATAGCTCAACAACTAGATCATAAGCCACTTTGAGGGCGCAACCTCCCTTTACATCACATAAATGAACAATTCTTGGATGATTGAAATGTCAAGACCTCCTTGGTATATATAAGAGTCTAAAAGGTAAAAATATAATTAGAGCCTACATAATAATAATAATAATAATATAAGGGCACAATAATAACAACAACAGGCTTCTATGGGGTACACAATAACAATATACAGTCTACACTAGTATTATAGGGACTTAACATGTCCCTCTCCTTCAAAAAAGTGTTGTCCTCAATGCATGAGTAGTTTTGGATGCTTTTGTATAAAATATTCATCCTCCCATGTGGAATCTTCAGCAAGTAAGTTCTTCCACTTAATGAGATACTTTGAAATTGATCGACTCCGTAGCTACCGAATTCTTGTTTTCGTGATTGCTTCAGGCTCCAATATTATTTTTCCTTCCTCATCAAGTTCTGGCAATATAGTTTGAATCGGGAGCTTGTCACCTATAACATTCTTTAAGCATAAAACATGGAAAACTGGTGTATTTGCGAAGATGCAGGCAACTCCAATTTGTATGCCATAGTACCAATCTTTTGCAACACTTTGTAAGGGCCATAGTACTTGGGTGATAATTTATTATCCTTCTTAGATTGCTTGAGGGACATTTGTTTGTATGGTTGTAGCCGCAAAAATACCCAATCGCCGACATCAAAACCTTTTTCTCTACGATGATGATCTGCTTGTTGTTTCATTTGATTCTGCGCAAGAATCAAGTTATCCTTTAAGAGTTGGAGAAGTTGACACTTGATGTGATCTTCCACTACATGAACATTAGAATTGTTTCTTAAAGACAATGTGATGGATGGTGATTGATATCCACAAAGCGCCAAAAATGGGGTCATTTTTGTTGTTGTATGGAAGAAAGTGTTATACCACAATTCTGTGAGAGGTAACCACTTGACCCATTGTGTTTGTTTATCAAATACAAAGCCGCGAAGATATCCTTCCAAAGATTTGTTCACTATCTCAATTTGCCCATTAGATTGAGGATAATAAGATAAGTTATGAGTTAATTGAGCACCAAGACAAGAAAATAATTCTATCCAAAAATTTCCAGTGAAAATGGAATCTCTATCACTTACAATAATCTTTGGGTTTCCATATAGTTTTTGAATTGTTTCCACAAATGAGTAGCAATGGTATTGGCTTTAAAAGGATGAGATAGTGCAAAAAATTCTAGATACTAGGTAAGTCTATCAACTACCACCATGATGACACTCTTTCCTTCGGACTTGGGTACACTTGTGATAAATCCATTGAAACCTCCTCCCAACGGTGACTTGGAATGGCTAATGGTTGTAAAAGACTTGGGGTTTTAATTGACTCGACTTTATTTTGTTGGAAAACCAAACATTCTGCCACAAACTTTTGAATATCAGATTTAAGGTCGTCCCAAAAAAATTCCTTCTTGACCCTGTGCTAAGTTTTTAAAAATCCCAAGTGAACTCCTATAAGAGAGGTGTGCAATTCCAAAAGAATCGTGTGTTTGAGTTGGGAGTTCTTACATAGATATAAGTGATTTTTGTACCATAGTGATCATTTTTCTAGATAAATGTATCAAATGCGATGGGACCATATTGCAACTTTTGAATGAGTTTCCACAACTTTTCCTCATTCATCCCTTTGCTTCAGTTTTCCAATCAAGTTGGATAATAGAAATGGCATAGAGCAATGCCTCCACATCCTCATCCCTTAATGATAGTGCATCTACAACAACATTTTGCTTCCCTTTTTTGTAGATGTTTTCAAAGTCAAAACCCAACATCTTTGTGACCCATTTGTGTTGCTCTTTTGAAGATAATCTTTGTTCCAAGAAGTATTTAAGATTATAATGATATGATTTTACCTTGAAGTGTCTTCCCATTAGGTAAGGGCACAATTGCTTTAGGGCATGTAGTATTGCCAACATTTCATTCTCAGAAATAGGTTTGTGTAAATAATTTCCTTTGATTGGACGACTTTCAAAAGAAATGTATCTTCCTTCTTGCATTAAAGCAACACCAATGTCATTTCTTGAGGCATCACATTCCACAATAAAGGATTTTATGAAGTGTGGTGTAACTACGACCAGAGCTTGGCAAATTGCCTCTTTAAGACATTCAAAGGCCTTAGCTTCTTTTGGAATCCAAAAAACACATCTTTCTTTAATAATGTTGTTAGAGGTGCTACTATTTTCCCGTAATTCTTAACAAACTTGCGGTAATACCTTGTCAACCCGAGAAATTCTCGAAGATGCCTTGAGGTTGTGGGAAATTTCCATTCTTTGATGGCTTTAATTTTGTTAAGGTCTACCTTAACACCCTCATGAGATACAATATGACCCAAATATTCCACTTCATCTGGCAGCCCTTGTTGAGAAATTTGTAGGGCTTGTGATTAATACAAAAATTCTCTTCTTGATAACTACTTCTGAGCTTGCATATGTATTCTCTTCTTTAACTTAGTTAATCTTTCATCAAGTCAGTTATCAAAGTATCTAGTCAAAAGTAGAGACAAAATTATTTTCACTTGTAACTGAATATCTTGAAAAGGTAGTTAGGAAGGTAAATCTCTTATTTACCTTCCTCACTTTCTATCACCTTGAGATCACTGTCTTTGTCTATAAATCAGAGATATCTTTATTATATCCTTCCTACACCTTTCGCAAACTTACTGCACCAGTCCTGTACCTTATTGCAATTTGTACCTTCAGTAATCTATATACTTCAATTACTTCCACAATTCTTCAGTCACTTCCTCAATTTATATCCTTCAGCTACTTTCGTAAACTATACTCTTAAGTTACTTCTGAAAACTATATCCTTCAGTTCCTTCTCCCTTCAAATAAATCCACATTCAAATCTATCCTTTGATCTGCTCCCTTTCAGTGCTGTCAACCTCACGCTCATCCGCAATTATTATTCCGCACTGCTATATCTCTTATGTAACCCGTAACTGTTCCTTGAAATGTCTGCACTAACTTAGAGCTCAATCCGCACTTTCTGCTCGGGACAGTCAACAATATTTTCTTAAGTCATCCGCAATCATTAGAGTGATCTGCATTCCTTGTTCTGTTATCGCATATTACTTCACAGATATGACCGAAACTTCCTTTTGCTATGTCCGCACTTCCTTTTATTATGTCAGAGAAATCCGCAAATCTTTTTGTGTCCGGAGAGATCCACGCTATCTCGATCCTCGTTGTCTTGATTAACAGTGCTAACTGCGATGATGTTTTCTCTGCGATGTATGTTTGTTGCATTGTCTATGAAGATGCCCACGTGAACCCATATATATACGGGTTGATCCATTCCTTTTATTTTAAGCCAATAAGAACTTTCCAACAGTCGAATTTCATTTTGCTCCTTTAAGGCCGACATGGTTTTGCCAAGTGCAACATAACGATTTAGTCACCCTTTTATAATTTACATAAAAAGAAAACATAAGTATAATTTATCATGAAGACCTATCCTAGTTACCTTTATTATCTTTGTTTTCTATAAATACATAATTACATAGCTATAATGAAGACCGACCTAGTTACGCTTTTCAACACTCCCTCTTAACTAGGGAGGTATTCATACATGTACATGGTCACTTTCAAACTAAAGAGTCTCAAAAGAAAAATCGGATTAGTAATCGCATCTGTATAGCATCATATCAACCAGCATTGTACTAGTGCAAGGCCTTGACTAACAGCCCCATCTCTTCAACGAGACAATGTGCTTCAATGCTGGCGAGACACGTGACTTATAGACACCTTTGTCATTGTCTCTCCAAGGTACATACTCCACCCGAGTGTTCCCAAAGTATGACCTTCCTGGACTATTCTTCTCTTGGGTAGCTAGCCCTCAAAGAATATCGGTCCCCAACTACCCTTATCTTGAATGCCCGATCACATTCTCAAAAGAGTATCAAAATGCCAGATGATTACCCAATCCTCCATTCTATCTTCCCAAGACTAGAATGATGTGTCTATCTCTCCCTCCCAGGGAGGACCTATTCCACAAGGGAATGTACTCATTCTTATACAAAGAATGTACCTAAGCTCATCCTTAGGAATTACCAAGTTTCTTCGAAGTAAGAAACTTACCATCAGGCTCCCTCTTAATCAGGGACTTCCAGCAGCGATGGTGAGACACCCAGCTGCTCATGAAGAATCCCTGTCCTTGATGTCATGGATTTCGATATTGAGGAATCTCCATCTTTTAGCTTCATAGGGCACACAGATCATTTATCACTTTTCTCCTGAGTCAAGTCAGTTGTCAGAAAGTGATCCATCAGACTTCCTTATCTGGTCCACTTGTTATGCCATGCTGCTTTCCTTCAAATCATCTTGATGATGATCTTTTACCATGACATCTTCTTGTAGGCATTGGCATCCTTCATACAGATTGAAACATCTCCTAATGATATTATTTCCCAAGGGTCTTCTTCTTTACCAGACTTTTGTCAGAGTCTACATATCTTCCTAGGAGATCTCCTAGTCATATCTACTTGGCCACCGGATGATAACTGCCTCTAGACATGGTTTCATTTCATGATCTCTTCCTTTCTACACATTCTTCATTCTCAGAAACTTACAGCTTTTCCAGTTTCTTGTTTATGTACAACCACCTCATATTATATGAAGTCATATTATGTTGATTTCATCTGTTATTGTACTGAGAGATCCTTCTTCATAGATCATACTCCTAAATACGGAAGTATATTACCTGCAACACTATGACATGATTTCACAGCATCTAATGTCAACATGTATGTCTGCATACCTTATACCCATCTTCCTTGAGTCATCATGTAGCAGTTTCTCTTGAATGAAGAGCTTCATTTCTTTGACCTGCTTCAACAATATCCCAAAATTCTTTCTCCATGATGACCCTAGATCTGATGACTACTTTACTTTAAGTAGAGAGGTTTCCAGAAGCTTTTTCCCGAGAGCTCCTTCCATGCTTCTTAATGTACATGCTATTGTACAATTTTACCATTAATCAGAGATCACTTATAGAGAAAGATGATCTCAATCATAATAGAGATCTCTTGCTTCCTCCCTCTTTGATCTTTTAGCGTCGGGTTCTTCTCTTTCATAAGTGGCATGAGCTTCTTCCTTTCTTCTCTTGTCCTTTCCAGATTTAGGACAATCTCTTTTATAATGTCCAAGCTCATCACATCCAAAGCATCGCACGTTGTTCATATTTCTTCTTTTATTCTGAGGGCCAAATTTTCCGAATCTTCCTTTCTTCCTATATGAAGCTGCAAAGGCATGATTCTCTTCACTTGGTTCAGTATCATCTTTGGCCTTTAGTCTTGTTTCCTCTATTTTACATAGAGACCATAAATATTGGAATGGAGTGGCTTCTTTCTTCCCATATAGACTGGAAGTGAAGCTTCCCCATTCTTCTGGTAGAGCATTTAACACCACTGTTGTCATCTCAGTGTCAGACATCACTTCTCCTAGTTCCTGCAGTTGATCTCTTATTTCAGAAATCCTCATAAAGTATGGAACGATTCCTGCTTCCCTTGATAAATTCATTTTGTATAGTTCTTGTCTCAGAGAGATTGCTTCTCCAGCAGTACTCACAGAGAATAGCTCCACCAATTTCTCATATATTTGTTTTGCAGTCTTCAATTTTGATACATAGGGAAAGAGAGAGTCTTTAATGGATTCTATGAGAATCCTTTGGGCTCTAATTTCTCCCTTCATGTACTTAGCATGGGCTAAAGTATCTTCTTTTGGAGGCTGAACAATAGATCCTTCGATATAATCCATTACTTCGTCTTCAATTAAGTTTAAGTCTGTTCTTTTCTTCCATGCACTGAAATTTGATGATCCAACCAGCTTGTTGGTTTCTTTACAAAAAGGCATCTTGATAGATAGTGTCATTAATACTTGAGTGGATGACTTTGTCTTTTGGAAGCTTTCTTGATGGTAAAGGATGTCTTCTTGAATGTGAATCTTTGATGACAAAGATTACTTACTTGAATGAATTGATATAGCTAGAGAGCCTTCCTTGCAGACTGATTTGATCCTTCAACCAAACTTTGATCTTTGCTTCTTGTAGTGTTTACTTTGTCAAGCAGCCCTTGCATTCAATGCCTTAGCTCTGAAACCATGTTGAGAAATTTGTAGGGCTTGTGATTAATACAAAAATTCTCTTCTTGATAACTACTTCTAAGCTTGCTTATGTATTCTCTTCTTTAACTTAGTTAATCTTTCATCAAGTCAGTTATCAAAGTATCTAGTCAAAAGTAGAGATAGAATTATTTTCACTTGTAACTAAATATCTTGAAAATGTAGTTAGGAAGGTAAATTACCTTCCTCACTTTCTATCACCTTGAGATCCCTGTCTTTGTCTATAAATCAGAGATATCTTTATTGTATCCTTCCTGCACCTTTCGCAAACTTATTGCACCAATCCTGTACCTTCAACAATCTATATACTTCAGTGACTTCCACAATTCTTCAGTCACTTCCTCAATTTATATCCTTCAACTACTTTCATAAACTATACTCTTAAGTTACTTCTGAAAACTATATCCTTCAGTTCCTTCTCCCTTCAGATAAATCCGCATTCAAATCTATCCTTTGATCTGCTCCCTTTCAGCGTTGTCAACCTCAGGCTCATCCGCAATTATTATTTTGCACTATTATATCTCTTATGTAACCCGTAACTGTTCCTTGAAATGTCCGCACTAACTTAGAGCTCAATCTGCATTTTCTGCTCGGGACAGTCAACAATATTTTCTTAAGTCATCTGCAATCATTAGAGTGATCTACATTCCTTGTTCTGTTATCGCATATTACTTCACAGATATGACCGAAACTTCCTTTTGTTGTGTCCGCACTTCCTTTTGTTGTGTCAGAGAAATTCGCAAATCTTTTTGTGTCCAGAGAGATCCACGCTATCTCGATCCTCGCTGTCTCGATTAACGGTGCTAACTGCGATGATGTTTTCTCTGCGATGTATGTTCGTTGCATTGTCTATGAAGATGCCCACATGAACCCATATATATACGGGTTGATCCATTCCTTTTATTTTAAGCCGACAACAACTTTCCAACAGTCGAATTTCATTTTGCTCGATGAAGGCCGACATTGTTTTGCCAAGTGCAACACAAAAATTTAGTCACTCTTTTATAATTTACATAAAAAGATTACATAAGTATAATTTATCATGAAGAACTATCCTAGTTACCTTTAATATCTTTGTTTTCTATAAATACATAATTACATAGCTATAATGAAGATCGACCTAGTTACGATTTTCAACGGCCCTCACTAAGGTAACTTTTGATTTAAAAGTTCATATTTATAACTAATTAATATCTAATGAGCTTATGCAAGGCTGCTAAAGGGAAGTATATGTCTTCCACAGGTTGACAACCATATGGCAAGATGAAAGATCCTTGGAAGAAGTATGGTTCGAAGGAAAGCAGCATGACATGAAGCTAGACCAGATGAGAAGATTGATGGATTACTTTATGATAGAAGACATGACTCTTGATGAAAGTGATGGATGATTTGTACCCTATGAAAAGATCCCAAAGATGAAGGCTAACCAACAACGAAGAAATTCATGACATCAAAGCAAGGAGCTCTTCATGAGCAACTGGGTGTTTTCATCATTGTTGCTGCAGGTCCCTGATTAAGAGGGAGCATGATAATGAGTTTCTTACTTGGAAGAAAATTCAATGACTCCTAAGCCAAGAAGAAAGCTTAGGAATATGTCCTCCATAGTTGAGAGGGAAAGATAGACACATCATTCTGAGAGACAGAATGGAGGATTGGGTAATCATCTGGCATCTGATACTCTTTGAGAATGTGATAAGATGTCTTGATAAGAGTAGTCGTGGAAAGCACAGATATTCTTTGAGGACTGAGAATCCAACAGTAAGAATAGTCCGGATGGACATATCTTGAGTGAACCCAGGTGGGATATGATCCAAGAGAGACAATGATGAGGGTGTTTACTCATCATTGATCTCATTGGGATTGTAGATAAGATCTCGTGGAGAGATGGAGTTGTTAGTCCAAGCCTTGCACTATGACAATGTTGATGGTTAATATGATGCTATACAGATGGGTCACCAATCCAATTCTTCTTATGAGAAATTCTTCAGATTGAGAGTGACCAGGTATCATTATGAATAACTCCCTAGTTAAGAGGGAGTATTCGAAAGTGTAACTAGGATCGGTCTTCATAATGACTATGTAATTATGAATTTATGTAATGAAAAAGACAAAGATAATAAAATGTGTTTTGTAAAGCTTGACTCATGGGTTTCATGAGCAAGTAGTTATTATCATAGGTCAAAGACTTCTTCTTGAGGTCTTTTAGGGATTTGTCATCTTGTCATAGATGTATAAAATAGAGTCATGTATGTGAAGTCATGTTACACTTATGTAAAGATAAATTATACGCTCAAAGACCTTGTCACCTTTCTCCACGAAGTCAGCTCAAAATGTGTTGGAAATACTCCTTGACAAGTCAGCCCTCAAGTCAGCGTACCTACAGGAATTCATGTGAGCCTAGAAGAGGGATGAAGTCCCTATATAAAGAAGAGTCTCTGGACTCATTTGGTATACACAATTCAGTCATCTCTGAAGAAATATAGTGCGGATCTCAGTGCGTAAGATTAAGGTTCATATAACGAAGAAAGAAGTCTCAACTAGTGTGTAAAGGATCTTATAGATCTCGGATATATCTCCTCGGCAACCTCAATGAAGATCGAAGTAAAACTTAGTATTATCTCAGCTCAGTTAAGGGTATATTCAAGTGTATATCAGTGCTGGAAGATAACCGAGACTAGAAGACATTTGAAGGAATAAAAACCAAGACTCCATATGTGTACAAGACTGTGTCAAGAATTAAAGTGATAAGAGATCTCCCTCTGTACCTATACCCCTATCATCACAGCAAAGGCCAAGGGTTACTTCAGTGCTTACACAGTTCGGATTCAAGGGTGTCAAAAGGAAGAAAGGTGTTGGAATGAGTTTGGAAGGAAGAGTCTCTTGGAGGCCAAGGATCAAAAGAAGAACAAAAGGAATCACATCATTTAAGGGCTAGGGACCGAGCTCTCTAAGGCTGGTGCAGAACAGAAAGAAACTACAAGGAAGGAGTGACAAGGACTTGGAGGCATACATAGGTCAAAGATTTGTGTCATGGTCACGGTACTTGTCAACTGAAAGACTATAAGAAGAATTACTAACGGGTTTTCCTCTCCAAGAGGGAGAGGTTTTGGCCATGGCTTGAAGAGCCAAAATCTTGTGTCTTTTGTATTTTGATAATTGACTTGATGAAAGACCTAATAAGCTAATGAAGAGAAGATCTAAGTAAGAGAAACAATTTCACAAGTAATTATCAAGTAGAGAATTGAATTAATCTACACCCTATCAAATTCTCAACAAGAAGGGCCAAGGAGAGGCCAAGTCCAATCAGAAGGGCGAGAAGAAGGATCTAATCAAGATCAAGTGCTTCCAATGCCATGATTTTGGGCACAATGACACTAAGTGCCCTAATTGGAAGGAGTCCAGTAACGATCATGTGGCTGCAACAGCGAAGGTAGACGTGTTTTCTGCCCAATTCGAGAAAGATTTATCATTGATAGCTTGCATGGCAAGCTCAGCAGACAACAATGTATGGTATATTGATTAAAGAGCATCCTTTCACATGACCAAGAACAAGAAGCATTTCAACGACCTAAAGGAGAAGGGCATGCAGTTTCAAATTGAGCTAGGAGATGATGGCATGCATGTGACTAGAGGAATTGGTATTGTGAGTTTTCATAGGGAGTCAGGTAATCCTCTCCATCTCAGAGATGTCCTCTATGTTCCAAGCCTGAAGCAGAATCTTGTTTCAGTAGCTACTCTTGAGGACAAGGGTTATGGTGTCATCCTCAAAAGAGGTAAGGCTTACCTCCAACACTTAGCTTTTGGATGTGAGAAGCAAATAGGTGTGAGAATGAAGAGTCTCTACAAGTTCCAAGTAGAGACAAGCGTCGCCTTGAGCAATAAGGAGGAAGTGTGCAAAGTAGAGAAGTGATGGTTGAGGAGAGCGGGGTTCTAAAAGAGTCCTTAGAGCAAGAGTGGGTTGGGGTACTTGAGAAGAAGCTACTCAAGATCGAGTCTCAGCCAATATCTCAGTTTGAGCCTCGGTTAGTTGGCAGTTGGGCCGACCAGCAGGATAATGAGGAGCAAAGCCCAAGGCGACTGGAGGCAGTATTGAAATATGTAACTAGGTTCGGTCTTCATAATGACACATGTAATCGTGATTTTATGTATTTTATGTGAAGAGAAAATTAAAATTATTATTGTTTTTCTTGAGGCTGTTGGAAAGTGTAACTAGGTTCGGTCTTCATAATGACTAGTAATTATGAATTTATGTAATGAAGAACACAAAAATAATAAAATATATTTTTGTAATACTTGCTTCATGGATTTCATGAGCAAGGAGTTTTTATTATAGGTCAAAGACTTCTTCTTAATGTCTTTTAGGAATTTGTCATCTTGTCAGTAATGTATAATTTAGAGTCATAAATATGAAGTGTTGTTACACTTGCAAAGGATCAGTATTGATGCCCCAAGACCTTGTCAATTGGCTCGTAAAAGATGGCTCAAGTATGATGCAAATACCCTTGAACAAATCAGCTTAAATAATGTTGGAGATACTCCTCTCAAGTCGGATCTCAATCATATGTAAAAGTCGGTTTATAAATGGTCACAACTATTCATGGACAGGTCGGCTAATTACCTGTGCCCAACCACTATATATACCCAGGCAAACTGCGCTGAACAGGAGACAGAACAGTTTGGATCAGTTTGAGTTTTTCGGACATGTCTGAGGCTATATTACAAGGACATGGTTTGCGATTTGGTGCAGAATAGACAGCAAAGGAAAGGAGTTACAGTTGGAGTATAAACAATGAAGAGAAGGGAAAGTATTGTGTTACTGCTTTGGGTCTATAAGCTTCAAATATCTCTGCTAGGTAGCATATCACAATTCGGAGGTACAATAGGGAGGTAAGGGTTAACACAGGTGCTAACACAAAGTGAGGTTCTCGAAGATGATGCAAAGAGGTATATAGTGAAGAAAGGGAGTTGTTACACTTGATTTTTGGATCTATCTCAAGGAATGAAGAAGGGACTGGAGCATATATAGACCAAGGGCTATCTCATCAAAGCAAGAATCAGTATGTATCAGAAGTATATGCTATAGCAAGGAAGAAGTCTCTAAAGGAGGTCAAAGATAGTCTAGCTAGGAACTGAGCTTTCCTAGACCTGGTGCAGAACGGTGCATAAAAGGAGATCAACATAAGGAGTCAAGAAAAGAGCAATGATTGTGAAAATTCCTAGATCTAATAATTTTAGGAATCCTACTGCAACTATCTGAGTTTACTTCTCCTATTATGTAAAATTTAAATTACATTCACAGAATTAATTCAAAATGCATCATGAATTATTGAAGTAAACTACTGAAGCAGCCAATACTTAATTAAATATGATTTTGAAACAAGGAAACTAAGCAAGAAATCAATCACACATAGGACGCCTTTATTTTGGACTAAGTCCCCGAAAAAACCCAATGCAGGAAAACCGGTGCAGCAGATATGAGAGTTTGATATTATTAAGCAGTAGCAATTCCTGAATACCTCAAGAGTTATTCAGTTACAGAGAGAGAAATACTTGCAGAAAGAATTGTGAGTTTTATCTCACTCAATCACTGGAAAATCCGACTGATCCGGACACTAGAAGAGTTGCCCCTGGAGGTCTCTACGCAGCCTTTGCGTAGGCCCTGCATCACCTCCTCTAAGCACTGAAGCGAACAAAGTTCCTTCTCAATTTAAATATTCCAGAAGACTTGAAATATCAAGATATCCATTGAGGATACAAATATTATATTAAAACGTATGATGAATGAGATATGAGATGAGAATTACTCCTCTAAGCACTAAATCGAACAAAGTTCCTTCTCAATTTAAATATTCCAGAAGACTTGAAATATCAAAATATCCATTGAGGATACAAATATTATATTAAAATGTATAATGAATGAGATATGAGATGAGAATTACAAATGAGGCCTGCCTATATACCTACGCAGGTGCCTCTTCACGAAAGGTCATGTCTCATCAAACATGGTCTTTCAACCTAATTACTAATTTAACTAATTAATCATTATTTACATTAATTTATTCATTACATTGTCTTCCTCCTCAAAAAGCTTTGTCCTCAAAACTTATTGATGAAAAGGCCTTGATTCTTGTCTCTGCTACGCATGTCTTCTCTTCTCGGGGTAGTCATCCTGGTTGACACAAGTTGATATGATCTTCTAAGTGACAAATAAAATTGTCGCACGGAGAATGGATCGAACCATCCTAAATCAATCTTCTATGGAATCTTACAGCGACTGGCAACTTCTGACGACTTGTGATCACATGAACGGATTGCATCGACATTAGTATTCTTCGACATATCGGCTTGTTGATTCTGTTTTGAATACATAGTTTGGTCGAGTTGTCTGCTCCCATGATTTGGATATCGATAGAGAACCTTTTTTGTTTGCCTTGTTTGATTTTTTTCCAGTGACGATGTTATTGAGCTGGTTACAGAGCCTTCACTTAAAATGTTCCTTGTTGGAACTACAACATCTAAGTTTGCATCTTCTGCAACTTGCTTGTCTTCTTGAGTTGTGACATTTATTGGATCAATGTTCATTTTTTCTTCAACTTGAACTTCTACATTTGAAGGTTTCGATGATTCATTTTCGACAAGTTGTTGCACCTTGTTTTTTAATGACTTCTTGTCTTTCTTTAGCTTCTTAATTTGCGTTAGTAATTTTTCGTTGTGGTCCTTGAGGCGAGCAACTTCTTCATTCTTGTTAGTGGTGATTTTGTCAACTTCCTTTTACATATTTTGGATCACTTTTTTACCTTCTTGAGAAATTACTTTTGAAATTTCTTGAATATCTTCAAGTGTCACTGAATTTGGTTTTAGGTTAATGTCCTGTAGTGTTATTTTCTTCTTTTTGTAGGAGAATGTTAAAAACTTATTTTTTGTATTAAGGATGAATGACCCTAGTGATTCCATCCAGAGCGAACCCAGAACTATATCACTATTATTAGAAAATAAAGTTTTAACGGTGCACTGTGAGACAAAGGAATACTCCCCAATACTTAGGTGTAAATTCTCTATGTTGTATTGTTTGACATTTGCGTTAAATGAATTTGCTTCAGTTATATTTGATTCAGGGATCACTAATTGGTTAGCACATTCGATACTAACATAATTATTCTTTCGAGTAAAATCGATAGATATGAGAACCTCTTTTCCCGCAAGTGACCCTTTGATTTCAATTAGCGCATCGATACACATACTATAATTTTTAGGAAATCTTCCATCTTTTAGTTCTGTTTTGGATGCCATTTTGTCAGATAACTTCGGGGTTTTTAAGGGTGACCCTTCCTATTATTTATAATAAAATATTATTATTTTCCTTTAATAAACCCTCAAGCTTAATTAATCTTTCCAATATCCTTTACTATTATTCCTCCAATCTTTGGTAATGAATCCTTCACTAATATTCTCTTTTAAAAGAGGCTCAAATTCTTTTATATATGTATATATTCCCTTTTTAAATAAAATCTTTAGAATATAATGATTTATCTCCTTTTCCACTTTTCCAATACTTAAACCTTTAATAACCTCTTTTTCCTTTTATATACCTTCGAGCTTTAATAACGATTCCTTAATATTTTAATAAATCCTTAATAATATTTTTCCTTCCAATATTTTTTTGAAAATTACTTCCTTTATATAACCTTAAATATAGTCTTCCTTTAGTGATGAGTTCTTTGACTAAGTAGATTCTAGTTTTATTTATTTATTTTTATTTTTATTTTTATTTTTTAACAAATGATTTTTTTTAACTCATTTTGTTTTTTTTTTGAAAAGTTACAACCCTATTGAAACGTGGCTATTCACATATATTCACCTATAAAATATATGTCCACTTACGTGTATTTGACTCGGTTAATGTTCTCCACATAAAACTAAACTTACCATTCACACAGAGATTTTTTATTCTTTTTGTTCTTCTTTTACCTTGCAAATACCATGGGCAAATACCATGGGCAAATACCATGGGCTTCTAAAACCACGAGCTTGTAAACCACTTAAAGAATAATCAAATAACCTTATCTACTCTTCCTTCTTTTTTTTTCCTTTTTATTTTTAAATTGTCTTGTTATGTACGTATATGTACTACTTTATATATATATCTATTTTTTTCTTTTTTCTTTTTTTTACTTTTATATATATATATATATATATATATATATATATATATATTTGACTATATATATATATATATTGCTTTTGCTTCTTTTTTTCGAAAATTTCTTTTTTTTTTCTTCAAATTTTTAATTTTGGCCAAAGGCCTACTAGTGAAATTTATTCAAATTTTTAATTCTGGCCAAAGGCCTACTGGTGAAAATGGAGAAACTCCAAGACTGGTAGCGAAACACTTCGACGACAACAATGTTGATGAATTTTTGATGGCCAAAGGCCCGGACCGAGGAGCGTAGTTCTGTGCAGCGATGAGCGGCTAGAAGATCGAACTACTCTGATACCAAATGAAGCGAACAAAGTTCCTTCTCAATTTAAACATTCCAAAAGACTTGAAATATCAAGATATCCATTGAGGATACAAATATTATATTAAAATGTATAATGAATGAGATATGAGATGAGAATTACAAATGAGGCCTACTTATATACCTAGGGAGGTGCCTCTTCACGAAAGGTCATGTCTCATCAGACACAGCCTTTCAACCTAGTTACTAATTTAACTAATTAATCATTATTTACATTAATTTATTCATTACAAGCACTACGTCACCCCAGCAAAGGATCAATCTGACTCCCGGAATCTCAGATCTTGGCCTCCCAGTCTCACACCCCGACTCTCGGCTTCTGGATCTGATCTGACAGTTAAATCTCGGAAACCCTCTCAGCCACTATGCAGCCTCTGCGTGGCTCTGCGTTAGCTCTGCGTCAACCTGGCTAGCTCTACGATGGTTGTGTTGGATGTCTCTCTGCCTCTTGTTGAGAAATTAGAGGGCTAGAGATTAATTCAAATTCTCTTCTTGATAATTACTTGTGAGCTTACTTGAGGTACTTATGTCTTTTTCTTCTTTCACTTATTTAGTACTTCATCAAGTCAATTCCCATGATACATGAGACACACAAATTAGGCTCCTAGAGCCAGGGTAAAAACCTCTCCCTCTTGGAGAGGAAAACCCAAGCGAAATCCTTCTTATAGATATTCAAGTGACAAGTACCATGACCAGGACTTAGACCCTTGACCTATGAATGCCTCCAAGACCTTACCACTGCTTCCAATGCTCATCCTTTATATTTGCACCAACTTACACTAATTTGTGCCAACATTAGAGAACTTGGTCTCTAATTCTATTTTGCTTATCAAGATGCTTCTTCTTACTTCATATTCACTTGAGATATATATTGCTTTCTTTTGAGTGCTGAAGATAGGAAATATTACTTACTTTCTATTCAGATATACACCACATCAGACTTCATTCAATTAGCTTAGCATATCACTATATGTTATATAAACTCCAAACCTGATTCGCACATCTCTTCACTGGATCTGCACTTCTCTACTATACGCAATCTTATATTGCAATATTTGTTATATGTTATGAAGATCTCAAAAGGTTCCTTGAAGGCCACAATTGACTGCACTTTCAGACCGCATTTCTCTTCTAATTAATCTGCATCAACAGCTTCAATAACCCAGAAACACATCTGATTTAACTACACTTTTAGACAGAGGAATCCGCACCTCAGATCCGTATTTTAGTCACAGGTGAGTATGCAATAGTTAGGACCTCTTTTCACTTGTAATCATCTCAGAAAATGTTCGTACTGAAACCCTGTACTTGTTCTTCAAAATCTGCACTTTTGTTTTGTGTGAACTCAGAGAGAATCCACAAATTTTTCTGTCCAAATGAGCCGCAGTTCTAGCTCTATTTATAGTGGAATTACCTCTGTTTTAGGCTGACCATACATTCAATATTTACGCTGACTTGATAACAATAGATAGTGCATTTTCCAACGTTGATTAAGGGTTGTTTCAAGCCATTCTTCCATAGCTTCTTTGACAAGGTCTTGGAGCATTCTTTTGTCTAGATTCTTCATACATATGGCACCTCACTATATTTATACTTAGAAGACAAAAACCTAATAGACATCAAGAAGAAGTCTATTTAATCTATAATAAAACCTTGCTCATGAAACCCATGAAGCAAGTACAACAGATATACATTTTATTATATGTCTTCTTCTTTACATAAAATACATAATTACATAGTCAATATGAAGACCGACCTAGTTACACTTTTCATCAGCAGTAGCAATTCCCAAATACATCGTTGAATACCTCAAGAGTTCTTTAGTTACAAAGAGAGAAACACTGGCAGAAAGAATTGTGAGTTTTGCCTCACTCCATCACTGGAAAATCCAGTTGATCCGCACACTAGAAGAGTTGCCCTGGAGGTCTCTACGCAGGCTCTACGTAGGCCCTGTGTCACCTCCTCTAAGCACTACATCACCCCAGCAAAGGATCGATCTGACTCCTGGAATCTTAGATCTTAGCCTCTCGGGCTCACACCCTGGCTCTCGGCTTTTGGATCTGATCCGATAATTAAATCTCAGAAACCCTCTCAGCCACTGTGCAACCTCTACGTGGCTCTGTGTTGGCTCTACGTCAACCTGTCTAGCTCTACGTTGGCTTTGTTGGATGTCTCTCTGCCTCTCTCTGATGATGATTCTCCGGCTGAGAAAATCTCTCTACGGAAGCTACTCTGCCCCTCACTGCACTGAATCACTTAGATTTGATCTTCATCCGAGCACTTGCTCCGTTAGAAGAATTGGATCTCTAGATTCACTCGGTGTGTCTTTCGAAATGACCCTCAAGCCTTCCTTTATAGTCTTCTCGTTGAGAAATCAACAGCGGAGATTAGATCTCTAATCAACGGCTAAGATTATAACATGACTTGACCTTCACTTTCTAGATCATTCTCACTTTGTTTTATTAATAGCTTTTAATTATTTAATTTCCCTAAGTTAGACTTAAGGTCCCCATTGAAATAATTAATTATTACAATAAAACATTAACCGAGTGGAATTTTCACAAATGGTTTCTAGGTTCTTTGGAATACCAGTGTCTAAGCCTCTCCACAAAATTTGGGGCTTAGAGCACTTCCGATGCTACCAAAAATCAACAGCGACAAAGTCTTGGAGGCATACAAGGGTCACGAGGTTTGTGTCATGGTCATGATACTTGTCAACTGAAAGTCTATAAGAATTACTTGCGAGCTTTCCTCTCCAAGAGGGAGAGGTTTTGGCCCTGGCTTGAATAGCCTAAATTTGTGTCTCTTGTATTTTGAAAATTGACTTGATAAAAGACCTAATAAGTTAATAAAGAGAAGACCCGAGTAAGAGAAGTAAGCTCACAAGTAATTATCAAGTAGAGAATTGAATTTAACTATGCCCTACCAAATTCCTAACAAAGGCATGGGTTCATGCTCTAGGCTATTTGATTTCTAGGTCAAGCACCCATTGAGTGCTTCTAGGGCTTGTCATTGAATCTACAAGTCATAAGAGTCATTGCCATGTATGGAATACCCTTTTGAGTATGTTACATATTGTAAAGAAAATTTATTTGAGTCAAAAATAGAGTCAAAGACCCTCCAAGACCTTGTCAATGTGCAAGCAACAAGTCGACCTATAAAACAATGAAGTTGGCCTCTTAAAGATGACATGTCAACCTAATGAGTCTCTCTAGAAGTCTATATATAAGAGGGAGGTCGATCACATTTTGAGATCCATCTAAGCAGCTTACAAGAAGTTCAATCAAGTAATGAAAAGAAGACCTAAATCAGTGAAGAAGAAGAGGATTCTAGGGAAGAAGAAATCGAGTTCTGGACATTGTTTTTTGGGCCATCATCCTCACACATGCGAAGGAGATTTAGGGCACATTCATATTGCAACAAGTTCATATTGCAACTATCAAAAGGAGTCGAGTTTTGGGTCAAAAATAAGTCCCTTTGCAAGCCGAAATCCCTACGAGAAGGAAGAAACTCAAGCGAAGTAAAGGGAAGGGTAAAATCACCAAATTCTCCCACTAGTGCAGAAACTATGGTTTTTGCAGTAGCCGAAATAGCAATTAGAAATTACAGGGATGAAAGAGAGGTCGAAGGAGAAGTGGTATTTTTGGGAAATCTAGTTTGACTGAAGTTGGCTTTGTGGAAGAGAAGCTCATCAAGAGTAGCTTGACTTGGTCTTGGAGGGGTCTTGGTCAAGGATCATAGGTCTTGGAATTCATCATTTGAAGTTCTATAAGAAGAGGAGTTTTTGTGGGTTTTCCTCTCAAAGGAGAGGTTTTGGCATTGGTTGATAGCCTATATCTTGTGTCCTCTTATCTCATTGTTCTTTACTGTTTGGGTAGTTGTTTGATGATAAGAGCACTAACTATAATCAAGTGAAAGAAGAAACTAATTAAGTTAAGTAAAATACTTCATAAGCAATTATCAAAGTAAGAGAAATCACCTAATCTAACTGCCCTAGATTTCTCAACAAACAGCCACTCAGTCAAAGACTCCCAATATAAGGAGAGTTTGAGCCAAGTGGGCAGAAGAGTTGTTCAAGGGGGATCAGGAGGGAGTTGGATCTTCAATACCACCTTCAGGCAAAGTAAGCAACCACCGAGATACACAGGCTACATGGCACTTATGACTGAAGTGATAGACTCACAGAGCATGGTTGGTAAGAACAGGTCTTCAGATTAGATTCCACGGGAGAAAGCAGGGAAGTCTTCTAGTTCAAAGGGAGCAATTGCAGTAGCAAAGAATGTGGTAGTGTTGGATACAAATCCAGGTGGAAGAGGCTCTTCTAGAAGCACCTTCCTCACTAAGAGGGAGTGTTGAAAATGTAGTAAGCAAGCTCTTCTAGCTTGTGCCTTAGCTAGTGAAGACCTCGAGTTGTCCTCATGAGTTAGACTTTAGGTAAAATGATTTTTTTCCCAATTTACTGGAATAACCATCAAGTTAGCATGTGTAGAGTTGGAGCTTCACTTATGTGGAAGTCTCCATCAGTTTGACTACAGAACAAGGTGGCAGTTAGCAGTTCAGTTAGAGCGAGTTAATCTTTAGTTTTGATTGAAGGAAGACCGAGTTAGATCTCCATTGTTGATTGGAGAGAGCATGTGTTAACAACTCTAGTGATGATTGGAAGGCAAACGAGTAACACTCTCAATTAACTCGCTATCAAAGCTTGAGTTCTAAATTAAGTTGGGTCTCCATGAATGGACGAAATTCACCTATAAAGTAAGAGAAATCACCTATTCTAGCTACCCTAGATTTCTCAACAGGCAACCACTCAGTCAATGACTCCTAGTATAAGGAGAGTTCGAGCAAAGTGGGCAGAAGAGTTGTTCAAGGCGGATCAGGAGAGAGTTGGATCTTCCAGTACCACATTCAAGCAGAGTAAGCAGCCACCGAGATACATGGACTACATGGCAGTTATGACTGAAGTGATAAACTCGCAGAGTATGGTTGGTAAGAATAGGTTTTCATATCAGATTCCACAGGAGAAAGCAGGGAAGTCTTCTAGTTCAGAGGGAGCAATTGCAGTAGCAGAGAATGTGGTAGTGTTAGATACAAATCCAGGTGGAAGAGGTTCTTCTAGAAGTACCTTCCTCACTAAGAGGGAGTGTTGAAAATGTAGTGAGCAAGGCATTATGGCTTATGCCTTAGCCAATGAAGACCTCAAGTTGTTCTCATAAGTTAAACTTTAGTTACGATGAATTATTTCCAGTTTACTGGAATAATCATCAAGTTAGCATGCGTAGAGTTGGAGCTTTAGTTAAGTGGAAGTCTCCATCAGTTTGACTACAGAACAAGATGGCAGTTACCAGTTAGCAATTCAGTTAGAGCGAGTTAGTCTTCAGTTTTGATTGAAGAAAGAGCAAGTTAGATCTGTTGGTTGGAGAGAGCACGAGTTCACAACTCTAATGATGATTGGAAGGAGAGCGAGTAACACTCTCACTTAACTCGCTATTAGAGCTCGAGTTCTAAATTACACTAGGCCTCCATGAATGGATCGAAGTTCACCTATAAAGAGAGGACAAAGGCACAAGTAAATTACATTGTTTTGTGCACAAAGGATTGTGACAAGACAGAGCTCACGGGTTAGTGTGAGAGAGCCTTGATTGTGGATCGTAGGAATTGTGTCCTAAAGAATAGAAGCACAAATGCACTAGAATTTAGGAGAATTGGTTGTGCGCAGGTTGTGTGCAGTCAGCGTCCTAAAAAATATGAGCTCAAGTGCGCTAAGAAATAGGGCCAAAAGAGCACTAGGAAATAGGAGATCAACGGAAGGAATAAGGAGGCCAAGTGCACAAGGAAGGAGGAGCAGAATTGAATCAAGTCAACAGGGTTTGCAAAGCAAGTCAAGGAGGTAGCAGACGAAGAATTGTGTGCAGGAACCGAGATCAAGTAGTGATCAAAGCAACCAAGATCAATTGTATAAGTTGAGAGTTGTGTGAGAAGCAGAACGCCTTCTAAAGAGAGGCAAATTGCTTTGTAATAGATTCAGTTGCTCCAAGAACAATGAATAAAATAGCCACAAAGCAAGCAACTTTTCCCTTTTGGGTTTCCTGAGAAAATAAGCATGTCAATTTGTGCATGTGTTTTAATCTCTGTGGTTTTATTCCATTGCTTATAAGTTGTTAAGAGGATCTGTATCTTGGTGAAAGTTAACTAGTTTCAGTTTTTAGCTATTCATCTAAATAGTTGCAGAGTTTCGTGGAAATTTAACAGTTTTAACCTTTGGCCCTTAAACTCATACCTGTAAAACTATAGTCCATGCACTTTCAATCACTTTTACAAAATTCAAATCTAATCCGAAATGAGAAAGTTATGACGATTTTCCCCGGGATACATGTTTGAGATTGAATTCTAGAGTATACAGAGACTCTAACTTCCTTGGACCGTATCTCCAAAAATATAGCGAACCAAGGTCTGAAATTGTAACCAGATATTCATTAAGATTTCGCCTCCACGTGGTAACAATTTCACGATCGGAAGCTTCACAAAAAAAATTATAGCGAAAATGCCATGATGACCCGTTTTAAGCAACAAAACCCTAGGATCAAGATCTTTGATACCAAATGTTATGTATCCAGATCAAAATAACACAGAAACATAAGAAAAGATAGCTCAACAACTAGATAATAAGCCACTTCGAGGGGGCAGCCTCCCTTTACATCACATAAATGAACAATTCTTAAATGATTCAATGTGACAAGGCCTCCTTGGTATATATAGAATTCTAAGGAGTCAAAATATAATTAGGGCCTACATAACAATAATAATGTAAAGGCACAGTAATAACAATAATGGACTTCTATGGGGAACACAATAACAATATGTGGGCTACATTAGTATTATAGGGACCTAACAGACTAGGGAAGTCAGAGATGGGTTGTACGAGTGCTTTGCGTGCATGGTATCTGAAAATTCGCAGCAGTTGGAAATACATCAACAACTCGCTACTTTCTCTAGGGCCACGGGCACATTTGGCAAAAATCTGGCAAAGATTGCAAGGGATGTGAATCAACCAAGTAAGCAATTCCAACTCATTTAAAATTTGAGGTGTAAATTGTAAATTGTTCAAACTTACCATATATATTGTTGAACAATGAACTAACTCTAGTCTTTGTCTTTGTAGCATATTGGTGGGAGTCATTTGGAAACCAGTGTCCTCAACTACAAAAGTTTGTTGTTAGAGTTCTCAACCAAACTTGCAGTGCTTCTGGGTGTGAGCGCAATTGGTCTGTTTTTGAATGGATTCACACGAAGAAGATAAATCGTTTGGAACAAAAATGATTAAATAATCTTGTCTTTGTACAAACCTTCGACTAAGGTGCAACCAATTGTTGAAAAAAAGACCTGATACAAATCCGATTGTGTTTGATGATATTGATCCAACTTCAAAATGGGTGGAAGAGACTGAACCAGTTGAGTTTGATATTGATCCCATGTAGATGGGGGGTGTTGACCTAGTAGTTTAACCAGGAGTTGAAGGAAGTGAACCACAAAGACCAAGCATGGCACATGGTGAGGGAAGCAGTAGTCGTGTAGCTCAGTGAACTCATGGTTCTAGTTTTGCTAGGCCTAGTGTTGTTTACCCATGCTACTACTACTAAGGTCTGAGAGTAGTTTGAGGAGTCCGTGGACTCTGAGCCAGATGATGCTTATGTAGCTCTTGACGATAATCCCATGTGTAGTAGTTGTGATGAGTTTGATGAGTGATCATGTTGATCAGTGATTTGTACTAGGCTAGTGGTCTAGTAGTTTGAGTTTTAGTGTTGTTTTTGGACACTATAGGCCATTTAGAGCCTCATTGGTTATGCATTTTGTTGATGATATCATTAATGTGTATTGCACTCAGTGCCATTTTGATATATGCACCCTTACATGGTATATAGATAAGAAGACTTTCCATAATCTGTCTCTAATGGTTTGGAATCATGGTTTGTAATCTTAAAAACAAGTCCCCCGGCTGCGGGTGTTTAAAGGTCACCAGGGAACGTGGCACATAGGCCACTTCCCGATGAATATGGCCGGTGCAGCCCATATGGCTCCCGGTACTAACATTAATCGCTACATTTACTCTCCACCCTGTGTGAGAGCTCCTCTCCTCGATCGACTCATTCGGCTCTTGGCTATGGAGGTTATGGCGGTCAGTCTTGGCGTCATTTGTATCTGCGGAGGTCTGAATGGTGGGATGGACGGCCCTGGCTCGCCTATTCCTTTGCGTGCGAATTGTTCTCCTGCCAACACTGAGGCCAGCCTCAAAACGAATACTGGGAAGCGATGCTCGTTAGGAGCTTGCATCGAGCTAGCCCCCAACTGGCATTTCTCCAAAAGCCCGTGGTGTAACAAGTCCGTCTTCAATTCTGCTTCTTCTGCTTCGTCCGGCAGCCTCACTCCCGCCTCCGCTGTCTCGCCCAGAGCTCTTTGTCGCTTTGATTCTGCATCATACTCACATTCCAGCGCCGCCCAGTATACTCTCCACCCCCCTGTCTGTCTTGTGTGCCCTGCCCAGTTTGGCTCCAACTCAACCACCATGCCTCGCCTCCGAGAACGCATGAGAAGTCGGCGGAGTTCTGGTCGTGGGCGGCTCAACCAACAGCGCCCGCCTCCAATTCCTGCTCCGGCGTTCGAGATTGACTCTGTGTTTGCTCCAGCTGTGGCTCCACGTCCTCTTCGGCCCTCCATCCGTCAAACCACTCAGCGTGCTGAGCTAAGGTTCGACTGTACCTCTTGCAATGCCATTCTCACAGCTGCTATTACGGTCACGCTACGAGAAGAAGTCCCGAATTTTGGCCCGCCTAGTTCTTCGAACATGCCAGCTCCTCCTCGTGTTGACCCTGCTTTCTCGGCTCCTCAGCACGAGTCCAGCATGGAGATAGATCGTGAAGGTGGCGGACGTGCTCTCAGTGAAGAACCGGCGGACAGAGGCGAAATGTTCACCTGCAGAATCACTGAAGAATCGCCCTCTCCCACTCATGAATAGCAACTGCTTTGATTTCCAGGTTTCTCTGTTCTGTTCTCGTAGAAATCATATGTTTTTTAGTCACACTGCTTTGCTGTACAGGCAGTATATTTTCCTCAGACATAGTGTTTTTTTGGTTATTGCAAACTTAAAACCGGTTTCCCTTCTTAGGGCGGTTCAGATGTTATGGTTTAAAAGGACTGGTTTCCCGTCTTGGGCAGTCCAGACTTTGCATGTTTTGCTTGACTATCAAGCCCAACGTTCAGGCTTTCATGGCTGACGTTGGCGCAGTTTTGTACTATAGCCTTTATACATAATAGAAATTAGTCTCACTTAGAAAGAAAAAAAAAATCTTAAAAACAAGTCTTTTTCATTAAAAATCAATTATTTATTTTATGTATTTTTTCCAATTCCCAATAATGGAATCTAGTTATGATTCGGTTTTGATTCGAATTGCGATTAGATAAGCGACCGATTCGAAACCTGGTTCTAGTTTTTAGAACTATGGTCTAAAGATGGAATGTTGTAGACCTCTTCAACTTTTTGTCCATCTTCTCCCACAATGTAGTCCAATATGCACTGAGAAATCTTGTGTCCCTATCTAAAATGATGCTCCTCAATATCCCAAAGTGCACCCAAACCTATTCAAAGAACAAGTTTGTTGCTTCGTGCCCATTGATGGTCTTTTTACAAGGCATCAGAACACACATCTTGTTGAACGTCTCAACTACCATGAACAAGTAGTCATTGCCCTTCCTGGTTGTTGGCAACAGTGTTGCAGGAAACGTCATCCCCCCCTCCCCCCCGTCTCCAATGCCCGATCCACGTCCCGTATGGAAACATGGGGGATCCGTCGTACGAAACGTGGATTGGGCTGAAAAAAGTGGTTCTTGCCATTTCCGAACCGCCACGCCCAATCCGCGTTTCCATACATCGGATATGCATTTCGTACAGCCGATCGACATACGAAAATGTCGTGTTTCCGAGTCGGATCCGTACGGATCGTGACCGATTTCGTACGACATCAGACGAATCCGAAATCCGGCCTAAAAAAGTCAGTTTTTTAGTTTTTTTTTTTGGGGGGGGGGTTAAGTTGGGTTGGGGGTGGGTTAGTGTTGAGTTAGGGATGGGATGAAAATTTTATAAGCTCACTTTCACCTCTCATTTGCTCACTTGTGTTTTTGGAGAGCTTGGAGAAGAGAGCAGAAGAGAGAGTTGAGGAGAGCTTGAAGGAGCTTAGAGGAGTAAAGAAGGGCTTCCATCTACAAGAGCTAAAGAGGTAAGTGCAAACCCCAAACTCCCTCATTTTTTTGTCATTGTTTTTTGCATTTTCTCTCCTCCCTCTCCTACACTTTCCCATTCTTTCTTCTTGCTCATTTATTTGCAGGTTGTCCACCACCTATATTCATATTCAAAGATGATGTTTTTTTGGCTTCTATGTATCATTCCACTCTTGGTTTTCATGATGGCAAGGAGGAGTAGAAATAGAAGAGAAGAAGAAGAAGAAGAAACTAATAGTGGTCCCCATATGAGTGACCCAATGTATGATGAGGAGGAAGGGTTTAAAGAGGAAAGGGATGATTTTGATGAGAACATTGAAACACTAGAGGGGAAAGCTACATTGACACCCTTGTGGAACTATGTGACCAAACTTGAAGGGGGGAAAGGTGGTGGAAGCTACAAGTTTTTGTGCCCTCATGGTTGTCATGGAGGAAAACCATATAGTGGTTCATATACCCGTGTGAGGAGGCATCTTTGTGGGGTGATGGACAGTGATGACAAAAATGGTGTCGTGGGGATAGCAATATGCCCAAAGGTTCCAGCTGAACAAAGAAGAAAATACATCCAAATAGAGGAGGTTGCACAACAATAAAACAAGAAACAAGAAACTCAATCTGAATCAAGTGCAACCTCTAGATTTGGTAGCTCATCTCCTCATGGTACTTCTACAAGCTCTGGAGGTAAAAGAACAATAGGGGTTTTCCTTAATGACGTTGGGAGGGATGATGTGGATGGAAATATAGTTTGATTTGTTTGTGCTTGCAGTGTACCATTCAATGTGCTTCGCTCTCCCTATTGCCATGAAATGGTAAAGGCCATCAATGAAGCCCCAAAAGGATACAAGTCCCCCAACTATGAGAAAGCTAGAACAGTGTTATTAGAAAGAGAAAAAGGAAAGGTTCAAATAGCTTTGACACGTTTTACTTATGAGTGGGTGGATTGTGGGGTATCCATTGTATCAGATGGGTGGACAAATATCAAAAACCAACATTTGATAAATGTTCTTGGTGTTTCTGCTAGTGGTGCAGTATTTATTACATGTCATAACTCCTCCTCTGTTATTGCAACTTCCCAAAACATTATAAATCTCCTATTGCAATCAATTAAAGATGTTGGTCCTAGTAAAATGGTTCAAGTGATAATAGATAATGCAGCAAATTGTAAGGGAGTAGGAAAAATTATTGAGTGTACTCATCCACACGTATTTTGGTTTAGGTGCTTGGTGCACACATTGAACCTTTTGATGCATGATATTGTGAAGCAAAAAGAATGTGGGTGGATTAATGAGCTTTACAAGAGAGGGAATCAACTGATTAAATTTATCACACGGCATACAAGGGTAAACTACTTCTAAGGCACTTACTCCAAGTTGCAGTTGCTTAAACTTGCAAAAACAAGATATGCAAGTTATTACCTCACCTTAGGGGAGCTAGTGAGGGTGAGACAAGCTTTTAACTAATATGGTCACCGCTAAATCATGGGAGGAAATTAACACTGATAGAGATGGTGTTAATGTAGCCAAGGACACTATTCTTGACATGTTCTTTTGGTCACGGGTTAAATATGTTTTACAATTCACCAAACCAATTTATTGCATGATCAAGTTTGCGTATTCATATCGGCCAATAATTGGGGAAGTGTATGAGCAAATGGATAACATGTTGGGGCAGATTAAAGACATTGTTGAGCCTAGAGATATCACCTTGTACAATTATATTCGTGCAGAGATGGAAAAACGATGGGATATGTTAAATGTTCCATTGCATGCATTACCATATGTTTTGACACCTAAATACCATCATCCATCACAGCTTTCAATACCAGCACCTGGGGGGTAGCAGGAGAAATCCACGCCTAGAGATCTAGAGATTCTAGAAAAATATATGATTGCATTGACTAGATTAGTCCCTAATGAGGAGGAGGTTGCCTTGGTACGAAAATGGTTGAGCAACTATATGCTTTGCACTGGTCCATTTGGTAGCATGCATGCAATTGAAGATCGAGAGACTTTTTCTTCTATTGAGTGGTGGAACATGCATGGAGGTGCTACTCCAATTCTACATACTTTGGCATGCAGGTGTTATCACAGGTAGTAAACATTTCTTCTTTCATCCACAGTGCTAAAAGGAACAGGTTAAGTTTAGACCGGGCAAAGAGCTTGGTTTATGTTCATTACAACTTGCGATTGTTGTCCCATTACTGTGATGATGCAAAGAGTAATAAAGACCTTAAGGTTTGGGACAGGTATCTAGAGGAGCCCAATTTGGGGGATGGAGTGTTGCGATTAAAGCAATTAGAGGATGCTCTTATCCATGATGATGATGATCAAGTTGAGATGCCACCCCCATCTGATCCCTTGGTTACCAAGATCCATGGTTCAACACCAACAACAGAGGCTTCGTCTTCATCAACTGCAGTGCCACAACTTCCACAGCCACCATCTTCTTCATTGCCACTGCATGGAGGCCCACTGCCCATTCTCTTCGTGGTGGGAGGAGGAGAGATTAGTAGATGTATTCACAATTTACTGCTTTTGTCATAGATTAGACTTGAAGGTTTCTTGTGAGTTTGAACTTTTTTGTCTTGGTGGTGGCCAAGTGGCCTATTTTGTAAACATTAGTATTTGAATTTTGGACATGACTAATGTTGGCAGTTGCTCACTTGCTAGATAACATGCTTTATGTTTTATGTTTTATAATATGGTTAAATGTTTTATGTTTTATAATATGCTTAAAATTTTGATGTACGTTTGTAATTGCTAGAATCTAGAATCTAGATGGTTGATGCTCGAATAATTAATTATTAATGTACAATGGAATCATGGATGTCATATCTATCTTGATTTATGTAAAAATATGCATGTTTTCATGTCTTCTACAACTAATTTGGTATTTGGGATGTTTGTTTTGAATATAAATGCAAAAAAATATAAATAAATAAATATATATATATATATATATATAGTAGATGCTTCTGAGACGCTTTGCTTCCTAAATTTTTGGAAGATGACGCTTCCATGTCCCCGTTTCCAAAAAACGTCCCAGCTTCGTGCAACGTTGGTTGGTAAACCTCCCACAAAGTCCATGGAAATGTTTTCCCAAGGACAAGCGAGTACAAGTACGGGGTGATATAGACCCTATTTCTTGTTACTAGGCTTGTTGGTACAACAAAGCATGCATCCTCTAATGAACCTAGCTACCTATTCTTGCATCTTGGGCCAATACACATACCTCTGCGAGTTGGCCATCGCCTTCTCTACACCAAAGTGCCCTACAACCTTGGAGGTGTGAGCCTCTCAAATCAATTGCAATCGCTCACCTTTAGGAACACATAACTTATACAGCCTGTAGAGTAACCCATCCTTGAGATGGTAGTCAACAGTGTTGTTGCCATCATGCACATGACTCTAACTCTGCAACTGTTGAAGCACCTCCTTGAAGTCCTCATCCTTCAAATATGCCTCTTTGTATGCATCATGGGTTAATGGCTCCGTGTGCATCAAAGTTTCCAAAGACATGATCTTTGATGTGAGTGCCCTTGAAAGCATGTCAGCCAACTTGTTTGTGTTGCCCTTTTTGTACTTGATCACTAAATGAAACTGTTGTAGAAACCCCATCCACTTGTAATTCTGGTCTATTGTAGTTTATTCTAGGCCTACAAGTATTGTGGTGGTTGGTAATCTATGTGGATTATTGTCTCCTTTCCCATCAAATAGTGTTTCCACTTCTTCACAGGTTGCACCAGGTCATAGAGCTTATTGTCATAGGTAGGGTAGTTAAGAACTACCCCATTAAATACTTCAGAATGGTAGCATATGGGCCTTCCTCCATGCATCAAGATCATTCCCATAGCATACCCACTTGCACCTGTCTCCACTTCAAAGGGTTGTTGCAAGTTTAGTAATGCCAGAATTGGTGTTTGATTGATCTTCTTTAGCTCCTCAAAGGTGCTTTGTTTACTGTTTTCCTCAATGGAAACTCTTGCCACTTACTATTATGGCGTGGAATGGTGTTGTTATCGCTAAAAACAAGGCTATGAATTTCCTTAGGTATGCCACCCCTACAAAAATCCTAACCTCAAAAACATTAGTAGGCATCGAACATTTCATGAAGACCTCCATCTTTGCAAGATCAATTTTCAGCTCTCCTCCACCTATCACATACCTTAAATACACCAAACGTTATTGTGCAAACTCACACTTCTTGAGATTTGGCAGTAATTAGTGCTTCTTTAATGTCTCTTGCACCTACGTCAAATGTGAGATGCACTCCTCCCAAGTAGTAGCATTGTACACCAATATATAATCCAAATAGATAGTAAAAAATGAACCTATAAAAGGGCGCAGTGTATCATTCATTAACCTCATAAAGGTAGTTGGTGCATTGCATGACTAACCACTCATACAAACCTTGCCTTGTTTTGAAGGAGGTCTTCCAAGTATCTTCTTCTCTAACTCAAACATGTTGATATCTAGACTTTAAATCCAGCTTGGTGAAGTATTTCGCTCGCTGCAACTAATCCAATTTGGGCAGGGGGTACCTGTTCCTAAGCACAATTTTGTTCAACACCTTGTAATCTAGATTCTATACATATTCGCCAAGTCCCATCTTTCTTTGACACATTGATAATGGGTGACCCACAATGGTGATGTACTCGGTCAAATGACACCATGTTTCATTAGTTGTTGCAGTTGTTTCTTCACCTCACTTACTTCCTTAACAGATTGCCTATATAGCCCAATGTTTGGCAAAGGGGAGTCCCGCAATAGTTGAATCTCGCGCTCCACTTCCCTCTTGGGTTGTAACCCTTTAAGCTCTCGAAACACATCCTTGTATGCCTGTAGCAACTCTTCTAGTTGTTGTTTTTGTTTCTTAGTGCACCCCTCCAATGATATTTTTGCTCTTACTAACTCTTCTACAGATTGATTCTCTCTTAAAAACAATATAATAAACTTCTTGTTAGAACTAGTTGGTTTCTTGGCTTGGTTAGCACTTACCAGTGAAATTTTCAACTTGCCTTTGTGCATGTTGATGGTGAACGACTTTCCATTCTTGATGAGCCGGTATTGGTTAGCTCTCCACATGAAGATTGCATCATGCATGTACATGTAGGGACTTCCAAACACCACTCAACATGCACCAAGGGGAACTACATCTCGTTTTACTTCATCAATAAAATCAGCACTGATAGTAAATCTAATTTTGCGTTGTTTTGTTACCTTTAACTTTGCATCCTTATTTACCCATCCCAATGGATATGGGCTTAGATGATCACGAACTGCCAATCCCAATTTATCGACCAGCTCTACTACAATGAGATTTTCCTACGATCCTGAGTCAAATAGAACATCAATCTTTGTCTTCTTGACCTATATCTTTATGTGGAAGAGTTTGGTAATTTCTTTCTCTTCCTATTACTAAAGAGTTATTTAGATTCACTTCGTTCTACATTGATTTACATGCGATCTTCTCATCCACATTCGAGCTACTTTCAACTTGGTTGCTCGAATCAGTGGCCATGAGATTCTTTTTCTTATTAGTTTCTTTTTGTTCTTCAGGTTTAGCTCCAGATGCAACTTCCATCACTTCTCCATTGTATGATTGTCAATATTATAATGGTTGCAGAAGTTGCTTGGATCCTTGCAGTGGTGTCTTGTGGTTGTCATCCTTTTATCTTTTCCCCATTTCCACTCCTTCCCCTGCATAGAAGCATCTTGGTGCTCCTTCTACTTCAATCCACTTGATTGCCCTTTTTTCTGGTCTATGTTCTCCAGGTATTATGCCTACACACAAGCCTCATCCATCGATTTGGGCTTAAACAACATCACTGGCTTCAGCTAATGGTTGTGTAGACCCCCCAGATACTTGAGGAGTACATATGGGTTCTTTAGGGAGATATCTAGCATTATGGCCATCATTTGGAACTCTATGGTGTATTTTTGTACATTGCCCTTACTTCTTCCTAAAGTATGCCACTAGATCCATTGGTCCTTTACATACCCAACAGGGTAAAATTGTAATTTTATAAAGGTTTTGAAGACCTCCCACTTAGTCACTGGAGGATCTCCCTCCAACCTCAAAGTCTCTGTGTGGCTTTCCCACTAGGTTAGCGCATGGTCCTCTAATTTTAGTCGTGCAAATGAAATCTTTTGTTCTTCCTCTACATGATGAAAATTGAAATAAACTTCTAATTGTTGCAACTAGCTTCAGAGCGTCGATCTCACCTTGGTACGACTTGATATCGACCTTCGCTTCCATTTTGAACAAGGACTGAATGGTTCACACAACACTCGACCTGGAATGATGTTTTTCAGGTCCCTACTTCAGCTTGTTCTTTGCTTCTTCCTGATATCTTTGTCTCCTTTTTGGTTGAACCTCTGCATTAGAACTCACACCTTCTCTGAAGAGCCCAAGCTTATTAGACAAGGCCACCATGAGGAGATTCACGTTATGATTTGTATCTACAACTTGTGCTTCCAACTGTGAAAACCTCTCCTCTGCAAAATCACAAGGGTTATTCACAAATTCGTCGAACTAGGATTTTCTAACTTTTAGCTTATCCAATCTAGATCCCCTGCAAATCTCCACAATATACCCAAAGAAACATGCTCTTATACCAACATGATCTATTAATTGTCGTGGATATTCCAATGGATAGTTCGTCATAACAAATCTGATAATTATACTTAAATATCTAAAATATACACTATGAGGGTTTATTTCTCTTTAGATTTATGGATATGTAAATTATTGTTTATTGTGTATGCATGCAAAATTATAATTATGCATAAAATAAAGAACAACGAAATAAAACTCACAAACCACAATTTAACACAAGATATATCCTCCGAAACCCTTTAGGGAGAAAACCCAGCTAGAAGGCGAGGTTGCTCTGCTCTCTTTCTTTGAATAGAAATTGACTGCGAGTACAAAGAAACCCTGTGGCCTGTGGGCTACAACAGTGCACAAATCATTTCTATGTGCTTTCTCCCTATCCCTCTCGACTACTCTACCTATATATGGAACAAGATACACTCAAAAAGAATGGAATCTCTTTTCCTCCTAGTGGTCTGGTTATAACACAGCCTAATAGCCTACTAGTAGTTAGATTTGACTCCCTCAACTCTTAACCAAAGTTGCAATATAGACTCTTCTAGAGTTTTATTCATCATAATCACGTGACTAGTCTTTTTTCCATGAATAATGGGGGCTAATGTACCATCATCTCGAAATATGGTGGTGAAAACAGGAAGGTCAACTTCCGAGTGACATAACTTTTGCATACAAACTCTGATTAAGGCAATTATTGTGTCTTTCTCTTGTACCCAGATTCCACGCCCTACGGGGAATTGTAATAAGTGATGCTAGTAATGATGAATTTGAGTCAGTATTAGAATCTGTAACAGGTCTAGGTAGCTTGGGACCTTGCCAACAAGTGAATATTACTCTGGGTGCTTTTTTCACTCAGTTAATTATCATCTCCCTACCAGGACTTAATAATTAATTGAGTTTTTTCCTCCAATTTTACCCCAAAGCCGGAGTAAGGCTTGATGGTGAGGCCTTCTGTGAGTCCTAGTATCTAGAGTCAAGTATATTACCATACTAGATCACACAAAAAATTTCGTGTAATTTGGTTAGGTTTAGGGAGTGATTTTTTAATTTTTTAGATTTCCCGCAACTCGAAAATTGCAATAAAATTTGTAATTGGATTGTAATAAGTGTTGTCTAGAGAAGTTGTATGGGGTATGAGTAATCAAAATTACACCTCTGACCCTCAACTTTCTACTATGACACACTTTGAGGGGTTAATAATGAGTTTTGGTCCTTTAAAACCCACATTTCCTAAGTTTAGTGGAAATTGCAGCGTTTAATTAGGCTAGAATTAAATAAAATAGAGAGAAATAAATTATTCCATGTGACAAAATGACGTGGAAATAACTTGAAAATTATTCTAAGTCAAAGAGTTGGGTCAATGGACATGCGGAGGATGACTGAGCACACTACATCATTAATTCATCATTTATTTTATCAAAATCGAATTTCCCAGAGATAAAGCGGCAGTTACACACAAGGAAAATCAAATTTATTAAAGGCAGTTGAGCATAAAAGGAATATTCTACAGGATCAGTTGATTGATGACCAAGTGGGGACCTCTTCTCACGAACTACCTAGAGTGCAACAACACTCAACACTTCACTCAGATGATTTACGTTATTTCTTGAGCTTAGACTGCGCAGTTACTCAAAGGAAACACACAGTTCTCAGAGACTTACACAGAAGTTCATTGGGATCATCTACAAGTAAGATTTCAGTTTGCTTGAGTTTGCAGTGGTGGACTTGATGTAGCATAGGACTTCGTTTGGCTTATGGATGAGTTCACTGGATCATATGGGGAATTCGGTTTCCCTTGGTGTCACAAAAGAAATTCGATTTTGCTCTCAGTGTCTCAGTCTTCTCCACATCGAACTTGGCTTATCTTTCCTTGGAATTTGCTCCAAGTTCAGTTCTCACATGCATTCGTCCTTGGGAATTGCTCCCAACTCTCTCTATAACAAAGCCATGGGTTCGGGTTTCCATGTTTTTTTGACCTAGCCGGCCTGCTTCAGATCTTCTGAGCTTCTGGTGGCGGCTCGGCCCTCTGGCCGCTCTGGTGGGCTCTGCCTATCTGGTTTTGCTCTAGGCGGTTGGCCTCAGACTTTTCCTGCGAGTCTGTCGCTCGTGTCCATCGTTTGCTGGGCGCATCTCTTTGCTGTCAGCGAGGGCGTGGGTCTCAGCTCTTTGGCCCTGTCCCTGATCTTGCTAGGGCTTCTTTCTTTGAGGCGGTTGTGGAGGATGATTTGTATGCGGGAAGCGGTGCGTGCGTGTCTTCCCTGAGCGAAGGGTCTGTTGTTTCAATGGAGTTGCCTCCTCCGCCTCCCCCCTCTGATGAAGAGGCTTTTTGTTCCCTCCTGAACTCTCTACCTAAGAAGAAACCTTCTGAAGCAGCGAAGTTTGTAAAACGAAAGGATGATATTCCCGAAATCTCGCTTCCTCCGGAGGGCCCGATCAAGGTTGCTCTCTCTTTGGCGGAAAGAGCTCTGGTCGGTCAGTTTACTGGACTCTGGCCCTCTCCAAAAACCACAGAGAGTTGGGTCGCTAGGAATTGGGCTCCGCTGATTATAAACAAAGTTACCTCGTATTTTCTCGGGAAGGGATTTTTTCTGTTCGAATTCTCTGACAAGGAGGACAAAGATCTGATCTTTCGTAACGGTCCCTATTTCATGGGTCCTCAGGGGCTGTACCTCAACAAGTGGACGCCTGACTTCGATCCAGCAGTCGATGTCCCCACTGCCGTTCCTGTGTGGGTCAGACTCCCAAATCTGCCTGTTCATTGCTGGAATTGGGAATCTCTCAAGCATATCGGCAACTCTTTAGGTAAATTCATTGACCGAGCTAACAGCAAAGAGCAATATGATTGTGCTCGTATCGGCGTGGAAGTCGACTTGGAGGTAGGACTACCTGAAGCTATAAAGATAAAAGTTGGAAGCTGGACACATCTTCAAATGCTGGACTATGAACAGCTTCCGTTCAAGTGCAGGAAGTGCCATGTCTATGGGCATTTTGCTAGAAGCTGCCCGAAGAATATAGAAGGGGAGAAAGGAAAGGAGGATGGTTGGACTCAGGTTAAAAGAACCAAAACTGCAAATAAAAATACAAGAACAGGCAACTCAAATGGTAAAACTACTCAGGCAACATCGGGGCCCCAAACCCAATCCACTGCAGAACAAGGAAATAAATTTACTCTCTTAAGTTCCGCAGTAGAAGATACTCAAGAACCTGTGATGCAGAAGGAAGGGTCGCAACACAAAGTGATCCTCTCCGGATCACAACAAGATGAAGGCAACACTGATAGAGCAAAAGAGATATTGATAGAAGAGACCGAGGAAGGGCAAGGTACGGAGGATTCAGAAGAAGAAGGCGAAATAGGAGATTCACATACCTCGGCTAGAAGATCTGTGAGAGGCCGGAAATCTGCTCGAGAAAAAAGAGAGCAGGAGACCTATAAAGACAAACTCCAGGGAAGTCAACCAACTCTCGAAAAACTCCTGGGCAAAACTCCGAAGTCGACCAGAAATCAGTCCCAGAGCTCTAAAGGAGCTCAGCAATCCAAAAGCAAGTGATGAAGATCATCTCCTGGAACTGTAGGGGTATGGGGAGCAGAATAAAGGAAGAAGCTATAAGAAATTTGTTGAGAACAGATTCTCCTGACGTACTCCTCATCCAGGAGACTAAAATGGAGGACAATATCTTCCTCCAAATAGGCAAAAGATTGTGGAAGAAAAGTGATGGTCAAGCTATCTCAGCTCGAGGCGCTTCAGGTGGTCTGGGCACCATTTGGAATGCAGAAAAATTCTCAAGGGTCAAAGAAATTTCCAACACCCATTGGTTGTTCCTAAAACTACAGCACGTGGACTCTAGTTTGACTCTTTCCCTCTTTAACGTATATGTTCCAGTATGCGCAGGAGAAAAAAAGAACTGCTGGGACTTTATCAGAGGTCTGGCAAACACTGAAGAGTTAGCAAATATTATCATTGCTGGGGATCTGAATCTCACCTTATCCTTGGCTGAAAAGCGAGGTGGAAGTATTGTGAGGGATCAGGCACAGGAATGGGTCGAGGACTTGCTGCACGATTGGGACATGATTGACATCAAACCTGTGTCCGGCAAATACACCTGGTCCAATAAAAGACTCGGTCCAGGCCATATCGCTGCAAGGTTAGACAGATTTTTCATTCAAAGTTCTTTTCTTCTTCTTGGCTTTGAATATAGAATGCTTATTCTCCCCTGCTGTGTCTCCGATCATAGACCCATTAGCCTTAAACTGCTGGCACATCTGGATCAAGGCCCCATTCCTTTTAAGTTTAGCCCTCAATGGGTTAAGGAAAACTCCTTCTTGTCTTTAATAAAATATTGTTGGAAGCATCCTGTTAAAGGCTCTGCGTTTTTTGTATGGGAGGAGAAACTTAGAAGAGTCAAAGCAGCGTTAAAAGCGTGGGTCAAAACCTTACCTAATCCTGCAGTTGAAAGAAAAAAGATTCAGGACTGTCTCGAAAGCATCACCTGGAAACGGAACATGTCGAGATCACCATAGAAGTTCTTGAAAAGGAGGCTGAGCTTCAACAGGAACTCCTTAAGGCTAGTGCTGCTGAGGAAGAGTTCTGGAGAATGAAGTCTCGCAGTCTCTGGCTAAAAGCGGGCGACAGGAACACATCCTATTTTCATAAGCAAGCCCAAGCCCGAAAATGCCTTAACTCCATTTCTGAAATTAAGGTTGAATCCACCACGCATAGAGACAACAGAAGTATAAAAAATGCTGCATTCCGGCACTTCAAGAATCTTTATAGCGAAGAGGAGGACATGGGCCATGTCCCTAGTTTAGTGGATGAGGTTCCCTGCCTACTAACAGACAGAAAGAATCAATTCTTGGAAGCAGAGATTTCTAATAAAGAAATAAAAAATGCCCTCTTCGCTATGGATCCGGACAAGGCTCCGGGTCCTGATGGCTTCACTGCCAGATTTCTGCAGGCTTGTTGGCAGATTTTGGAGAAAGATCTCTGTAGAATGGTGCGGAAATCTCAAGAGTGTCAGAAATTAGGGGGAAGCACCAATTCGGCCTTCCTCGCCCTCATTCCCAAGGAGAAAGGCGCCAACACCTTCAACAGATTTCGTCCTATCTCCCTTTGTAATATTGGCTACAAGCTTATCACCAAAGTGATTGCCAACAGATTAAAAGTCATTCTTCTAAACATAATCCCTGAGAACCAAGGAGGTTTTATCAAGGGAAGGCAGATTGTGGATAATTTCATTCTGGTTCAAGAAGCTGTCCACTCAAGCATGGGGCGCAAAGAGAAAGGCATGGTCGTCAAACTAGATCTGGAAAATGCCTTCGACAGAGTGAGGCATAGTTTCCTGATAAATGTGCTGCATAAATTTGGGTTTGGCACTAAATTTATCAACTGGATAAAGGCTTGTATTAGCGAGCCTTGGATTGCCCCATTGGTGAATGGGAGAGCCACAGATTTCTTCAAAGCTTCTCGGGGGCTGAGACAGGGATGCCCTCTCTCCCCTTTGCTTTTTGTCCTGCAAGCCTCAGTCCTTAGCTTCCTCTTGAATAAAAAACAACAGGATCAAGAGATTATGGGGCTGAACATTGCGAGGGGAGTCAAGAATATCAATCATGCATTGTTCGCAGATGATTCTCTTATGTTGGGTGCTGCTACTGTTTCTTCTGCCAAAAAATTCAAAGTTGTGATTGAAGATTATTGTGAAGCCTCTGGAAGCAGCCTTAATAAAAGAAAATGCAATATTTATTGTTGGAATATACCTGCCAACACTCTTCAGGCCATTTCCAGTTGTCTGGATTTTGCTGCCTCTTCGTCTTGGTCTTCCTTCAAGTATTTGGGCCTCCCTATCTTTCAAAAAGGTGCAGTTAGCAGAGATTGGTTACCCATGCTCGATAAGTTAAAATCCAAGATAAATTCTTGGGGGTTCAGATGGCTAAATCTGGCTGGCAAGCCGCAAGACTGTGCTTATAAAAGCAGTCTTATGCAATCTCCCCATATATCAATTTGCCGTAATGCTGGCTCCCGTGGGCATAATGAAGAAAATGGAGACCCATATAAAAAATTTCTTCTGGAAAGGAGGGAAAGCCAATGATAAGAAATTCCCTTTAATCAGCTGGGACACAATATCCTTGCCCAGGCTTGAAGGTGGTTTGAGCTTCAAGAATTTGGATAAGCAAAACATTGCGTTGGGCGCAAAGATGATATGGAGGATAATCGCTCCTAATCCGGGCTGGGCCCAACTTACTCTTTGGAAAAAATATTACCGGGGGCAGAGGAAAAGGTGTCTTGACCATCCTAAACCTATCCTTGGATCAATGATTCATAGGCTTTGTGAAAATTCCATCTCTTTAATCAATCAGTATGCTCACTGGATACCTGGAAATGGCAAGCGCATCAGGATTTGGGAGGATCGCATTATGGGCACTGACTCCTTGGTTGATGATCGATCTCTGGTTCAGCTGAAAGATTGGATGGCTAGAATGGGATTCAATACTTTATGGGACATCTCTAACTGGGAGGAAGGAGTCTAGCACAGCTGGAAATCGATTGAGGTTCCTCAAATCCTGGCCAAGGATTATGCATACCTTTTGACATTATTAGGAGGCAAGGCTCCTCTGAACAACAGGAAACCGGATTCTCGTGGTTGGGGTACCTCTCCAGGGCGCTACTCTGTCTCACAGGGGTATCGACAACTCTCTTCCCACCCTCACGTCCCACCGGATCCGAAACCTTGGAAAGGGGTATGGCTCCAGCCCACAATCCCCAAAATTGATGCCTTCTGTTGGCTTCTCTGCCATCAGCGCATTCTGATTGAAGATCGATTGCATAAAATAGGCTTTTATGGCCCCTCCCAGTGCACGCTGTGTGGAGATAATTCTGAATCTGTTGCCCACATTATGCTCAGTTGTAACTACGTAGCAGGTATTTGGAGAGAGGCGATTGGACAATGGCACCCCGACTTCATCCTCCCTAGTCGCATTCCGGAACTGTTCTCGAACTGGATGCGCTCATTTCCTGGTGGCAATTCACGGAATGTCCACATAAAAGCTATATGGTGCACTCTCCCCAAGCTTATCTGCTGGCAGACATGGTTAGAACGAAATCAAAGAATATTCAGAGACAGGAAGAGTGATTATAAGATCGCCTGGGTCAAAGTTAAAAGCCTCTTAAAGGACTGTGTTGGTAACCAGCTAGATAGAGCGGAGCTTAGTGAGCAAGAGGCCGCATGGTGCGCTTCACTTGATCTCACCTTCTCTGATTTTTCCAGACCTTGCGTGGCTCTTCAAGATTGGCAAATTCACCTTAGTACTCCAGATTTCTTGGCCTTTTGCATAAAGCAGGCGCAGCCCATCCTGTTCTTCGACGGTGCAGCAAAAGGGAACCCGGGCAGATCAGGGGCAGGAGGTGTGGTCAAGTACGCTGCTGATTGTATTGACCATAGCTACGCCTGGGGAGTTGGCTTTAACACCAGTATTCAAGCGGAAGCTCTGGCCCTCTTCCAAGGCCTCAAGCTTCTCAAGGATCTTGGTATTAATGCTGCTGTTATAATAGGAGACTCGCAGTCAATCATCAAGTCCTTAATCGACAAAAGCTTCCCTTCAGATTTAAGATTGTCCAGGCTTATGAGCAGAATTCGAACCCTCTCAAAAAATTTCCGGAATTTGAAGTTCTATCACGTCAAAAGGGAACACAACAAAGAAGCAGATATCGAAGCCAATAAAGCAGCTCTTCTCCCTCTCGGATCCCTTCTAAGAGATGGAGAAAATGGATTGGATCCCATCCCTTGATTGTTTTTCCATGTTCTATCGCTTAATTTTGAAACAGTTTGTTTGCACCTTTAAATTGGGTAAGATTGATACGTTAGATCAAAGAAAATTCCGTAAATACCTTGAATGTAGAATATGGAAAACTCCTTTGGCACTAGTCAGGGAGAAATCTGGGCTCTGCCTAGCATTTTGTAACCAGTTTGGAGGCATTTAGGCCAGCTCTTAATATATTCCTCTATCCGTTGTTGTAAAAAAAAAAAAAAAAAAAAAACCAAAGCCATGGGTTATTGTATTATATCATGTTATGAACTATTGGGCTTGAGGAAACTCTGTCATTTTGTACTTGCATATTTGTTAATATAATCAAGACTTTGGGGCTATTTAGCAGATGTTCTCTTGGCGTTATGAAGTGATTTCTTTCCATAATATTGCTATTGTGTTTGAATTCATTTAGTATTAGTTTATACTTGTCATCTAGCTTGGATTGACTTGCATGTATCATTGATTTAGAGTAGTATTCTATAAATAAGCTTGCCAAGTCATTTTCGGATGAATGTTTGGTTTATCTTATTTATTATGATGATCTAATCCTTTTGCAAACTAATATTTGTTCAAGTGTGTAGGGAAGATATATTTGTATTGTTGCAGGAAATCCATTTGGGCGTGGGAGAAGTCTCACATAGACCAACTCACTCATAGATTCAAAGCAATCCAAGACTTAGCTATTTTCAACCCCAAGTCTTTCATCAAAGGAAGACCAAGAGGGAGTTTTCTCGTTCTCTAACTACTTGATCATTACTTCATTTAAAATTTAAAATACTTCTTTTTAGAGCTTCCAAAGTTATACAAGCTATTTCAAGAGCAATTTCTAAGTTGGGCAAGTATGGGGGTTCACTCCCATTACTTGAGCTAGCATTTTGTACATTAGTTTGTAATATAATATTGTTTTATTTTGCTTTCTTTTACCCTAATAATTGATTTTGTTTTGGAACCCCATAGGTTTGAGCTTTAGACAACGAAGAGTTTGAAGAAGAGGTGTCGGAAAACTACTAATAATATTGCATGCAGGACCTTCCACGAACTCAAGAATTGATTTTGTAAGGAGGTCGTGAGCTCTAAAGGGGCAGCAGCAGCAAGTTATCTAGAGCGTGGGCCTTTGAGGCTTGCAAACTTTCTGATTTAGAGTGTTTTTCCATTTACTTTCATTGTCTTACTCGAGGGGGGGGAATTCTAGCTTTTCCAAGCTCTTATCTTTGTAAAGATCTCTTTTCATTTCTTGGGCAGCCTTCTTAGAGGCATCTTTTCTAATCCTTGTAATCACTAATAAAGGAAAGTTCTTTACTTGAGGGAGCTTGGGAAATTTTCCCATGGCATGCCCCTTCCTCAATTGAAGAGGAAGGACCTTTTGTGGGTTGATTGACTTTGTTTCCAGTTTCTTTTATGCTTATTTCCATCGCATGAATGTTTAAAATTAACAACATATTCACTCCACATTTCATTCACTAAATCTTGTGTCTAAAAAACCTAACATGCATAAGTTCCAAAATTTGCAAACTTGAACAAATCTCTTTTATGTGTGAACGATTTATATTGTGGGCAAGTTTTAATTGTTTCATGGTTATTTAGCCACATGTTTCATTTTTTGGTTCATTTATGCTACATATTTGTTAACTATTGCAGCATGATCTCTCACTTGAAACAATTGTATCATAAAGAAAATCTATTTCACTTAACTTGTCTACTTTCATTTATTGGTGCAACACATATGAGCTTATTTTCATTTTTGTTTCTCAAGTTTAATTTGTTATTGCAATGAGCACTATCTCATTTCTATTTCTTTTGAAACATTGCATGTAGCAATTTAATTGGAATAATCAACATAACTTGCATATAAAGGCCCCAAACCTCACTAAAATTTTACCTCTAACATAAGTTGGTTGAATAGACATCTTAGGGACCCTCTACTCCTCTATTGAGTCCTCACTGTGGAATCCATATCTTTGGGCATGGGTGAGGTCTGAAAATTGAAGAGTTCATTTGCAATCTTGTTGTAGAGGTAACTAATAATAAAATTAACCAAGAGCACTATCCATCATATTTACTTGTCCCTTGATGGTCTTGAGTTTTCATATGCAAAGTTTATTCCAAAAGCAAGTATTGTAATTCTCTTAACAAGTGTTTTCTTTTTGTGTTTCAAGTCTCATTTCACATTTGGCATTTCCTTGTTCACATTTTCCGAACTAATTACTAATTGTGGAGTTTTTGCAAGATATGTTTCAATGTTTTGATTCCCAAATTTGATTATCCTAAAGACATTTTTTGTATCTTGCGGTATCTAATGCTAACAATCTTTTGTTTGCATTTCAGGGCTACTTTGCCTTCAATTTTTGAGAACATTACCATTTTACTTTTTGAGCAAATATATATATCTTTCAAATGTTGAGCAAATTCTGTATAAGGCACTAGTTTGTGGTTTTATCATGTTAATGATTATCATTATTATTTCAAGTTGCTCACATCATATTTTGCTCATAAATCCTTAAACGTAACCCATTTTCACTCTCCTAGAACCTCACATCCTTTTAACTTAGTTTCTTCACTTTAGGGACCACCCCCCTTAGCTGACCTAGGAGAGAGCTAAACTGGAAAGTCACCACACCTTGTGAGGTTGAAGGCTTTTTCCACTGACTTGTAGGTAGGTGTAGGCAGCAAGGAGCGATAACAGGACCCACAATTTAATACCTGCAAATCAAGGTTGAAGAACCATCAAGAAACAATTGTGGATCAGCACAGACCAGCAGAGCCAGTTAAGGTACCACAAGGACCACAGCTGCAGACAAGCACACCACCAAAATGCCAGAAGTTCTGCACAAAGATTTACCACCACAGGGAAGTTGCAAAAAGCCCCAGGATCTGCAAAGTCAGGTTGCAGACACATAAAGGACCATAAGGTAAGATTGTGGAAGTTGGAAGATTGTGCATGAATGTTACATTGTCACTTGACTTAAAGAATCTATTGCAAGGAGGAAGGCCAATATCTAATTACCCAAAACTCGATATTTCAATCTCATTGTTCCTCACCTCAGCCGTTCCTTTCTTTTCTAATTTTTTTTCTTTTTTATTTCTTCATTTCACTCATATAAAATATCTCGTTTCCTGTGTTTGTTAGTTTCTTCCAGATTTTGCATTTTTACAAGAATTTGTGAATTGACATTCTTTCGCGCTTTCTCTATCTCCTTGAAATGTCAAATTCTTGCTCCACATTACAGTATGCATACATATTTGTTTAAAAGCACATCATGCCAATTAAGTTAATGAAAGACTGGATTGCATTGGAAAGGTACCTATAAGTATCTCTCTTGCTCAGTATAACTGGCCAGCTCAGTTCTGCCAATGCACCTGATAGGACAAGTAACTCAAACAGCTGCCTGCATTGTCAACATATGCCTGATTCAGAACTACCCAAAAAACTGCAACAGTTACATGAAAAGTTTCAAGATACAACATAGCAGGTCATGATACTTTTAAGATACAAAATGATTACAAAGGAACAACATAATTAGGAACTCACTTATCATCATGAACTGGTACCCCCCATTCTTCATCATGAAATGCAACATAAAGTGGATCTGCACTCCCCATAAAAGGCCATGATGTCAAAGTTCTGCTTCCATTCAATCAATTCTAATAGGAACAATGTCCATACTAATTGCCACATAGCATGGCATTCTTAAAGCAACCAAAAATTTCAGGAGGGTAACAACTTGTTTCTCTCAAGTTAAATGAGAACCTGTAAGGACAATACCAAAGAGAAGCTTTTACTTGTAAAACACATCTTGGCAGTATGAATGCTATCCACTTCAAACCAAAGTTCAACCATCGACAATGACACTGCCAGGTGACATATGCTATTAATAAATGTTGTAATTGTGAAATAGTGAACTGTTTAAACTTTACATGCACATGACAGGTTGAGATAAACATAATCCTGCAGTTCAGGTGCATAGGAAAACCAAAGTCTCCCAATGGTTCAAATTTTATAGCATCACCCCATATGCACAAGTCTACATTATATTCTTAATCTACAATCACAAACAAGGATAAAAAGAATGTTACCAGGATAGAGTCTAGACAACATAGCTGAAACATGCAGTTCTGATAACCATCACAATGGAATAAATTTCACTTCCGGCAGATACCTGTACTGAGAGCATTTCAGAAACAAGCTCTTATGTTTAGCACACTCACTATCAACTTTCAAGGAAGTACACTGATGCGCAATGGATCAGAAGCCTCCCGAAAGCATTGTTTGATGTGAATCCATGCAACTGCTTAGTCTTATTTTCTAAGCCGGAGAAATGGAATTCAGAAAAACTCATAAAGATGATTGGATCTGATCAAGCAAAGGACCTGATTCAGGCTACAATTCAATTTAACAACACCAAAACTTCAGCAAATTGCCTATTATACCTCACTGAGTCATCAAACGCCACAGCTGCAATTGGGCTTCCCTCAAAGGAACCATTTCTCCCTTGGGAAAGAATCTAGAAATCGGGCTATTTGCATCAGACATCCAAACCCATGTAATTCGATACACGTGAAGAACGACAAGGAGGTATATAATGGAATGCTTAAAATTCACTGGAGGCAGAGGACAAGTAACAGCCTAAACAAATGGTACCCAAGAAAAATCTTTATGATTGATCAAGGAAATGATTTAGCAATGGATATACGTCACTAAAGGGAGTGTGAAACTTATTTTAAGCCTAGGTTGCACGAAACGTGGGGCAGGGGTCCGTTTCCGCCTTGAAACGAAACGGAAACGCGTTTCCCCGTACCGTACGGCCTAGAAACGTGTTTCTGTCTATACTGGGCCGTTTTATTTTGAGGAAACGTGCCCAGTACGGACGGAAACGTGTTTCCGTCATTTTAACTTTTTTTTTTGCTTTTTTTTGGGGTTCATGTGTTTTATTATTTTTTTAATTGTGGAAAGTGTCTTTTGGATGCTTCTAACTTATAAAAATACTCTCGCTTCTAATGATCAAGCCTATGGCCCTAGTCTTTATATGCGATTCATGGTAATGTTAAATTCTTAAAGTAAAAGGATGTCATCATTTTACTTAAATTTTTAACATTACCATGAAATGACTCAGGATGTTTGAGAGTGGTTCCGACCTCATTGGATTTCATATGGAAAAAGTATAAATTTTGATCTCATTCAAAATCCAGCAGACTTATCAGTTTTTCAGGATTTCAGGATTGGGTGATTGCAATGTTTCCATTGGATTTTGTCATGTATTAGGGTATGGAACTCGTATTTAATCAATAGCATCAATCTCTCTATGTACCTTGATGTTAGTGATATTGGTTGTCAAACTCTTCTATCATGACCCTACTAAAAATGTACCCACCACTCAAACAAAATCTTGACTTGACATGCTCAAAGTCTTTATTGTACTTGCGGCCTCATAGTCTTTATTGAACTTGCAGCCTCATATATATATAATAAAGGTTGATTTTGAGATTTTGATATATAATAAAGATTGGTTTTGGATATTTCGATATTGCTATTTTCATTATGTGTCTGTTATCATTCATGAGTAAATGTCTTGTAACTTGTAATAGTTTATGCTTTGAATTTATCATGTATGTTTTGTAATTTCACATAACATTTCTTAAATGTGCTAAATTCTAATACAAATTTAAATATATATCGTGTTTTCCCCATTCCAAAATTTGGGGAGGTCACGTTTGGAAAACTCGTTTCCGTTTCCCATTTTCCCATTTCATGCAACTTAGTTTTAAGCCCTCTGAAATACATCTGAAACTCAAAAATCTGTGAACATTACTCTCATTTTTCAAAGCTATACTACATACAGTCTAACCAGGCTCTTGGGCAACTAAGATTCAAGAATAAAGGAAACGAGAACCCTTGACCACCAAAAGGATAACACTAAAGCACCTGAAGCATGCTCGTGGTAATGAACTCTACCCAATTTCCTTTTCAAACATCGGAATTAAATAAAAACACCAACAGTAGCTTATGGGGTAAAAAAGCATGCAAATGGAACTCAATCCATCACAAGCACAAAAATAAATCTGCAATCTTCAAGAACCTTACCACTCTGAGGCGTAATCCACCCACATCTCTTCTTTGCTTGCTCGGGAGGCAGAGACATGGGAATGCCATCTGGAACCACTTTCACAGGTTTTGGTGCACTTTGCTTTCTCCCATACGATGCAATTTTGAGCCTTCTCTGGGCATAAAGCTCCAGAGCAGCTGCCTTCTTCATTGCAGCATGACTGCAAGAAGAATATGTAGAACCTTCTTCTGAAGAAGAACAAGAAGCGGTAAGAGAAACAGTGCCCCCCACCTTGAGAAAAGACGGTTTAGTGGCACTGTCGAAACTCGCACCAAGCCTGGGTTGCATACCCACTCCCACACTCTTGGATGAATCATTTTTGGAAGGTGAAGGGACCTTTCTGGTGGACTTGAGCTCAAGGGCAGGAAGCACAGAAATAGAATTGGATTTTGAAGTTTTAGTAGTCCCCACCACAAGCACAGGCGGGTTCTTGGCCTTGGCCTCTCCATTGTCAGAAGATGGACTCTTGGGATTCTTGGATGAGTGCTGTTTTGGTAAAGGCTTTGACGCGGGTTTTGTGGTTGCAGGAAAAGCCCCTCCTCCTCCTCCGCCACCTCCTCCTCCTCCTCCAGTGGTGTTGTTCCCTGCTGCAGGCCGAAGAACCGGCCTCCCTTCAGAGTCTGCTATGTTTAAGGTGTGCCTTACTTTCGGTGCTCCAGACATGGAGAGACACTTCACTTCGCCTGTGTTTGTTCCTTCTATTTACTTACTCCGAAGGGCGTCTTAAAAGACCTGCTCTGTCAGATCTGCCAAATGTAGTCCATCCTGGGACGCCTTCCGTTCCATATATGGAATGCAAGGTTTCTGATGTCTTATCGATGGAATGTAATGCTCTTATACTTATATTCGAATATATCTTAATTTTCTCGGTTGGCTCTTCTATAACCCCGATGCCCTTGTCTGGACTCTGCACCCAACTCGGTCTTCCACAGAAAAACATATGCACTTCCCCCTAGTAGCTTTCCTTCCTTATACTTGTCATCTTCTCGACCTGGATTTCTTCTTATGTGTTTTTTATCTCCTTGCACTCAGTCAGCTCGAAACTTCTTCTATATTCACTTCCCTGCCTGCACTATCTTCCTCGGCATTGCTTTATCTATACCTTCGGGGTTCCTTTTGTTCTGTAGCTCTAACAGTGGCAGTAGAAATAGCATTAGAATTGAAATTTCTACTCTTCTACAACTGACCTGTCTGCAACGCAAACTGGACCTGAAACAGCATTTCTAAACCCTGCCTGATGGCACAATAATGCAGAGCCCTCTCTCATACCAATTCTTTATTAAAAATCCCAACAAATAAAGCACTCTCTTGCTCTCTCCCAAAAAAGGAAAAATAGTAGGAAAACAAAGACCCTGAAATAAGCGGAGGAAACCGGAGTTGAACAGAGGTAAGTAAAAGAAATCGGGAATCTGTAAAAGAAGCAACTAGCAATTCAAAAAAAAAATGTAAGGCACTTTGGTAAGATGAAGTAAAAAAGCGAGAGATGTAGTAAGACGTATGGTAAGGTTACGTAAAAGAAGCGGAACAGAAATAAAGAAAAAACAAAAGTGACCGACCGGTGATGTTGTACGGAGGAGATCGACGCGCTTCTCACGGTTGGGCCGGTGAAGCCTCCACTCCACTCCACTGCCTGCAGCGGCGTTGATCGGTAATTTCATAAAAACTTGAAATTTAATTAGGGAAAACTGTTTATGTGTAGATCCTCTGCGTTGACCGGTAATTTCATAAAAACTCAAAATTTAATTAGTGAAAACTGTTTATGTGTAGATCCTCCCAAACTCTTTATGCATATCTCCCCTCTTCACTACCTTCAAACTCTTTATTTGCATCTCCTACCATGCCATCTTTTTGCTTATCTATATCTTCAAACTCTCTCTTTATGTGCATCTCCTACCATGTTTTTGTTTATCCATATCTTCTCTCCGCTCTCTTATTTTTTTATTTTTAAGGGAGGATGGAATTAGTTTCTACACGTTATTTATATATTCACTCTATATTGATAAAAAACTGAATTGAATAGAAAGGAAGCTCTCAGTGAGTACTGCACCTCGAGACTACACACAAATGGAGAGTACACTCTACATTTATTAATCAAATGATGTAACTATAAATACATCACAAAGGAATAGGAAGTTGTAAACAAACTCATATATCTTAAGAACTAATTCTAACTTAAGGAGCTATGTTACAACAGAGTAACCATTTCTCCATTAATACAAAATAATATTAATTGTTTTCAACTCTCCCCCTTAATGGAGAAAGGTTTGTCCTGAATTCCTAACATTCCTCTAAACAATTCAAATTTTATTTTTCCAAAAGGCTTAGTAAAAATGTATGCCATATCGTCACAAGTTTTACATTATTCAACAAATATTTCTTTTGACTGGACTTTTTCTCGTACAAAGTGAAACTAAGTATCAATGTGTTTCGTGTTTTTGTGAAACACTGAATTGTATGTTAGCTTAATGGAACTCTAGTTGTCACATTTTATGATAGTTGCTTCTTTCTGCTTTTCTCCTGCATCATGAAGAAGCCTTAGCCAGATAGCTTCACATGTGGCTGCACACAATGCTTGGTACTCAGCTTCAGCTGAAGATAAAGCCATAGTACTCTGATTTTTGTTGCTCCATGCTATGACCCCAGATCCAACACTAAATGCATAACCTGTGATGGACCTTCAATCACCCAGGTTACATGCCCAATCTGAGTCTGAAAAACCTGTTAAAATAACATCAGATGTGTCAGTGTATAAAATACCATAATCAATAGTACCACGAAGATACCTCAACACACTTTTTGCTGCCACCCAATAAATTTTGAGAGGTTTAGACATGAATTGGTTTAGCACACTAACAGAGTATGCCAAGTCTGATCTAGTTGTAATTAGATATATCAGACTACCAACTAGTTATCTATACAAAGTGGCATCCACCTCCTTAGAGCCATCATCACTGCACAACTTCAGATTCTGCTGCAAAGGTGTTGATGTTGTCTTACACTGCTCCATCCTGAACTTGTTGAGCAGACTTCTGACATACTTCCCTTGAGTAATAAAAGTTTGTCTAGAGTCTCTCCATACTTCCAAACCCAAGCAATAATGTAAACTTACGAGATATTTCATTTCAAAAACTTGAGACATCTGCAATTTGATTTATTTGATCAAAGCATCAACATTCCCTGTTATAATCATGTCATCCACATACAAATAAATCAAAATAATTTGCCTCTGTTTATTATACATGGTATACAGATTTGGATCATTCATGCTCCTATGAAAACCATGTTGTAAGAAAAATGAATCCATCTTCTCGTACCAAGACCTGGTGCTTGTTTTAAACCATATAGTGCATTTTTCAACCTACACACTAGATTTTCCTACCCTTCTTTAACAAACCCTTCAGGCTGGACTAAATAAGTATCTTTCTTTAAATCACCATTCAGAAATGCAAACTTAACATGTAACTGGTGTAGCTTCCACTGATATTTTGTAGCTAAAGAAATTAACATTCTAACGGTATTCAGTTTGGCTACAGGGGCAAAGGTTTCTTCAAAGTCTATTCCCTCTTGCTGTGAATAACCCTTTGCTACTAGTCTAGATTTAAACTTATCTATACTCCCATCTACATTAAATTTAGGTTTGTAAAGCCACTTACAACCTATGGGTGTTTTTCCTTCAAGCAGTTCAACTAGTTCCCAAGTATGGTTTTTTATAATTGATTCAAATTCTTCATTCATTACAACCCTCCATTCATCAGATTGACTTGCTTCTTTATAGTTTGTGTGCTCTAAAACATTTAAAATGTTTGACATTAAAGCATGGCCTTTCAATCTGGTCGATAATTGAGTCTGCCTACTTGATCTTCTCGATAGAGGACTCACCTCAAATATGTCTACTTCATACCTGTGCCAACTTGCCTTGTTGACTATATCACCTGTTTCTACTACTTTTTGTTCATGTTGTTGATTATCCTCACTGCTTTCTTCCATTAATAATGGAATGTACCATTTTTTATGATTGTCTTCCTTTCCTTCCTCAACATGCTCATGAAATATGACATCTCGACTTGCAAAAATTTTATGAGTCACGGGATTAAATAACTTGTAAGCTTTAAACTTAGTGCCATATCCTACAAAGATGCATTTCATGGCCTTAGGATGTAACTTCTTTCTATCCTACTTGGGTATATGGGCAAAGACTTTTGACCCAAAAACCCTTAAATGACTCACTGTTGGTTTAAATCCATAAAGTGTTTCAAAATGAGTTTTAAAGCTAAGACATTTAGTAGGACTCTTATTCTTTAAATAAACAACAGTGTTGATAGCTTTGGCCCAAAAACCATTTGATAGACCCTTACCTTGGAAAATACTTCGTGCGTGCTCCACTAGGGTTCTATTCTTTTGTTCTACAACTCCATTTTGCTGCGGAGTGTGAGGCACTGTGAACTGTTGAACAATCCCATGATATTTGCAAAAATTCATGAACTCACCCAACTTGTATTCTCCCCCTTGATCGGACCAGAGAATTTTTATGAATTTTTCTGTCTCTTTCTCCACCATAGTCTTGAATTCTTTAAAACACTGAAAAGTCAAACACTTTTTACTTAAAAATATATATCCAAGAGAATCTAGTGCAATCATCAGTAAATAGTAGGAAATAATATGCACCACCTAGCGACCTAGTCTGCATAGGTCTGCATATGTTTGTATGCACTAGCACTAGAATATCTCTTCCCTTCCTATCAGCATGCAAAGGAAATTCTTCTCTATGCATTTTCCCTAATGCACGTCCATCACAATCTAATTGAACCCTTGAAAAGCAGGGAGTCCATCGACCATACCTTTTCTTTGAAGCAGCATGAGGTCTTGTAAGTTAAGATGACCGAATCTCTGGTGCCAAATTTTTTCGGCTGTCAATCCTGTTGAAACCAAAGCTTGGTGTGGCATGCTCTTGAAATTTAATCTCTACAAGCTCCCCACACGCACTCCTAATGCAACTGGTTCCATCTTGTTGTCCTTCATGACACAACATGTCTTGAAGAATTCAACTAGCAAATATTGATCTGTTATCATTGATACATAGATCAAGTTCTTCTTAATCCCGGGCACGTACATCACATTCTTAATATGTCTAATTTCACCGCTAGGCAACATCACTAGAATATCATGTACCCTTTGATATCATAACCTTTGTCATCTCCTAGATAAATTTTAGATCCACAAGAAGTTTCTTCAAAAAGCTCAAACCAATTTCTCTTACCTGTCATACGTGAGGATGCACCAGAATCAACATACCATATGTCGTCTTCATCTTCCTTAGAAGCTAAAAGAGCACAATCAGCTACAAACAGTCGAAGATCATGACTGTGATCTTCATCGGCAAAATATCCCATGTGCTTACTCTGCTTATTCCTAGCCTCATCTGTTTGCCTCTTAAAACAAAACTTAGCTTGATGGCCACTTTTCCCACAGTAAAAGCATTTAATGCCAAAAAAACTATTTGCAAACATACCTCTAAATGGTCTCTCTTGAAAAGTGCTACCACCTTTATGTTGTTGCTATGGTTATTTCTCTTTATACGGATTTTTCTTCGCAATTAAAGCAATATCGACACTTTGAGATCTCAAATTCTGTCGCCGCTCTTCTTCTTGTAGCAAAATTCTTGTCAGTTCTTCAAATGCAGCGGCTTTATCCCTTGATGCCAAGCCTATGATGAACATTTGGTATTCATCCTTCATTCTGTTTAACGTGACTGTGACTAGATCGGAATCAGACACCTTCTCCTCGATGTCACCCAATCTGTCCTTCAGGTCTTTAACTCTTGTAATGAATCCAGCAGCAAATTCATTCTCCTCCATCCTCATTAAAAACAATTTGCCTTTGAGTGACAAGATGCGATTTGTGTTTTGTGTCTGGTATACGTTATTAAGCGTCGTCCAAATCTCAGTGGACGATTTTCCATCTCTAATGTGTGGGATAATATTATCTTTGATAGACATCTTTAGTAAGACTTTTGCCTTGTTCTCCCTTTTATCCCAGTATTGTATAAGTGTTGATGTCCCTGTTACAATGTTCGGTCTCTGCTCATCACCGCTGACAATTGACCATGTATTCACTCCCTCAAACAATGTATGTAGCTTGAATTTCCAATTGGTATAATTGGACCCATCGATTTTGCTAGAATCATTGAGATATGTTTCTGTAAAATTATTCATACTGGACTGATCAGATTCCATACCCTCCAATAATTCTAACCAATTGAATAATTACAAGCTATGTTAACAAAATCTCAATACATACCAGATCCTAATCACAGATCTGCCACTGATCTGGCACGATCTATGTGACTGCAACTCAGATCTGCCACTGATCTGACGATTGTTGCGTCTGCGACTCAGATCCACCACAAACGAGCAAATCCCATGTGTAGAACCAAACAAAAGAGGTTTGCACTCTTATGAGCAAAAAATCTGCGCCGAATAAGATATTCTCTAAGTAACCTGAAATCAGTGTGGGTATTGCCCAAAAAAACGCATTGATTTCTCAAAGGCATGTGTTGATTGCGCCAATCAGCACTAATGTCACAAAAAACACCGCGATGACCTGCCTGTGCTCAGAAGAAAAAAAATCTGAGGCTTGTGAGGAACTGTGTTCCTCCTGTGAGTGAGGTGTTTACTACAGTGCACCTACTCCTCTGTGTGCGTTGAGGCTCTTGTGTGCACCATAGCCATGAAGGCTCAGTAGCCGCGAGGGCTTTGTAGCCACTAGGGCTCTAAAGGAAATCAGGCTCACCCGGTCTGAGCTCTGATACCATGATAAAAAACTGAATTGAATATAAAGGCAACTCTCTGGTGAGTATTGCACACAAATGGAGAGTACACTCTACATTCATTAATCAAATGATTCAACTATAAATACATCACAAAGGAGTAGGAACTTGTAAACAAACTCCTATAACCTAGGAACTAATCCTAACTTAAGGAGCTACGTTATAACATTGTAACCATTTCTCCATTAATATAAAATAATATTAACTAGCAATTGCACCATATGTTGCAAAAGAAATGTCGTAAGGCAATAACATAGGAAATGAAAGACAAATTTTGCTTACATGGAAGCAAGTCGTGGAGGTTTCAAAGATATTGTTATAAGAGTTATCAACCACAAAATTTTGTTATAGATATTGAAATAGGAAATTGTGGGTGAAAACATATATGTAATTCAAAAGAGTATGTATGTAGTTACAAAATGTTATATAGTTACAAACTATTACAGTTAAGTAATTAAAGGTAAATTTAGTGTTAATTAAGAAATGAGAATTATGAACATTCATCATTATTGTTCAAGAAAAATCATGTCCTGTGAAGTAATATGGAAATTTTAAAAAATATTACATATTTTAAAAAATTCATTATTAATTTAATTTTTTATATATTAAGAAATACTACTCATGAATAATAAAATAGATGTAACATAAATAATATATAACAAAAAAAACCATGTATTTTTGGAATAGTAAAATAGTTGTAACAAAAACAATGTAGAACAAGAAAAACTATGTATAATTTCTCCATTTAAATAAACTGTATTCCACATGAATACCATGGGTCAATACCATGGGTTGTTTTTATAGTTTATTATTATTTTATTTTATTACCTAAATTCAATTTAACTTATTAAAACATATATAAAAGTACTATATAAAACTATTTACATTTACATATAAAAATATAACAAATTTTTAATAACAACATTTTAACTTAAAAGTGACCAAAACCTAAATTCAATCTAACTTATTAAAAAGAAAAAGAAAAAAAATAACATTATAAAAGATATATATAATACTATTTACTTGTGGATCTAATGGCCTAAACCATTTCAATCGTCTAACATTTGATATAATGGTTTAGACATTGACACAATGGCAACTAGAGGAGTTGTTTTCAAATAAGAATACCTTACGGCATAAGTACGGCATAATTATTTTCAACTGAGATCACCTTTATTTGAATTCATATTTATGGAGCACTTAATATTAAATGTTTTTGTAATTATTTTCAACTGAGATCACCTTTATTTGAATTCATATTTATGGAGCACTTAGTATTAAATGTTTTTTGTTTTTGTTTACTCGTATACATTTTTGTGTCCATATGTCCATTCTAGTGTGTTGAAGATTGCAACAAGAAACAGTGGAGGCATCCTGAAACATCATTCCTGATCCTAGTTGGAAAGTGATGACCTAAACTAGGTGGGGGCCACACAAGTGATTTTTGTCGCAAAGTCTATTTTTAAACACATGGATCATGTTCTATAAGTTGCGGGATGCTATTTGTGGATGGTTGGTCAAGTTGGAAAAATAGATGGACTTCTATTTTTAGACATATTGGGCGGAATCTATTTTTAGATTGCCAGTCTAAAAATAGATATGTTGAATATTCTTAGCTCTTAATAATATTTGGACTATAAACATTATCTTATTCTCTTGGAGCACTTCAGTTAAGTGCACAGATGTGGCCTGAGGAGTTGACGAAGGAGATGCAGCTATTCTGAGATTTAATATGGGGCCATTGCAATCGGAATGGGGCCATTGCATGGATACTTCAGTTAGAACTCATGTGAGAGAGTTTGGTGGAGTTGATTGAGGAAGTTAATGGAGTTGTGTTCAGTTTAACTAATCTAAACATAGTTGAGCTATTTGTATCTAGTTTAACTGATTGACACAATTAGTAAGAGTGGTGTGAATTAATTATTAATTAATTCACTAATTATAAACTCATTAATCAACTAAAGAATACATCAGTTAACTTCAGTGCATGGACAGTTTCAGTGGAGACTAGTGCAGAGATAGGTGAAAGGGCAAGTGTGACTATCAGTTGTGACTATAAGTGATGCATGGTTTGCATCCAACACTCAGTAGAGATGCCTATAAAGACTACGTGAGCAAGGCTGGGGTAATTAAATTCTCATCAAGAGGCATTCTTCAGCAGGGATTGCGCAGTAGAGGCATGCTATCAAGTGGCAGAGATTGGAGCATGTGTTTTGCTAGATCTAGCTTGATTAGTGTGTAGCAAGTGGAGATTATATTGAGAGCTTGTGAGGAGCTTTGTATGATGATTGTTACATGATATCTATGACACACACACACACACACACACACACATATATATATAGTTGGGGGTTTTCAGCTTTAAGCTTTCCCATTACATACTGTGTTCATATGTGTGAATTTTTTATGGTTTTAATGTGTGCATGCAATTGATATTATTTCCGCATGTAATGATCAATGGTAGAAGAGATTTTGTATTATGCATGAAGATAAAATAGTGTGTGATCAGGAGAATCTCATTGGATAACATATCAATTATTCAAATTTCTACATGGTATCAGAGCGATATTCATCATTGGAGCAATTGCAAAACATTGAAGCGGTCGAGTTTTTGTATTGAAGCGACTAGAGGAAGTTGGCGCTCAAGGATAAACTCAGGAAAATAAAAATGGAGAAGAATGACACTATTCCGGTATACTTGAAAAAGTTTGTCCACTGCAGGGATGAGCTTGGGAGTGTAGGAGTTAGTGTGGATGAAGAAGGACAAGTCAAGAAGGTTGGGATTCGAGCTAAGGATCTCTACAGACTTGAAGTAGATGGGATTTCTACGGAGCTTCCTACTGTTGGGAAGTGCAAGAAAGACATGCAATTGATGCTTGAGAGGGAGCAAATTTTGCATGAAGGTAATAGTGAACCTCGGGATGTGGAGCAGCCACGAGATGAGGATCATGGAGTGGAAGAAACCACTCATGCAGAGAAATTTCGTGCTAGATGGGCAGAGGGAGTGCATGCAGCTATACCACTAGGTGAGAGGTGGGGCGACATGCATGAGTAATCCCAAGAGGAGATTTCTGGGCAGGATTCATGAGATGGTGTGGATCTCATGAATTGAACCTGGCTACAAGGTGCCCACAGAGCAGCAGTAGCATGATCAGTTGGATTGATGCAGGCAGATCAAAGTGACAGTGTCGTATACTGGAGCACGGATCAGAGTTGACAACAAGTGTAGAGTGCATGGGTACAAGAGTTCAACAGCATAGTGGTTCCTGATGACATGTGCAGTTGGTACCAGCAGAGGTCAAAGACTTTGATAGATGCATCAAACTGATTGAGTTGTTTGGAGGCTATTCAGTTTCAGAGGAGTTGCAGAGCAGATGCATGGAGTTGCATGGCGCTTGTGAAGGTTGCAGGGTGAATGCATGGAGTTGCATGTCGCATGCAAAGACAATCCTTTTTTGTTGAGAGAGAGTGTTGAATATTGCAACAAGAAACAGTGAAGGAGGCATCCTGAAACATCATTCCTGATCCTAGTTGGAAAGTGATCACCTAAACTAGGTGGGGGCCACACAAGTGATTTTTGTCGCAAAGTCTATTTTTAGACATATGGATCATGTTCTATAAGTTGCGAGATGCTATTTGTGGATGGTTGGTCAAGTTGGAAAAATAGATGGACTTCTATTTTTAGACATATTGGGTGGAATCTATTTTTAGATTGCCAGTCTAAAAATAGATATGTTGAATATTATTAGCTCTTAATAATATTTAGACTCTAAACATTATCTTATTCTCTTTGAGCACTTCAGTTAAGTGCACAGATGTGGCACAGGAGTTGACAGAAGGAATTACGCTATTCCCGAGGGTTATGTGGAGCTATTGCATGGATACTTCAGTTAGAACTCATTTGAGAGAGTTTGGTGGAGTTGATTGAGGAAGTTAATGGAGTTGTGTTCAGTTTAACTAATCTAAACATAGTTGAGCTATTTGTATATAGTTTAACTAATTGATACAATTAATGAGAGTGGTGTGAATTAATTATTAATTAATTCACTAATTATAAACTCATTAATCAACTAAAGAATACATCAGTTAACTTCAGTGCATTGACAGTTTCAGTGGAGACCAGTGCAGAGATAGGTGAAAGGGCAAGTGTGGCTATAAATTGATGCATGGTTTGCATCCAACACTCATTAGATAATACAAAGGCTTGCGTGAGCAAGGCTGGAACCAATTAAATTCTCATCAAGAGGCATTCTTCAGCAGGGATTGCACAGTAGAGGCAGGCTATCAAGTGGCAGAGATTGGAGCATGTGTTTTGCTAGATCTAGCTTGATTAGTGTGTAGCAAGTGGAGATTATACTAAGAGCTTGTGAGGAGCTTTGTATGATGATTGTTACATGATCTCTATGACATATATATAATATACAGATAGTTGGGGATTTTCAGCTTTAAGCTTTCCCATTACATACTGTTTTCATATGTGTGAATTTTTTATGGTTTTAATGTGTGCATGCAATTGATTTTATTTCCGCATGTAATGATCAATGGTAGAAGAGATTTTGTATTGTGCATGAAGATAAAATAGTGTGTGATCAGGAGAATCTCGGTGGATAAAATATCAGTTATTCAAATTTCTACATGGTATCAGAGCGATATTGATCATTGGAGCAATTGCAAAATATTGAAGCGGTCGAGTTTTTGTATTGAAGCAACCACAGGAAGTTGGCGCTCAAGGATAAACTCAGGAAAATAAAAATAGAGAAGAATGACACTATTCTGGTATACTTGAAAAAGTTTGTCCACTGCAGGGATGAGCTTGGGAGTATAGGAGTTAGTGTGGACGAAGAAGGACAAGTCAAGAAGGTTGGGATTCGAGCCAAGAATCTCTACAAACTTGAAGTAGATGGGATTTCTACGGAGCTTCCTACTGTTGGGAAGTGCAAGAAAGACATGTAATTGATGCTTGAGAGGGAGCAAGTTTTGCATGCATGTAATAGTGAACCTTGGGATGTGGAGCAGCCACGAGATGAGGATCATGGAGTGGAAGAAACCACTCATGGAGAGAAATTTCGTGCCAGATGGGCAAATGGAGTGCAAGCAGCTACACCACCAGGTGAGAGGTGGGGCGACATGCACGAGTAATCCCAAGAGGAGATTTCTGGGCAGGATTCATGAGATGGTGTGGATCTCATGAATTGAACCTGGCTACGAGGTGCCCACAGAGCAACAGTAGCATGATCAGTTGGATTGATGCAGGCAGATCAAAGTGACAGTGTCAGATACTAGAGCGCGGATCAGAGTTGATAGCAAGTGTAGAGTGCATGGGTGAAAGAGTTCAATAGCATAGTGGCTCATGATGACATGTGCAGTTGGTACCAGTAGAGGTCGAAGACTTTGATAGATGCATCAGACTGATTGAGTTGTTTGGAGCCTATTCAGTTTCAGAGGAGTTGTAGAGCAGATGCATGGAGTTGCATGGCGCTTGTGAGGGTTGCAGGGCGAATGCATGGAGTTGCATGTCTCATGCAAAGACAGCCCTTTCTTGTTGAGAGGGAGTGTTGAATATTGCAACAAGAAACAGTGAAGGAGGCATCCTGAAACATCATTCCTGATCCTAGTTGGAAAGTGATCACCTAAACTAGGTGGGGGCCACACACATGATTTTTGTCGCAAAGTCTATTTTTAGACATATGGATCATGTTCTATAAGTTGCGGGATGCTATTTGTGGATGGTTGGTCAAGTTGGAAAAATAGATGGACTTCTATTTTTAGACATATTGGGCGGAATCTATTTTTAGATTGCCAGTCTAAAAATATATATGTCTAATATTATTAGCTCTTAATAATATTTGAACTCTAAACATTATATTATTCTCTTGGAGCACTTCAATTAAGTGCACAGATGTGGCACAGGAGCTGACAGAAGGAATTACGCTATTCCTAAGGGTTAAGTGGAGCTATTGCATGGATACTTCAGTTAGAAATCATGTGAGAGAGTTTGGTGGAGTTGATTGAGAAGTTAATGGAGTTGTGTTCAGTTTAACTAATCTAAACATAGTTGAACTAGTTGTATTTAGTCTAACTGATTAATACACTAGTGAAGAGTGATGTGAATTAATTATTAATTAATTCACTAATTATAAACTCATTAATCAACTAAAGAATACATCAGTTAACTTCAGTGCATGGACAGTTTCAGTGGAGACCCGTGCAGAGATAGGTGAAAGGGCAAGTGTGACTATCAGTTGTGACTATAAGTGATGCATGGTTTGCATCCAACACTCAGTAGAGATGCCTATAAAGACTGCGTGAGCAAGGCTGGGGTAATTAAATTCTCATCAAGAGGCATTCTTCAACAGGGATTGCGCAGTAGATGCAGGCTACCAGGTGGCAGAGATTGGAGCATGTGTTTGGCTAGATCTAGGTTGATTAGTGTGTAGCAAGTGGAGATTATACTAAGAGCTTGTGAGGAGCTTTGTATGATGATTGTTACATGATATCCATGACATATATATAATATACATATAGTTGGGGGTTTTCAGCTTTAAGCTTTCCCATTCTGTGTTCATATGTGTGAATTTTTTATGGTTTTAATGTGTGCATGCAATTGATTTTATTTCCACATGCAATGATCAATTGTAGAAGAGATTATGTATTGTGCATGAAGATAAAATAGTGTGTGATCAGGAGAATCTCGGTGGATAACATATCAGTTATTCAAATTTCTACATGGTATCAGAGCGATATTGATCATTAGAGCAATTGCAAAACATTGAAGCAGTCGAGTTTTTGTATTGAAGCAACCAGAGGAAGTTGGCGCTCAAGGATAAACTCAGGAAAATAAAAATGGAGAAGAATGACACTATTCCGGTATACTTGAAAATAAAATTCCACTGCAGGGATGAGCTTGGGAGTGTAGGAGTTAGTGTGGATGAAGAAGGACAAGTCAAGAAGGTTGGGATTCGAGCCAAGAATCTCTACAGACTTGAAGTAGATGGGATTTCTACGGAGCTTCCTACTGTTGGGAAGTGCAAGAAAGACATGCAATTGATGCTTGAGAGGGAGCAAGTTTTGCATGCAGGTAATAGTGAACCTCGGGATGTGGAGTAGCCACGAGATGAGGATCATGGAGTGGAAGAAACCACTCATGCAGAGAAATTTCGTGCTAGATGGGCAGAGGGAGTGCATGCAGCTATACCACCAGGCGAGAGGTGGGGCGACATGCATGAGTAATCCCAAGAGGAGATTTATGGGCAGGATTCATGATATGGTGTGGATCTCATGAATTGAACCTGGCTACGAGGTGCCCACAGAGCAACAGTAGCATGATCAATTGGATTGATGCAGGCAGATCAAAGTGACAGTGTCAGATACTAGAGCGCGGATCAGAGTTGACAGCAAGTGTAGAGTGCATGGGTGCAAGAGTTCAACAACACAGTGGTTACTGATGACATGTGCAGTTGGTACCAGCATAGGTCGAAGACTTTGATAGATGCATCAAACTGATTGAGTATTTTGGAGCCTATTCAGTTTCGGAGGAGTTGCATGGCGCTTGTGAAGGTTGCAGGGCGAATGCATGGAGTTGCATGTCGCATGCAAAGACAATCCTTTCTTGTTGAGAGGGAGTGTTGAAGATTGCAACAAGAAATAGTGAAGGAGGCATCCTGAAACATCTTTCCTGATCCTAGTTGGAAAGTGATCACCTAAACTAGGTGGGGGGCCACACAGGTGATTTTTGTCGCAAAGTCTATTTTTAGACTATGTCTATTTTTAGACATGTCGATCATATTCTATGAGTTGCGGGATGCTATTTGTGGATGGTTGGTCAAGTTGGAAAAATAGATGGACTTCTATTTTTAGACATATTAGGCGGAATCTATTTTTAGATTTCCAGTCTAAAAATAGATATGTCGAATATTATTAGTTCTTAATAATATTTGGACTCTAAACATTATCTTATTCTCTTGGAGCACTTCAGTTAAGTGCACAGATGTGGCACAGGAGCTGACAGAAGGAATCACGCTATTCCTGAGGGTTATGTGGAGCTATTGCATGGATACTTCAGTTAGAACTCATGTGAGAGAGTTTGGTGGAGTTGATTGAGGAAGTTAATGGAGTTGTGTTCAGTTTAACTAATCTAAACATAGTTGAGCTATTTGTATCTAGTTTAATTGATTGATACAATTAGCGAGAGTGGTGTGAATTAATTATTAATTAATTCACTAATTATAAACTCATTAATCAACTAAAGAATACATCAGTTAACTTCAGTGCATGGAGAGTTTCAGTGGAGACCAGTGCAGAGATAGGTGAAAGGGCAAGTGTGACTATCAGTTGTGACTATAAGTGATGCATTGTTTGCATCCAACACTCAGTAGAGATGCCTATAAAGACTGCGTGAGCAAAGTTGGGGTAATTGAATTCTCATCAAGAGGCATTCTTCAACAGGGATTGCGAAGTAGAGGCAGGCTATCAGGTTGCAGAGATTGGAGCATGTGTTTGGCTAGATCTAGGATGATTAGTGTGTAGCAAGTGGAGATTATACTGAGAGCTTGTGAGGAGATTTGTATGATGATTGTTACATGATCTATATGACATATATATAATATACAGATAGTTGGGGGTTTTCAGCTTTAAACTTTCCCATTACATACTGTGTTCATATGTGTGAATTTTTTATGGTTTTAATGTGTGCATGCAATTGATTTTATTTCCGCATGTAATGATCATTGGTAGAAGAGATTCTGTATTGTGCATGAAGATAAAATAGTGTGTGATCAGGAGAATCTCGGTGGATAACATATCAGTTATTCAAATTTCTACATGGTATCAGAGCGATATTGATCATTGGAGCAATTGCAAAACATTCGACCGGTCGAGTTTTTGTATTGAAGCGACCAGAGGAAGTTGGCGCTCAAGGATAAACTCAGGAAAATAAAAATGGAGAAGAATGACACTATTCCGGTATACTTGAAAAAGTTTGTCCACTGCAGGGATGAGCTTGGGAGTGTAGGAGTTAGTGTGGATGAAGAAGGACAAGTCAAGAAGGTTGGGATTTGAGCCAAGAATCTCTATAGACTTGAAGTAGATGGGATTTCTACGGAGCTTCCTACTGTTGGGAAGTGCAAGAAAGACATGCAATTGATGCTTGAGAGGGAGCAAGTTTTGCATGCAGGTAATAGTGAACCTCGGGATGTGGAGCAACCACGAGATGAGGATCATGGAGTGGAAGAAACCACTCATGCAGAGAACTTTCGTGCTAGATGGGCAGAGGGAGTGCATGCAGCTATACCACTAGGTGAGAGGTGGGGCAACATGCATGAGTAATCCCAAGAGGAGATTTTTGGGCAGGATTCATGAGATGGTGTGGATCTCATGATTTGAACCTGGCTACGAGGTGACCACAGAGCAACAGTAGCATGATCAATTGGATTGATGCAGGCAGATCAAAGTGACAGTGTCGAATACTAGAGCGCGGATCAGAGTTGACAGCAAGTGTAGAGTGCATGGGTTCAAGAGTTCAACAACACAGTGGTTCCTGATGACATGTGCAGTTGGTACCAGCAGAGGTCGAAGACTTTGATAGATGCATCTAATTGATTGAGTTGTTTGGAGCCTATTCAATTTCAGAGGAGTTGCAGAGCAGATGCATGGAGTTGCATGGCGCTTGTGAAGGTTCCAGGGCGAATGCATAGAGTTGCATGTCGCATGCAAAGACAGTCCTTTCTTGTTGAGAGGGAGTGTTGAAGATTGCAACTAGAAACAGTGGAGGAGGCATCCTGAAACATCATTCCAGATCCTAGTTGGAAAGTTATCACCTAAACTAGGTGGGGGCCACGCAAGTGATTTTTGTCGCAAAGTCTATTTTTAGACATATGGATCATATTCTATGAGTTGCGGGATGCTATTTGTGGATGGTTGGTCAAGTTGGAAAAATAGATGGACTTCTATTTTTAGACATATTGGGCGGAATCTATTTTTAGATTGCCAGTCTAAAAATAGATATATCGAATATTATTAGCTCTTAATAATATTTGGACTATAAACATTATCTTATTCTCTTGGAGCACTTCAGTTAAGTGCACAGATGTGGCACAGGAGCTGAGAGAAGGAATTACGCTATTCCTAAGGGTTAAGTGGAGCTATTGCATGGATACTTCAGTTAGAACTCATGTGAGAGAGTTTGGTGGAGTTGATTGAGGAAGTTAATGGAGTTGTGTTCAGTTTAACTAATCTAAACATAGTTGAGCTATTTGTATCTAGTTTAACTGATTGATAAAATTAGTGAGAGTGGTGTGAATTAATTATTGATTAATTCACTAATTATAAACTCATTAATCAACTAAAGAATACATCAGTTAACTTCAGTGCATGGAGAGTTTCAGTGGAGACCAGTGCAGAGATAGGTGAAAGGGCAAGTGTGACTATTAGTTGTGACTATAAGTGATGCATGGTTTGCATCCAACATTCAGTAGAGATGCCTATAAAGACTGCGTGAGCAAAGATGGGGTAATTAAATTCTCATCAAGAGGCATTCTTCAACAGGGATTGCACAGTAGAGGCAGGCTATCAGGTCGCAGAGATTGGAGCATGTGTTTCGCTAGATCTAGGTTGATTAGTGTGTAGCAAGTGGAGATTGTACTGAGAGCTTGTGAGGAGCTTTGTATGATGATTGTTACATGATCTCTATGACATATATATAATATACAAGTAGTTGGGGGTTTTCAACTTTAAGCTTTCCTATTAGATATTGTGTTCATATGTGTGAATTTTTTATGGTTTTAATGTGTGCATGCAATTGATTTTATTTCCGCATGTAATGATCAATGGTAGAAGAGATTTTGTATTGTGCATGAAGATAAAATAGTGTGTGATCGGGAGAATCTCGGTGGATAACATATCATTTATTCAAATTTCTACATAGTGAGCTATGTAATTTTTTATTTAACATTAAAATTGACATATATATTTTTAAAATAAAAATAAAATATTATATATATATATATATATATATATATATATATTGTTATTTTTAATTAAAAGTATTATAAATCATTAATATTACAATCTATGAAGGATCATTTAGTTTGATTGTTGATATTATAACTCAATAAGAGATGTGGTAATGTGGTAAAAGAATTTCACTTTTAATCTTAGTTTTAAATGAAATAATTCTATGTACATGTGAATAACATATTTTTATATCAATTTCAAAAAAAGATAAAGTAATTAAGAGTAAAAAAAATTAATCACTCTTTTTATGTTTTGTAAATGTTGTATTTTACAGGGACAATACTACAATGTATACACACCTAAAAAAAAATCAAAATTTCAATAATATATTACTCAAGAAAGTTTTGCATATCTCTAAGAGAAAAATAACAGATATTTTGAAGAAGTTGTTCTATACTTCATATTGTATTTGTTTAAGATAAGAGGGGATTTATATAATATAAATTAAATTTCCACTTAAAAATAAAAATAACTTGTGGAGGTCTCGGATGCGGGTGGTAATGTGTGATGCGATGGCTATCAGCCTGTTGGACGACGCGTGGCAAGGCCACATGGCCACCCGCAGGCTTCAGTTAAGGTGCCCCCGAGCTTTTAATACTCTAGGCCGTCACCCTGTGCGACATTTATGCCGTTGTGGGGGTCGAGGCCGCAAGCCTTACATAATGCCACCCTCTGGTTCATCGTCTCTGCTCTTCGTCAATGCGCCAGGGTTCTCTGTTTTGCCTCAGCTCCGGTTGGTGGTTTCCATGCCGATTCGGTTCCCGCCTATTGGATTTGGCTGTTCCCCAAAGGCTGAGATCCCCAGCTCTCGCACCTCCCTCGACAGGTGCTATCATTTGGGCTGTTGTGTGGATTTTCTTCCTGGATTTCACTTCTCGCATAGCCCTTTCTGCCCTCTACAACACGTCACCTTGCTTGAGCTCAATTTGCCTTCCCCCTCCTTGTTGCCTGCTGCCAATGCAGTCCATTCCCTTGGGCTTCGTGCTGAAATGCCCCGGCTCAGGCACCATTTGAGATGTCGACGGGGCAACACCAGAGCACGCCCCTCTGGTCGGCGTCGCTACCTCTCTGCCAGCACTTCGTCGTCCTCTCCTGAGCGCTTTCACGGCCGGTATCCCTTAACGCGCAGTGGGCGTGGGCATGGGCGTAGACTCACTTCCTCCCCCAGACGTGGTACCTCTGCTTCTCTGTCGCCTCCTCGCTCCCGTCCCGCTGCGTTTGCCTCCTTATACAGCCCATCCACTGCCCATTTTCATTTTCAGTGTAATACCAATCACCCTCTGGTTATAATGACTGTCATAGTCTCTTTCAAGGAAATTCTAGGGGCAATTCCCGACCCCTCCTCTCTCACGCGTCCAATTAACATGCCAGACCCCTCTGACCTTGTGCAGCCCCCTCAATCCGTGGATAGAGGTGCTTCTCTCAAAGCAGGTGATTACAACTCGAGTCTTATTCAGGATAAAGGCAAGCAGGAAGGCGGCAACGAAGCAGGTGCAGCAGCAGCTCGAAGATGCCCCGTTTCGGATGATGATGATAGTTATTGGTGCAGGATTGAAGAAGAGCCCCCCTCGGAGGATTATGGTCTCTAGTGCCGGCGGCATTGTCCAAGTAATTCTGTTCAGTTTTTTTGTCATTTTTGCTGTTCTGGGATGTAATAGTTTTTGTTATGCAATAGTTGGTTTCCTCCATCGAGGCAGCTTACAAAAGTTTCATGGGTTGGTTTCCCCATGTGGGCAGCCCAATTTTTGTCATCTTGTTGAACTTGTGAGATGGCCTGCATCATTGAGGCCATGGACTAGATGTACTATATGTTTCATTAAAAAAAAAAAAAAGGATGTATAATCCTTATACTTCTTAAAATATCAATGTTAAATCATTTATTTTAATATCAACTTCATATATGAGATTAAAATATATATATATATATCTTAATAATGTTGACCATAATAAAATATTTCAGTGTCTAGAAAGAAAAAGTAACGAAAAAAAAAAAAAAAAAAGATTATTTTTTAAAAAGATATGTAAAATCAATATGTAACATTTTTTTTTAGTTATATTAATAGTAAATTTGAAGAATGTTTTAACTTTTAATCCAAAGCTCTCTAAGCTATAATAATTGTCATTTAAAAATTAATAATAATAATAAAATCAGTATGGATAATAAATAAAATATTTCAATGTGGTGTTAAGTAATATTTACAAGTATTTAATAATAATAATAACACTTAATGTGAAGAATGTGGTTTATAATCAAACATTTCAACGTCAACTATGTAAAAAAAAAAAAAAAAAAACTATAAATATTTCTATATTTTGACGATTATTTAGGTATATTTTTTTGTTAATTTTGTCCTGACTACACCAATTCCAATTTTAAGTTGTGTAGTCTATATAATCTACATGCTCAAAGAGATTTTCAATTCGTGAAATCCATTTATGCATTAAAAAAATGCAATTTAAATAATGTAGATGAGTGTCTTTCGGATTAATCACATAATAAGGATTTGGTCGATGTTTCGAACCAGCTAATGTGGTTCATCCTCAGGACAAGGTGGGGAAACAAATCCATCCTGATGAATAAATAGTAGAGATGCATCATTATCCGGAAATAGTCGTTAAGGACTAGTTGTTAAAAGTAGCCGTTAGGACTAGCTGTTAGAAAATTAGTTATAAACTAAATTACAATTAAATAGATAAATAATTAAATTTATCTATTTAATTGTAATTTAGTTTCTAACTAATTTTCTAACAGCTAGTCCTAACGGCTAGTTTTAACAACTAGTCCTTAACGACCATTTCGGGATAATGATGCATCTCTACTATTTATTCATTAGGATGGATTTGTTTCCCCACCTTGTCCTGAGGATGAACCACATTAGCTGGTTCGAAACGTCGACCAAATCCTTATTATGTGATTAATCCGAAAGACACTCACCTACATTATGGATCACAAAAGTCTTAGATTTAACAATTTAAATAATGTGAGATTACATAGGGTGTGTGTGTGTTCAATATGGATTCTAAATAAAATATTTCAATATGTGGTGTATTTAATTATAATAATAATAACATTTAAAGGTGAAGAATGTGGTTTATAATAAAATATTTCAATGTGCATATTAGGTAAAATATTTCAATGTGAACTATGTAAATATATCTTATTAAAAAAAGAGAGTAATTTTTTCTACATTTTGACCTTTTTTTAGGTATATTTTTTTTTTCTGCCAATTTTGTCTTGAATGCAACAATTCCAAGTTTAAGTTGTGTATATTAACGTCCACTAAGAACGATATGGTCTATTGGACCTTGAAAAAGAAGCGATTAATTGAAATTATTTAAAATTGTATTTATGTGATCAAAAAGCAGGGAAAGAAGCATTTTGAGGTCATTGTAATAATGTTGACTAAACAAGTCAAGGAGGTTGGTGGTGGGGCAAATGTTTTGGAAATGAGAATGGATGTGAGTAAGGGTCGAACAATCCAAGAGAAAGTTTTTTCATCTTCGACTTTCTTAGTATCGCAGAGGAGGCAAATTCTTTCGTCCCAAGGTGTCTCGGGAATAGACCAATGTTCAGTTTCACTCCATATCTCATGAGAGTTAGTTCTAATCTTTGTAATATTCATTATCTTCTTAGTGTTGGTTAAGATAGAAAGGTAATTTTGGTTAGCAAGCGTGGGGTTGATTACCTCCTTATAGTATCTTAACTTCATTTTCCCTTGTAACTCCTTAACACTCCATAGCTTATCCTTAACTTTGGAAGTAATTATGTTTTTAATATTATCCTTATTTTTCGAGATGATCTCCTTCTTTATCTCCCAATGATCAAGCCAAGACTTAGCATCCTTATGCCACCCTCACTTGAGCCAAAGGTGGTTTTGAATAGAGCTAGAGGAAATTTTCTGGAGCCTCTTGGCTTCCATGTTGTACAACTTCTTCTTATACATCAGATACCTAAGCATAGTCGTGCATTCAATGGGGAAAAGGCTAGCTTCAATCAGGAGAATGGGGTAGGGAGTATTACCTTTAATCTCGAGTTTGTAGGTTATGAATTGCTTTTGGATCATTTCAATCTTTCTCCATGAATCTCTAGATAGATTGTAGCCCCACACCTTACATCCATATAAAATAATAGGGGTGTCGAGAGTCTCAAAGAGGAACTTTTTTTTACTCCAAACCCAAAGATCAGTCATATTATAATTGTTTTCAAACTCATAGTAAGCTTTCCAACCTCTTATAATCCTTTTCTCAATGTTATAGTTCCAGTTGAGTTGATGGTGAAAGTCAATACCTAAATATCTGTAAAAAGAAACATTCTCTAAGTAATTTTTATCATAAACGAAATTATCATAGGTGATATTTTTGGATTTAATAATCATGACTTTAGTCTTATCAATATTCACAGTCATATCCATCTTGGAGAAGTAATCATGGAGGGTTTTAAGATATTTGTCGAGATCGTCAAGACTCCTGGCAAGAATAACGATATCATCAGCATAAAGGAGAAGAGTAATGGTTATATCAGTGAGCTTGGGTCCTTCACAACCAACAACTTCTAAGCACTCCTCGAGCTTGTCAATGTCACTGTCAATGTAAATGCCAAAAAGGGTAGGGGATAGGGAACTACTTAACATCGATGTTGCATTTAATTTTAGTAGACCAACCCTTGGCGGTCTTAATATTATCATAACATTGTCATATAATCTAATAATAGCAACTCTTAACTTGGGAGGAACCATTATCTCATCGAGCCTTTGCAATAACTTATCTCGAGGAATAATGTCAAAAACTTTTCTAAAGTCAACAAAACAATAGAAGAGATTTGTCTTATTGTTATGACAATCCTCAACAATGGTCCTAAGAGTGACAAGGTGGTCGATCATAGAGTGGTGCCTTCTAAAACCAGCTTTCCCTATGGCTCTTTTACCATGGATTTCAAGCAAGGTGCTAATCTTGTTTTCCAAAATGAACCCATACAATTTGGCTAAAATGTGGTTAATTGCGATAGTCTTATAGTTAGAGGAAACATTTTTATCCCCACTTTTAAAGATAGGCACAGCAAGGCTTTGCGTCCATAGCTTAGGGAAGACATGTTTAACTGCGAAGTTGAGAAGATTGTGTAAGCCCTTACCATGGTTGGATTTTTCCCACAAATTTTTGAATTGTGACCTTTACATCACGGAATGCCTTAACAGAATACCCTATCATCATCTACTCTACACCCCAATTGTGCCATCATAATCACATATCTATGAAGCACCCGAAGGGTTCAAATCTCTCAATGTGCAAACTTATTTTTCAAGTTTTGAACTCTAAAAGAGGTGTGTAGATCAAGAGATTGGATCCCTCTAGAATCTTGCTAAATTTGTGATTAAGATTGATCTATACTAGTAATATAGCAATATGGTGTTCTTGATTTTCTTTAAGAAAATATTTTGACATGATTTTCTTGCATTAAAAAAAGTAATTGAGGTTGATGGACATGTCTCTTTTGGAATTGAGCTTCCAAGATTTTAATTTAATTATCATTAATTATTAGGTAGGGATTCAACCTCCATGGAATATTGTAGAATATTCATAGCAATATACACAAATCAAAAGTTGAGATTTATCTCCAAACTAGTTATGCCATTTTTTCCTTTTTAATTAAATTGAATGATTTAAAAAAATGGCATATGAATAAGTGCCATATAAAGTTATTTATGGTTATTTGGGCATGTAGTATTGATAAGCCATGGTATTGGTTCATAATATTGTAACAAGGCCTATTTACAGAATTAGAATTTCCATGATAATTTTGAGGTAAATCTCCATAATTAAAAACCATGTTCCGTGTTTTTTTAATGTATATATGTTTAACCTATATATTATTACTTTTATAATTAATCAAACGGTTTAAAATAAAGTTATAACTATACGTGTCTATTTTGGAATAGGGTTTCTAACATTTTAATTTAATTATCAATAATTATTAGGTGCATGATAGAGATTTGACCTCCATAAAATGTTTTAAAATATTCATAATAATACACACAAATCAAATTTAAGATTTATCTTCAAAGCAATTATGTCATTTTTCCCTTTTAATTAAATTGATTAATTGAAAAAAAATACCATATAAACAAGTCTCATATACATTTGAAATTCATGATTATTAATATAATGATTCATTGATACTTTTCATTATCCCAAAAACTTCCAATTCTTTTTACAATATCATACATTTTAATATCATGAGTTGTATATAAATTTCTTACATAGTCATTTGGTCTGTTTACATTTGTTTGTTGAAACTTCTTGTTTTCTATTTTCAAATTAATAACCATCCATATTCATCTATACAATACAATGTTACTTCTATCTCATATATGAAATGGTATTTTTCCAAGGCAACCCTCAAATTGCAAATATTTTCGGCTTCATAATCTTAATGTATAATATTATATAACTCGGAAAACAATCACACAATCATTCTTTGTAATCACTATCAATATTATCTTATTACAATAGAATGGTCTTTCTTTCATGAAATGAAATATATATATATATATATATATATAAATATAATAACAACAACCACCTATGAAAATAATATATTTTTTTAATCAATCGTTGAACAAATGTCATCCACCATATTGTCTCTTTTCTTTGCATCGTGAGTGAGTTATTGTAGCACCACCTCCAAAATCGATGGATGGATGGATCTCTCTCTCTCATGGTTTTGAAGGACGGGTCTCTCTTTCTCATGTTCTTGCTTCATGGTGGGTGGGAGATGTATCTCTCTATGTAATGTTCCTCATTTCCAAATGTGGTGGGGGACGTATCTCTCTATGTAATGTTCCTCATGCACCGCTTCCATTCCAAATGGTGACATTTGCAAGTGTTGTTCAAATAGTTTGATGATTTTAAAATCATTATATAAAATTTAACATAAATGATTCCCCTCCCCTCATTCATAATTAAAATATAAATAAAGTTGTTCACATGTAGAATTATATTTGAATAGCAATCACATCTATAAATCTATAAATGTGTTCATTAACGCCGAAGGCGTTCTATTGTGAGCGTTTAGCTCACGACACTGTAGAGATTCGTCGTCTTCGACTGAATCTCTGACACGTGTCCAACTCATTTCGCCCTCGTCATCATCTCCACCGCCACGTACTGGCCGTCGATGCACAGTCTTCATCCGCCGTCATGCTTCCTTCGGCGTTTTCTTTTGCTGCCCCGTCTGCAAAATGCTAGTTTACATTTACATAGAGATATCACATCTCATCAATACCCATCAATACCAATAATTAATAATGTTTCCATTTCCGCTCATATTTATCAATGTTTTATCGGGCCATTCAAAAGGCTGATTATTTTAGGATGAATATTTTTATAGTCGATAATTTGATGAGGTTGAATATTTCTAGTAAATTGTGTGTTGGACATATTAATGACAATATAGTTTACTAAAGCATTCAACCTCATTACACTGATTATTATTATTATTGAAATGTGATATTTAGACATCATTACCTAGTTTTTTAGGTCATAGTGACATGCATGTTTATAAAAAGAATCCATAAATTAAATCCAATCCAAATCAAATTTATGAAAGAACGTTGTCAAAAATAATTGCTAAAACACTTTATTTTTTCATGATTCAACGTAAGTATGAATATCAATACATAGCTCGAAGACATTTTGGTGCTTCAGAAAGCTTTTATATATCTCTAGCTTTACAACTCGTAAAAATTGGGGAAAATAAATATTATTTGCATTTTCTTTCTATTTAATCAATTAATGAAGTAGCAAAGGCTCTAGTAGAGGTTTAAGTGTTATGAGATTGGGATAAAATTATAAAAAAAGCATTCACCATTGACAACAAAAGTATTAGCAATTGTTTTTTTATAACTAAAAATTATGAGTGACTTTAGGTTCCAAGGGTTTGTTTTTTTGGGTGCACTTCAAATAGTAAGTCACACTACTATATACCAAATATACATGGATATGTATTATATATTTTGAAAACACTCATGCTTATTATATATTTTGGATAAATGCTCGAATGAAAACTTATTTCTAATGCACTTCAAATAATAAGCCTTATTGATGCACATTATATATTTTGAAAGCATCAATGATTATATATTTTAAAAGCATCGATGTTTATTCGATATTTTGAAAGCATTAATTTGTACTAAATATTTTTTGAAGTACTAGTGTACATTCCCAATTAATAAATATTATTTGCATTTTCTTTCTATTTAATCAATTAATGAAGTAGCAAAGGCTCTAGTAGAGGTTTAAGTGTTATGAGATTGGGATAAAATTATAAAAAAAGCATTACAACAAAAGTATTAGCAATTGTTTTTTTATAACTAAAAATTATGAGTGACTTTAGGTTCCAAGGGTTTGTTTTTTTTGGTGCACTTCAAATAGTAAGTCACACTACTATATACCAAATATACATGGATATGTATTATATATTTTGAAAACACTCATGCTTATTATATATTTTGGATAGATGCTCGAATGAAAACTTATTTCTAATGCACTTCAAATAATAAGCCTTATTGATGCACATTATACATTTTGAAAGCATCAATGATTATATATTTTAAAAGCATCGATGTTTATTCGATATTTTGAAAGCATTAATTTGTACTAAATATTTTTTGAAGTACTAGTGTACATTCCCAATTAATTATTGTCCATGCATGTGTGTACACATTGTGAAGTCTTAGTAATGATAGAATTTCGTTTGATTTGTCAGGTGATTAAGCAAATCTAAATTCGTTGTAGAAGAAGTTGCACTCACACAACACAACAAAGATAGTTGCAAAATATAACTTGCAAAATCAAAAGAAAATAAATCAAAACAAATGTGAACAAAAACACATAGAAACAAAATAATAGGAAGCAAACTCTTTATTTAATTTCCAATGGAGCCAAATATTGGTAGTCTTCGAAGGAGACACAAATGAGGATTGGGTTAAGCAAGGTGGGCTTACTCCAATCCCCTTGAGGAGAGTCCTTCTTGTCTCCCTCTGAGTTGAGAAGTTTACAAGTTTCTTAGACGATGAAAGGATTGTCAAATGGTGATCTCAACACATGCAATTTCTTGAGAGTTGTGGAAACTCTTAACATTGAGAGACATAACACTACACTTCTCTTTCCAAATGCAGACCCACGACTTGGTATTTATAGATTATTTTTAGCTTCATTCAAACTAGCTCCAAGTGTAAATGAAGCATAATCCAATTGAGAATTCACATGCATGAAGAGACTTTTGGCCTACCAAAGGACCATTTATTAATGATTTTAAGCTTTGAACTAGTCTGGTTCAAGATTGACCTTCAAGTTTGATGGGATGTGGGTATTATTGTGTGGAAGTTGTTAAGATTTCTTTTCTTACAATTCTGCACAACCATCAAGTGAGTAGTCATATGGATCGTGCAAAATCCTTACTACAAGTTTGCACGAATAGATTAAAATCCACTTTGGTATAGTTTTTTCACTTTTGAGTTGTTGATTTAATTTCCATGGGTAACCTTTTCCCTGTTGTGTTGATGACCTTTTCGACAATCACCAGTGATGTTGTGAGCAATTTTTAGGTGATAATAGTGGCCCCTTACTGTGAGGCCAGGAGCAAATATATAGTCAAAATACATCAAATTTTTATGTATTGAATACTACCTAATTAATACTTTGACACAAAGAGAGACCAGGGAGAGAAGGATGTCTTGTAGTGGATGGAGAAGGGAGGATTTACAAAACATGCATCCTTGGAATATTTATTTACAATATACAAACGAGGCAAGCATGTCCCATGCTCATGATCATGATCAACAAAGATGATTACAATTAGCGAAAAGATGTTGTATGATCTTGTCTAAGGTGTGTGAGGTATAGCTAGCGTACTATGAAGTAGAAATACGCATCACCCTTAGGGGTGCCAATAACAACAAAAGGTTGTTTTGGGGAAACAACCCCTAAGGTATGACATGAAAATGGGTGTTTATGCTTGATGGACATGAAAGGATGGGCAAGCCTAGAGGTCTTCCATTGAAATTTGAAACTGAAACTATCATAAGGTAAGACCCACCTTAATGGGATAATGTGTTGACATTGACCATCAAGAGGGTCAACTGATACAGGGATCAATGATGAATCTCTCTAGTGTATTTGAGGATCGTCATTTGAGTGGGTAACGAGAATTAAAATACCAATACATTCTTGGAATCCATGAGCTGATGTAAATAAGAATGAATCCATGACTTCCAAGGGAGAGACCCTTTGGTAATCAACTTGAAGAGGGGCCAAATATTGAATTTCAAAGGAGTGAAGACAGGGATCACAATAGACAATGTCAAAAGAGACATAAGGAAGCTTAGAAATTCCCTTAGGCAAAGCATAAATGGTGGTTAATAGGTGGCGATAGTAAAAACTCGTTTGGATAGTTGGTAAGTTGATGTTAGGAGAACAACGAAATGTGTTAATGTGCTTGGAAAATGTACAAATGAGGATGTAGGGGTTGTAAGTAGTTTGGAAATCGGGGATTGCAGTAAGGGGTATTGGGATACGTAGAAGACCTAACTAGTAGTGGAAACCAAGTAAGCACAAATGACTCGGTGTAGATGCTCCAACCAGAGGTGGTGCATGGTGATGAAATGACAAGTTGCTTTCCATAAAATAATGTGTACACATGTTGAATCAATGAAAAAAAATATTGGGGTTGAATGTACAAACATGGAGATAGGTGCCCCCAATGATGAAATGGTTGGTTGCATGTGACGAGAGTAGAGCAAAGATGCATGATCAGAGGGTGGGGGTCATTAGTTGGTATCCATGGTGGTAGATGAATGGAGGGTTGTAATGAAAATGGTTTATTAATTGTGGGGGAGTGAAATGCTAGAGGAGAATGTGGGAATTCATTTTCCAGAACCGATCAACGAATAAAAACGACTAGGAGTGTGAGGAGACGGGTCAGAATAATCGTGAGAAAGAGGTATGAGGTTTAGTCTTTGAGATTCAAACTATCATAATCTCATGTTAAAGGACAATGCAACATTGGATACTGACAATGAGAGGGGTGCTAAAAATAAGGCAACACATGGAGGTGGAAAAATATCGATTAGCCAAAACCAAATGTATAAATATTGGGTTGAAGTTGTATGCACATTCAGGAAAATATACCTTAAGGATGACTCAAGGGGTGTACATAGTATAATGCAAAGAGTGCAAAGAGATACATAAGATACCAATTTGAAGAGATATATACCCAAATTTGTATTTTTTCAACCTATACAACTAATTACTAAAAGCATATTCTTAATGGAGAATATGTAATGGAAAACACACACATTAACGTGGATATTTTATCATGGAACTCAAAATCGAGAAAACCAATGGGATTTTTCAAAGTTTGTTCTTTTGTATAGTATTACAAACAATAGATATCCCGCGATATCCATGAATAACCAATCCATTTACCTTAGATTAGAATAGAATCCTAGTTCATTGACCAAAACTACAGAACCATAAGCAAAATCGTCATGCTCCACAAAAGCACTTTTAGCAAAAACTGTGTGACAAAAACAAATGCAAAAACCACCTAATTTATTTATTTATATATTTTATTTTATTTTTATTTTTATTTTTATTTTTTTGGGGGATTTTGTCCCCCTATGAACCCCTTACATAGGGGGGATTGCTACCCCCATCATGCATCACACATTTTACAGTTCATGGGATAGTCATGTAAAGAATATAACACATACCCAACATTCTCCCACTTTTTTTTTGCACATAGGGAGTCATAGGAGTACATGAACGACAATCTAGCACAAAAAATCCCATTGTTTCTCTTCGCTAAGATAACATCTCAGTGCTCACACATTTTGGTAATGAATCTGTAGAATTCTTTAAAGTGTCCACTTTTCCCAACACCACATTATTGTCTTCAATCATATCTCTCACGAAGTGATATTAATCATCAATATGCTTTGTCTTTGAATGATAAGTTAGGTTCTTTTCCAAGAAGATTACACCCTAACTATCACAATCTATCTGTAACATCCCCCAACTGGGGTGATGCCACCCATAAACATACTAATATCACAAGGATAACAACACACACACAAATATAATAACATGCATGAGAATCATAAATAATAAACAACCTAAGTATGCTGACCACTTATCTAGTGAAATCCACCAACTAGCTGCAAGACTTGGACATACCACCCAACCATAAATTATGTTGCTCCAACTCTTTCAACAATCAGCCACCCCCAAGTTGGGGTCGTGACTCCAATTTGGCAATGGCTTCACTTGCCATATACATATCCAATATTGAATACAACATGGCCAAGGTACCAAACCTCAACAACCTCTAATCAATTGGATCACATCCCCCATCAGCCCCCATACCCAAGTAGTGCAACCCCTCCTCTGCACTTGTAGTCTCTTGGACTATGCCACAACCTCCAAGGTGTCCAACTCAAGCCAAACAAGGATGTATCAATATGTGGCTTCCAAGAGTTGATTTTATCCTTAGGGTCTCTAGGTACCCTCTAGGCCTTCATATAGGGACACTTCTCCCTACAAGTTCATATCCAACTTAATGGGGAGAACACCCTTTTATAGGTTTCGGTGCCCCTTTTCTTTTTTATAACAATATATTATATCTCGATGTCAACTCATTTTATATTTTTTTTAGTGGAGTTTTTGGCTCCTATGCTCTTTTCATCCCATGTCATACAATTATGGTGTTCTTTTTCAATACATGTGTGCTTCGCACGATACATAGTCATTGGCCTTTCAACATACCGACTCTCTGACCCGACCACATAGACACTCTGACCTCAAAACATATCTGTACATTGGCCCACTATCCAAACATATATATACACACAAAGGCATGTAGGCCTCAATAGAATATGGCTCGCCAACCTAATTAACATATCATGGCTCACCAACCTAAGTATCCCACATACAAGTACATTACAATTAAGGGGGGATCAAGTCGAGGGCATTACATTCCCTCCCCCTTATTTAGGCATTATCCTCAGTGCATTATATGTCATATAAGATAAAAATCCTTTAGATTGAAGCTTTGTTTCCTATTAGGTATTGTCTTCCTATCCTTGTAGGTCAATCCTTCCTGATTAGCCACCAACAAAGGGTATGTTGTATTCTTCATTGAGTAATATTTGTGTTACTCTCACAAGTTTGTAACTTTGAGATGTAATCACCACTAAAAAAAAATTGCATTCATTAAAACAAAGACTTTTTTGTATGGTTTTCATAATTACAATCGCCTACCCAATGAGAAAGCAATGAAATCGATAAGCAACAAAAATAGTGAGTGGAAATTGCCCTCGGTGAGAAACATGAGGTTTAATCACTACATAGTGGGGTAGGTTAGCTTGGTCAAAGCTGCTTGTGGTTTAACTCTAGCACACCTCCCCTACAAGTAAAGATATGGACACTGAATATTCTTGTTTGAGCAAGCCTGGTTATATCTTTGGTCTCCAACTTTAGGTGTTCTATATTAAAGTTTGTCCCAACAAGACCTTTGTGTTCAAATCCCCTTCTTATCTTAATGCATATCTCTTGATGTGCTTCACCAAGCTACCATTGGAAGGCATTTAACCATCGATACACCCCTTGGTTTGAGCTATATACATTCTTGCATTGCTTCTTGTTTTCTAGTGGAAAAAAGTCCCATATCTATATATCTAGTTTTGTTTCTCTAATTAAGAAGTGAAATCAACAACAACTATCTAGTTGTCTTTATTTATACCATTAATTTGAATTGAAGAAAACTGGTCACTGCCATTAGATTGAATCCTACTTCCAATTTCATTTCTCAACCCATTATCATCAAGTACATTCCTCTACCTTTCTTCTAATGTATTTTTTTTAATACTTCATTAACTTGTATTGTGTTGATTCTATTCCCCTTAGAGTATATTTTAGTATTTGGCTTGTGTTGATTGATAGAAGAAATAGTTTTGCTCATGCAATATTTTTTAACCTATAGACAAGTGTCTAATGTTGAATCCTCTTTACCATAAGAAGAGTTGTAGGCATACTTAAGATCATTTTGATCATTTTCACCCACAATCACCTTTCTTCTCTAACATGTTTCCTTTACTTGAGGCACTTCAAATCCACAATCAATTGCACTTTCATCTTTTCTAGATCCCCTTTCAAGGAATTGACATTTCGCTGCAAGGTTCCCATCCAACATTATATGAGGTTAATTGTGTTGCATCATGATAAACACATTATGAAGCTGATATTAAAGATTTCATATTGTTTAGTAACTCATTTATTCTAAGATTATCTACCATGGAAGCTTTTACCTACTCAAAGAAAAGCACCTAAACCACAACATATAGTGGCAAGTGTTCATTTTGAGCAACATGTTTGCAAGCCTCCATCAACAGATTCTCACAATCCAGAGGATGGAAAATCCTTTTCATCATAGATTTAATTAATTTGGGACATTCCCAGAGGTATATATCAATTTCTTTGTACAAGTCATCATGTACATGACATCAATTTCTTTGTACAAGTCATCAATTTCTTTGAAATGGGTATATTTGCATCCCAATCTATCTCTATTTCATGAATTTTGTTACTCTCAACTTAGCACTATGTGTTGCAGCCATTGATATCCTACTCTAAAAAAAAATCAACATTTTCAACAGATTGCATAGTTGTCAGGTTTACAACAACCCCCCATTTTATTAAAAATAAAATAAGTAATTTTATTTAATTTATTTACATCTTTGTTAAATTATAAAATAAATAAATAAATAAATAAAATTAAAAAAATAAAAAAAATTAAAAAAAAATTCTCATAAACGTGAAAAAAAATGAAAAAATAAAAATAAAAATAAAATTTGGACATATGGACAATTTAGCATTTGAACCATACACTCGGATAACTCTGCATTCAAATCAATCCTCATATTCGGGAGATTTGTTGTGTTGCAATTTTTTTGTGCCCGTAGATAACTTAGATTCCCATATTAGCCTCTTTCATTTGAATTTATTTTTTTATTTAATTGAATTTTCCTAGAAATATTTTAAATTTCCCCATGTGTATCTGGTATCCAAGTAAAAAATCATTTAAGCAAAATTATTTTAGCCTTAGACTCCCAAATATCGGGTCACTGAAACTTAATAAAATCTCTCTATTTTTTTTTAAGTTGGTGTGTTTCATCATTTTACGGTTTTTTCTTCATTCTTTATTCAAAATGCTTTCGATATCTAACTCAAACTAATTATGTTACGAACACCAGATTCCTTAAATATCCGAATCATCCAAATAAAAATTATTGTATAACATTTCTTATTATTATTATTATTATTATTAATTATTGATATCCGAAATCCAGATATTATTTATTTAAAAATGTATCATGGATTTACTTCTAAATCTCCGAATACATATCCAACCTTGGATTCAATAAAACTTATTTTCTTCAGTTTTCAAACCTTTCCAAATTTTCGTTTTTCTCATAGAAGATGTTAAAAATTGTTTATCCGAAAAATATTAAGCCTCGGCTACCGAAATGCCCGAATTCCAAGATTTATCATTATAAAGGAAATTCTAATAAATCTTTTTAATAGGTTTTGAAATTCTAATAAAGATTTTTAATAGGTTTTTATAGGATATATCTGATATATGATTCCAAACGAATAATCACATATGGAAAACGTTTTGGACTCTCGAATACCCGAATCAATCTAGATTTCTTTTTATGAAATGATAGTTGAGTGATGTCCATTAATGATTTTCCTTAGGTGCCAATATTGGTTGTACTTAGTGAATTTTTGGAATTTTACACATGCAACAATTCAAGAAGCTCTTCGAACCTTCACACTCTAAATGAAATTCAACATTTAGAAAACTTCTTGTGCTCCCATGTTTCAATAATTCGGGTTTTTTTTGAAATTTTCTTTCATGAAAAATATGATCTTCTATGGTAATTATCAATCCAAGTGCAACTTTCTTTTACATTGAAAATAAAATCCAAAGCTACTAAGCTTGTTGTACATAACATCAAAACCAAGCTCAAAGTTATGGAGCCAAAAGTTGAACTTTTAAGGAGAAGAATTCTAATTAGGGAAAATGTCTTGGAGGAAGTATATGAATTTTTTGAAAATGATGAATGGAGAAAAGGAAATGACTTAGAAGAAGATTCATCATTAGATTTATTCAATTTTTAAGAAATTAAGAAGATTAAGCTATAAACACAATTACCGATCAAACAAGAAAATTATCTGGTACTCGTTTTTCGAGATAGCAAAAAAAGCATCCAATTTTGAAAAGTGGTGATACAGTTTTTTTTTGTTTTTTTGAGAGCATGATGTTGGCACTTTAAATTTTCTTATGACTTTTTTTCTTTTTTCATTTCATGATTTTCATGTCGATTTTGAAAAGTGGTGATGTACAATCACCTAATTTTTTTAGAGGGTTGTTTTTGACACTATAAATTTTATGAAGAATTTTTTCGGTAATAATCACACTGGTTAGTTCGAAACGCGTCGACAATGTTCATTTTAATGTGATTATTACCGAAAAAATTCTTCATAATTTTAAGATGGATCACAAAAGCAAAAATTCTATAACTATAAATTTTCTAATGTCTTCTTCTTTCGTGAGATGTTTATTTTTAAGTGTATTTATGCGTTTATTTTTTTTTATAATTTTTTTTGCAATGAAATCTTTATTTTTTCACATAGTTAAAAAAAATTAAAAAAAATGTCAATATTTGAAAGTTAGGATTTTCTATATGTTTATGTATTGTTAATTAATATTTCAATGCACATCAAATAATTGTTGCTAAAAAACCAATTTTTTAATCATATGACAAAAAAATACACATTTTCAATATAAATACAATGAAAAAAATACACATTTTGAGGCTTTTTGTTAAAAAAAACATGTTAAATAACGTTTTTTTTATAGAAAATCTTAACAAAAAGCTTAAAAAAATATAACATTTTTTTATGAATTTTATGTCAAAAATATATAGTAATCGCAAGTGTTTTGCAAAAAATAAATATTCTTCTCATGAAATATAAAAGTTTAAACATTACAAGCAAAAATGATTAATAACTCTCAAGTTTGAGCATTATTTGCAAGCATAACTTAAAGCTAATCCATAATATCAACTAATCCATGTTCAACATCTTCTAAAACATCATTAATGTCTTCTTCCGCAACATTTTCTGCTTCATTTTGGTCTTGTCATCTTCTAATGGGTCTTTCATGTTTGCAAATCTTCCAAAATGTCATTTTCCAATCATTCCATATAACGGCGGTTGAGGTTCCTTTGCCTTTTTTGCCACACGTGATTCATTAAAATCCCCTTTCCTCAAACTAACTTTTTGCATTGCATCTGGAAGAAATTGAAGAGCATTAATTCTTTGTTGAATAAATTTGCATTGCACTGGGTCTTTCTCAATGGAAATGCAATTTATTCATTTTTTAAGGCAACATGCTAGCATTGTACCTAATCATCAAACACAAAAGAAATAATTAAGCAAATTAGTATAAACACATAAAAACTAAAAACTAAAATATTTATATTCAATTTTATATAATAAAACTTACCTGAATACGAGAATAAATCCAAAACCCAATCTCCTTCATTTGAACATAGATAATCAATGCTTGCGGTTTTTATAAATGCTAACTATATCTCCTTTTGAATCTTTTTCCTCATATGTTAGTTTTGTTACAACGGCATCATGAACCAATACTTGACTATGACTCTTCCCATCTACTTGATTCAGAAGAATAGGCCTATAGATATCCTCTTTTGTCCAACATTCAACATGGATGAACTCACAATAATTTATAATAGGTTGATCTTTGGAACAAACAAGATTTAACTTCTTCGTGTAACATAACATAGCAAAAGTTCAATTAAATTTTACATAAATAAAAAAATTCTAACATTAATCGAACATACAATTTCAATATCTTACCATGTACGCTGCATCCTTGAGTTTGTTTTTCCCTTGAAGCTTGTTAATAACATTGCAAATTATGTGTCTGGATGAAATGTCACAAATCTCCAAAGTGGTGATGTTGTGACTTCTTGAAAGCCTGTAACCACTTTACTAAAAGCTTGATAAGTATATGGTTCACTATTATATTCAATGTTTGGGAAGTTAAAACCATGATGAATATCTACAGTAACTACACCATATTCCCTTTTAAGTATGAGTTTTGCAATGTATTCACAATCACCTGGTATTATTTGATATTGGATATTGTCGAGCCCATTCCAAATGAAATGATTAAGAGTAGGATCAAGTTCAACATTCTTAAGATGTTGCTTTCTCATCTTTTCCAACCTAATTTTCTCAATAAAACTTTTGAAAGTATATGGTACTCCATTTGCATCCTTCTTCGACATCTTTAATGACATAAAAAATATATATGTATAAGTAATAAAATACAAATAGTTTACATATTAATAAAATGAATGTATAAATCAACATACCTTATTGGATGCAATATAAAAACCTTGAAGTGTTGCTATAGAACTTGATTCTGGGTAGTTGCGCATAACATCATCCCAATTATCTTCATTCAACATTTTAACATATGTTCTTGTATTTTCATATAAATCTTCTCATTGAATAAATAAAATTAAAATTGTCAATGTTATGAGATGTATTACAAATTCTACCAACAACAGTATGTTTTATTTAAAAGAAAATTATAATCAAAAGAAAAGTACAAATAATTCAACAAACTTACTTTTTAAATTCTGTGCACATTTCCTCCATTGATAATTCACCTGATTTCACATGGGATAGTACTGATTTGACTAGTTTATCATCCTTCACTCCTTGCATTGTTCTCCAAGGTGTGATAGTCATATCCTCTGGAGTTGCTTCATTTCAGGGCATGTCTTACTGTTGGTACATATTATAGGTCTACACTTTTTAATCTTTTGTTTTTTTATGGAAATATTCTCTCACCGCTCAAAAATCTCATCAATCAATTCCCATATCTCCCCAGTTTTAAATTCCAACTAAAAAATGTTATCTATGCCTCTGAATATATTTGAATGCATTTTGCCATCTTTTGATTTGATTTTGTCATCAATTTGATAGCCTGTTTCCATTAAACATTCCTTTCGAAAGGTTAGACTGACTGTTGCCTTATCCCCACCACATTTTTCTATGAATTCATTATGAATAAATTTGACACTTTGGATGAAATTCATTTTCATTCTGTACATTTGCATTATGATCCCATGCCAATAAATTTGATTTTGTTTCTGTTAAATTAGTGTAAATGATACATTTCACTGTTTGAAAAGGATAGTCATTGGGATATTCCTCGATCAACTATCTTTTAGCCACTACCGAATGGTTCCCTCTAATTACTTAATATTTATAATCAAAACTTTGTGTCTTTTCAAATGCCTGTTTTTTGGGAACATGACGTGGATCAACAAGAACCACATAATCCACCACATGCACATATGGATTGAACCTGAATAATGTTTTTTCAGATTATGTACATGTAGGTGATGTGCCTTTCTAATTTGATATTGAGATTATCCTTCATCTGGCCTATATAATTGGCCGACATTAAGTTCCAATGTTTTGCCACCACAAATTAATTTATTCTTCCTCAACTCAGATCGAATGGCATTTTGTTTTGTTTTAATAATGTCATCCTCTAACTCGACACCCGGTGTTATGATTTCTTTGCTTCCTTTAGAGATTTCAGTATGTTCTTCATTGCTGCTCATGACTTTTAGAGGTCGACCAACATTTGATTTCTTCTTCTTACTGGTTAACATATACTTTTTTTGATAAACAAGTTGTTCATCAGCAGCTACAAGAGAGACATCTTTGACCATTTTTATTTTTGGTATTTGATTTGTTTTCTCCTTTGCACAACAGTTCTAATCTCCTCCTCACTAATGCTAACATAATTTTCAGATTCATCTTCCACATCTTCAAAAGCAACATGTTTAGGTTTACTAGATTGACCCACCTTAGTGAGTCTTCGTTGATCCCCTGTTTGAACTACTACATTGTCATGAGCTATTGGTCATTGCCTCATTCTCCTTTCTTCTTCCGTTTCTGTGTGGAAAGTCATGATCACATTCATTACATTTGCCTCCATATAATAAATACCCTCAATAAAATTTGAAATAGGCTCAACAAAATCCCGTGAAACAAAATAAAATGTCAATGATCAATAATTTATACAAAATTGAATAATCCTTACAATAATGCATAACAAAACTATAAATAAACATACTTATAGTGTTATTTGCAATGTTTCTTGCGACTTCTGCACACAACTTTGTAGATGTTTCATCTGTGTCATACTTGACCTTTGATAGACGATATCTAAGCTTTTCATGTTTATTAGCCATTCTTGCAAGAACATAAATAGTGTTTGTATTTGGAACCAAACATATGTCTCGTACTTTGCCCATCACTTGATATGCTTTACCTAAGTGAATCATACTAGAAAAGAGATATATATGTATACCATCATCGGTTTCATTGTCTTCAAGATACCATGAAAAATGTGTTTTATTTATTTCCTCTGTGTTCTTCCATTCATAAAAAAGCTTGATTGAACTTGATGGGCGAGTTGCTTGACTTTTATTACGTTTTTCAAATTTTTTGTGTTCAACGGTTTTCATAGTGTGCCGATCAATATTCTTAGTGCTTCCAATAGTATCCATAGTGCATACAATAGTATCCATAGTGCGTCCAACTGCAGCTTTGGATTTGGCAATTGTGACCCTTGGTCCAGAAACATTCACAAAAATATTCTTTGATGCCATCTTCCTGATATATATATATATATATATATATATATATATGAAAAAACACATATCGTAATTAATATATATTTTATAAAGTTTGCCAATAGAAATTTAAAATTATTCAAAAATTAATTTCTATGAAATAAATTAAAAAAAACACAATTTATACCTAACTTTTCTTAATATTTTGATTTAAAAAAAACATGTAACAAGATTGTTAACTCTGAAAAGAGAGCGATGGAGAGGCGAGGGGTTAGGGCTTGCAGGTTAGGGGGCTACGGCTGCGCGGCAACAGCTCATCAAAGGCAGGCACCAGGGAAGAATGTCAGATCGATCCACTCTGATTAAGATCTTAGGAGATGGTGGCGGTTGACTAATAAGGGCCAAAATTTGGCATCTTACACACGTTGGAAGCTAGCAGTCATAGAAGCGACTTCTTCGAGAGCTTGGCAGAAGCTCTTCGATGGTAGCGGAGGGGCAATGGAAGTCTTTATATGTGGACATACGACATAGACAGGGAATGGCATCCTAGGGGCGTTGTTGTTGGATCTTAGTGGAGAGACAATAACAGAGGCCCCAGGTTTAGGCAATGACTTAGAGGCAGGTTCTCTGTGCAAAGGGTCTACAAGACACCGGGGGATCGCAGAGGGGACTCCCACTTTGCTGTCTTGGTCTATCGGGCTGCTCCAGGAATTCCCATAATGGCTAAAACTATCCGCGATCTTTGAATTTATTTCATGCTGCTATGTTTTTATTGATTACATCTGGATATATGAAGACTGGGGTTCCCTGCTCTTGATGAGGGCAATGTGGGGGGTAAAGCCTCACCATTTACCTCTGCGGCACAAACTAAGGGAATGGGGTGAGGTTAGACCCACATGTGGGCTCTCCTCGTTTCTCGTCTTTATGCCTCCTAGACAAATTTTCCGATCTATTGGTGGGATTGACGCTAAAAACTACAACACAAACAGATGAGTAGGGGACTATACCCCCAAAACCAAATTTCAGATTTTCATAAAAAATATAGATGGGAAATCAAGAACACTATGGGTTCAGGATGTGGATTTGGTCACAGACCTGAAGCGCAAGATCCAATTGTCAACTGGTATCTCGGTTGCAAAGCAAAGCTTGATATATTCAAGGAAGATACTACAGGAAGAAGCCTAATTAAAAGAATACCACATCCAGAAGAATTCTTCCATTGTCTTGAATTTAAGAATAAAAGGTGGAAATCTAGGAGGAAAAAATCTACTAGAGCTGAACATAACAGAACAACTGGACCCATGAGGGGAGCCAACACTACCAAAGCTAGCTCCCCAAATGGTGTCTCGTACAGGAACATTCTGCAGGGGAAAAATGCAGCAACAACAACTTCTGAACCATTAAATAATACTCCCAAACCATGCATTGTGGAGCAACTTAACTGCGTGCCAGAACTGAATATTAATGCATCAAAGATCAGTGAAAATTGCTCCACATTCGAATCACAGGAAATAATTTGCAGATTTAAAATTTTTGGCCAAAACGAATGGAGATTTTCCATTGGATATTCACCAATTGGACTATGGATTGTGATATCCATCTCTATTCCAAGGGGTATTTTATTTTCAATTTCTCCTCTGCAGAAGCCAGAGATATCATTCTCAAGGCGAGACCATGGTTCTGGGGTTCTACTGGACTCTTTATCACACCTTGGTTTCCCGATTTTGACGCAAATATGATGGAGATAACCAGAATGCCGATTTGGGTACGGTTGTATAATCTCTCGCTTCATTTTTGGAATGAACATGTACTAGAAGGCATTGGAAATACTATAGGGAGATACATAAAAACAAAAATCCAACACCTGGAGGAGAGATTTTTCACTTTCACATGAATCTGTGTTGAAGTGGACCTCAGCAAAGGGTTTCCTGAAAGTATGCATTTGATCCATCACTAACAAAAATGGTAGCAACACCTTAATTATGAAAATATTGCATTTAGATGTAGAATATGCAGGAAGAATGGTAATTTACAAAACACATGTCTGGATGGCATAAGAGAAAAGATAAAAAAGAAGAAGACAAGGAAAGATTCAAAAGGTTGGCAATTCCCCTCAGGTGGACTAGAGCAAGAAATAGAAGAAGAAGGGGATATACCCATTCAGAATGAAAGCAATCAGGCTGCAACAAATCTTGGGGTTCCAGATCATGAAGCAAAAGATCCAATTGGGTCAAACGCAATGCCTTAGCCGACACAAACCATGGTGGATCTTTCGACAGCAGGGGATCGGTCTGATATAAGCTCAGGAGCGAATAAAAGATCGCATGTGTCTGAAAGCTCAGATTCCGAGAAAGAAAACTCCATGAGGAATAATGAGCTGGCCTTGGTTCCTTCTTCCCTGCATTCAGGGACTTGGCAGATCATTCAAAAGAGAAAAGGAAAGCGTGAAAAGCCCAACCTTGCTAGCAATATGTAAATATTTTGGTAGCCTCGCTACATTGTGTGCTTGATCACACGTGCCCATTAGGTGTCTTGAAAGCTTAATTGCATCCGAAAAATGTAACTTTTCATTAATTATAAATAGAAAGTTGATGATTTTTTCATGGGAAAAAAACTTTTCTTAATATTTTTAAAACTATAAAACTTTTTTTTTCATTTAAAATTAAACAATTCTAAATCTTATACATTTTTTATACAACGAAGATTGTGTGATTGCTTTAGCGTTTCGCGAATGTGGGATTAAAATTAAAATTAAGAAAATTAATATGAAGTTAATTTATAGGTTTATATTAACTTTTATTCAATGTTGGCCAAAAAATAAAACATAAATTTTAAAAATTAATTTTGATACGTAGTCAAGGTTAAATCATTTAATTAAAAAATGCAATTTCAATCAGCAGTTAGAAACGCCCCTCCTCTCAAAGACTGGCAAATAAGGAAGTCCGAAACTGACCTTCAAGACTGGCTCAATTCACATTCAAGGCACTCTCTCTTTTTTGATGGGGCAGCAAAGGGCAATCCGGGCAAAGCTGGTGCTGGAGGTGTTGTTGTAAGTCCAATTGGGGAAAAAATTCATACCTTCGCTTGGGGGCTTGGATTCTCATCCAGCGTTCAAGATGAAGCTTTGGCCCTCTACCAAGGCCTCAATATCCTCAAAGATTTAAATATAAGTGAAGCTAATGTCATAGGGGATTCCCAGATCATTATAAACGCAATGGTTTCCAACTCCCCAGCCTCGGATCTCAATCTAGCAAGGCTGATATCCAGAATTAAGGGTATGGAAAACGCTTTTCAGAAGTTGAATTACTACCATGTGCTGAGAACTCATAATAAACAGGCGGACATGGAAGCCAATAAAGCTACCCTCCTCTCTGTCGGGGTCAAGTTGAAAGACGAAGAAGAATCTTGGGAACCTATCCCATAAGCTGTCCGTTGTCATGTTTTACTGTTGGCTCTTAAATAAATTTGTTTGTATCTTTAAGTTAGGGAAAATCTCTGAAATAGAATTTTTAGATAGTCTGTCATGTAAGAAATTTGCAAGCTTCGGCTGCATTTTCAATATTAGCAGTGAGATGCATCAGGATTTAGACATCCTCAATGTAATCAGATTTCTGGCATTCAGGCCAAGATGAATATTAATATCACATAACCGTTTCTGTCAAAAAAAAAAAATCATTTCATTAAAAAAAAATATTTTAATTTGGAAGGAATGTATGAAAGGAATATTTTTGTGGATGTTTTGAATATAACGTAGGGTGAAATATTTCAAGACCAGAAGGTTAGTAGAAAAGTTTTGAAATACATTTTAAACAAATATTTTGGAGGGAAATATTTCAAGCGAAATTTTTGGAGGGAAATTTTTCGCCAAATTTTTTGGGGGGAAACTTTGGAGGGAAAATTTTTTAGCGATAATTTTTTGGGGGAATTTTAGAGGGAAATTTCCAGTGTTTAAGCTATATATTGTCATTAGGAGAGAGTGCATTTGTATCATTCAACATCTTCTTGTTGAAATTCATGGGTTCTTTTGATATTGAAGCTTTTCTTTCTGCCACATCAACATCTTCGTCACGCAACAACTCTATTCGGATTGATGAATATAGCAGGAGTTCGTTTACCATGAATAGAAAGTCAAATTTTCGACTTGGTCATAATCCTAAGGATGATGAGAACAAAATTGATGAAGGGCAACAAAAATAAATTTCTGTAAATCAAGAGTTAGTTATTCCACTTCATCCTAATGCTAAGGATTATTAGAGCACCAGCGATGAAGGTCATGATGAAGAATTTCCAGAGTCAAAATATCCACTTCGTCCTAATCCTAAGGATTATGCGAGCACCACTTATGAAGGGGGGAATGAAGAATTTCCAGAGTTAAAATATCCAATTCATCCTAATCCTAATGATTATGCGAGCACCATTGATGAAGAGGGGAACGAAGAATTTGAAGAGTCAAAATATCCACTTCATCCTAATCCTAAGGATTATGGGAGCACCACTGATGAATAGGGGAATGAATAATTTCCAGAGTCAAAATATCCACTTCATTCTAATCCTAAGGATTATGCGAGCACCACTGATGAATAGGTGAATGAAGAATTTCCAGAAACAAAATATTCACTTCATCCTAATCCTAAGGATTATTCGAGCACCATTGATGAAGAGGGGGATGAATTTCCAGGGTCAAAAGTTCCACTTCATTCTAATGCTAAGGATTATAAGAGAACCACTGATGGGGGGGGGGATGATGAATTTCTACAGTCAAATTCTCCACTTTATCTTAATCCTAAGGATTATGAGAGCACCACCGATGAAGGGGGGATGGAAAATTTCCAATAAATAGAGATTCAAAGCATCCACTTATTCCTAATCCTAAGGATTATGAGAGCACCAGCGAGGAAGGGGAGGGGCAGGATGAATTATTTGTAGTGAATATAGATTCAAAGCTTCCACTTAGGCCTAATCCTAAGGATTATGAGAGCACTACTTAGGAAGGGGAAGATGAAGAGTTTATTGAAAATGATAATTTTAGAGACACATATCTAAATAATGCATTTTCTCTAAGTGAGTGTTTCAAAGTCACTCATGGTGATGTAGAATTGAATCCTCCAAGGGAAGATTTTGAAAGCATGGATGAAGATGGTGACGAATTTCATTTGAGTCAAGGTTTCAAAAGCGTAGATGTTTCTTGTGAAATTTTGTCTTCAAGTGAGGATGGTAATGAATATTTTCCAAGCAATGATTCTGATGAATTTCTTAACTATGTTTAGAATGATGAAAGTGGGGATAATCATGAGGATGACGAAACTGCTTCTAAAAAGGATAATGGAACGATGAAGCTGTTGCAAGTAAATATTGCAACTAGGAGTAGGAGTAGACCTTTTAATATCAATCCAAAATATTCCAGTTATACAAGGGTTATGACAACATATCTCACAAGCAGAAGTTATGTCGTACATCTGATTCCAAGTGACTGTTGTGGAAAGAATTGCTTGAAACATATGGATTTCAACTATGCTTTGGAGAAAAGGAAAATATATTTTTCAATGAATAAAAGCATGAAAATATCATATTTAGTGGGTTGCATGCAATCCACACTAGTAGGTTATGATTATCCTATTGGGAATGTATTGCTCTGCAGAAAGGCTTTCAAAATGTTACATTCAATTGGTATTTTTCGTTTGTCAATGTTGAAGATTGCAACAAGAAACAGTGAAGGAGGCATCCTGAAACATCATTCCTGATCCTAGTTGGAAAGTGATCACCTAAACTAGGTGGGGGCCACACAGGTGATTTTTGGCGCAAAGTCTATTTTTAGACTATGTTTATTTTTAGACATATGGATCATGTTATATGAGTTGCGGGATGCTATTTGTGGATGGTTGGTCAAGTTGGAAAAATAGATGAAATTTTATTTTTAGACATATTGGGCGGAATCTATTTTTAGATTGCCAGTCTAAAAATAGATATGTCAAATATTATTAGCTCTTAATAATATTTGGACTCTAAACATTATCTTATTCTCTTGGAGCACTTCAGTTAAGTGCGCAGATGTGGCATAGGAGCTGACGGAAGGGATTTACAGCTATTTCACGAGGTTAAGTGGAAGCTATTTCATAGATGCCAGTTAGAACTCATGTGAAAGTTTGGTGGAGTTGATTGAGAAGTTAATGGGTTGTGTTCAGTTTAACTAATCAAAACATAGTTGAGAGCTATTTGTATCTAGTTTAACTGATTGATACAATTAGTGAGAATGGTGTGAATTAATTATTAATTAATTCACCTAATTATAAACTCATTAATCAACTAAAGAATACATCGATTAACGGTGCATAAGGCAGTTTGATGGGGCAGTCTGCAGAGAATGAGTGAAAGGGAAAGTGTGACTATCGGAGTTGTGACTATAAGGGATGCATGGTTTGCATCCAACACTCTATGAAGATGCCTATAAACTGACTTGAGCAAGGTTGGGGTGAAAATCAATTTCTCATCAAAGGCATTCTTCGGCGGGGATTGTGCGATGAAGGCGGGGCTGTCAAGTGGCAGAGATTGGAGCATGTGTTTTGCTAGATCTAGCTTGATTAGTGTGTAACCACTTCTACCTATCTGCGAAACTTGTGAGGAACTTTGTATGATGATTGTTACATGATATCTATGAAATATATAATATACATATATTTGAAGTTTCATTTATAAACTTTCCATTACACTCTTGTGTTCATATGTGTGGGTACATGGTTTTAATGTGTGCATGCAATTGATTTTATTTTCATGTGATGATCAATGGTAGAAGAGATTCTGTATTGTGCATGAAGATAAAATAGTGTGTGATCAAGAGAATCTCGGTGGATAACATATCAGTTATTCAAATTTCTACATGGTATCAGAGTGATATTGATCATTGGAGCAATTGCAAAGCATTGAAGCGGTTGAGTTTTGTGCCGGTGGAATTCGAAATTGCTGTAGTGTTTTCTTGGTGTCAAAGTTGAGATGTATTTCAACGGATTGCGATTGGAGTATGCCCTTGAGGGAAGCTCGAATTATATTGCATGGAAGGACAGGATGGAGGCAATGTTGGATGACAATGGGTTGAAGGAGTTCATAGATGCAAAAATTCCAAAACCGGGTTCTAGCGATGCTGCCGCACTTGACGCATGGCAAAAGAAGGTAGCAAGGTGTTGAAGGATTTTGTTGGAAGGTGTGAAGGATCACATAGTATCAAGCCTTCATGGTAAAGTTTCTCCATTCTTGATGTGGAAAGCTTTGACATATTTGTTCCAAAGAAAGAGTGACCAGAAAAAGTTGGCGCTTAAGGATAAACTCAGGAAAATAAAAATGGAGAAGAATGACACTATTCCGGTATACTTGAAAAAGTTTGTCCACTGCAGGGATGAGCTTGGGAGTGTAGGAGTTAGTGTGGATGAATAAGGACAAGTCAAGAAGGTTGGGATTCGAGCCAAGAATCTCTACAGACTTGAAGTAGATGGGATGTCTACGGAGCTTCCTACTGTTGGGAAGTGCAAGAAAGACATGCAATTGATGCTTGAGAGGGAGCAAGTTTTGTATGCAGGTAAGAGTGAAACTCGGGATGTGGAGCAGCCATGAGATGAGGATCATGGAGTGGAAGAAACCACTCATGCAGAGAAATTTCGTGCTAGATGGGCAGAGGGAGTGCATGCAGCTATACCACTAGGTGAGAGGTGGGGCGACATGCATGAGTAATCCCAAGAGGAGATTTCTGGGTAGGATTCATGGAGATGGCGTGGATCTAATGAATTGAAATTTGCTACGAGGTGCCCACAGCGTAGCAGTAGCATGATCATTTGGATCGATGCAGGCATATCAAAGTGACAGTGTCGGATACTGGAGTGCGAATCAGAGTTGACAGCAAGTGTAGAGTGCATGGGTGCAAGAGTTCAACAACGTAGTGGTTCTTGATGAAATGTGCAGTTGGGCCCAGTAGAAGTCGAAGACTTTGATGATAGATGCATCAGACTGATTGAGTTGTTTGGAGCCTATTCAGTTTCATAGGAGTTGCAGAGCAGATGCATGGAGTTGCATGGTGCTTGTGAAGGTTGCAGGGTGAATGCATGGAGTTGCATGTCACATGCAAAGACAATCCTTTCTTGTTGAGAGGGAGTGTTGAAGATTGCAACAAGAAACAGTGAAAGAGGCATCCTGAAACATCATTCCTGATCCTAGTTGGAAAGTGATCACCTCGAAGCAGGTGGAGACCTACCAGTGTTTTGGCGCAAAGTCTATTTTTAGACTATGTCTATTTTTATACATGTCGATCATATTCTATGAGTTGCAGGATGCTATTTGTGGATGGTTAGTCAAGTTGGAAAAATATATGGACTTTTATTTTTAGACATATTGGGCGGAATCTATTTTTAAATTTCCAGTCTAAAAATAGATATGTCGAATATTATTAGCTCTTAATAATATTTGGACTCTAAACATTATCTTATTCTCTTGGAGCACTTCAGTTAAGTGCACAGATGTGGCACAGCAGCTGACAGAAGGAATTACATTATTCCTAAGGGTTATGTGGAGCTATTGCATGGATACTTCAGTTAGAACTCATGTGACAGAGTTTGGTGGAGTTGATTGAGGAAGTTAATGGAGTTGTGTTCAGTTTAACTAATCTAAACATAGTTGGGCTATTTGTATCTAGTTTAACTGATTGATACAATTAGTGAGAGTGGTGTGAATTAATTATTAATTAATTCACTAATTATAAACTCATTAATCAACTAAAGAATACATCAGTTAAATTCAGTGCATGAACAGTTTCAGTGGAGACCGGTGCAGAGATAGGTTAAAGGGAAAGTGTGACTATCATTTGTGACTATAAGTGATGCATGGTTTTCATCCAACACTTAGTAGAGATGCCTATAAATACTGCATGAGCAAGGCTGGGGTAATCAATTCTCATCAAGAGGCATTCTTCAGCAGGGATTGCGCAGTAGAGGCAGGCTATCAAGTGGCAGAGATTGGAGCATGTGTTTTGCTAGATCTAGCTTGATTAGTGTGTAGCAAGTGGAGATTATACTGAGAGCTTGTGAGGAGCTTTGTATGATGATTGTTACATGGGGGTTTTCAGCTTTAAGCTTTCCCATTACATACTGTGTTCATATGTGTGAATTTTTTATGGTTTTAATGTGTGCATGCAATTGATTTTATTTCCGCATGTGATGATCAATGGTAGAAGAGATTCTGTATTGTGCATGAAGATAAAATAGTGCGTGATCAGGAGAATCTCGGTGGATAACATATCAATTATTCAAATTTCTACAGTCAAGAATCCAAGATAGACTGGAAAATGACCCCACATATTATTTAGAAGTACATTATAAACGAGAGGTTGGGTCGTTAGCAAATAATGCTATGTCATGGATGAAAGACTTATTTTCAAAGCATGGAGAGTGTATCGAAATAAAGACACAATACATATTCCAGATAATTTCTCGAGACGATAAATCTACAACTTATACAAATAATATGCATAAGGTGCTGAAGGAGTTGGTAATTTTATTACATATTCATATTTTACAAGGGTATGGAAGAATAAATTCAACAATGTTCGTATTCCTATGAAGACAAGGATGGGGATTTGCAGTACATGTTCTTCTCTTAAAGAAAAAAGAGATAAATGTCAAGGGGAAGAAAGAGGTATGCGTTCATAACAATATTTTTAAAAGTTGGATAGCTATCAACTATGAAAATCTATTTATTCATATGTTTCTTTTATTTTATGTGTAGTTTCCATTGACAAAGAATTTCAAGAGCATCGCAATCAGCAAGTAAGTGAAAGACAAAATTTTTATAAACATTGTGTTGTGAAACTAGCCCCAAAAATAGAAGAAAAGAGATATCGACGCCTTAGAAATAAGCCACTTCAAGGGGGAAACCTCCAATACATTACATGAATGAAAAATTCTTGGATGATAAAAATTACAAAATCTCCTTTCTATATATAGGAGTCCATGGGGCCACAATGTAATCCTAGTGGAGCCAAAATGTAATCCTACCCGACCTAACAATAATAATTTAAGGGTACAATAATAACAATATGGGGGTTACAGGGGTAAAATAATAACAATAAGGGGGTTACACTAACAAAAATAAGGGACTATACTAGTAATATAGGGACCTAACATGCCCCTCTCCTTCAAAAAAGTGTTGTCTTCAACGCTTGAGTAGCCCTGGGTGCTTCTGTATAAAATTCTCATCCTCCCATGTAGAATCTTTAGTGGGTAATTTCTTCCACTTGATGAGATACTCTGAAATTGATCGATTCCATAGCTGTCGAGTTCTTATTTCCGTGACAGCTTCAGGTTCCAATATGATTTTTCCTTCCTCATCAAGTTTTGGCAATATCGTTTGAACTGGAATATTTTCACCTATAACCTTATTTAAGCATGAAACATGGAAAACTGGATGCACTTGTGAAGAAGCAGGAAGCTCCAATTTGTATGCCATAGTACCAATATTTTGCAACGCCGTGTAAGGACCATAGTACTTTGGCGATAATTTATTATCCTTCTTAGCTTGCTTGAGGGACATTTTTTTGTATGGTTGTAGCCGTAAAATACCTAGTCTCCTACATTAAAACTTCTCTCGCTGTGATGTTGATCTGCCTATTGTTTCATTCGATTTTGTGCCAAATTCAGGTTATCCTTTAAGAGTTGGAGAACTTCTTGTTGATGCTCGATGTGATCTTCCACTGCTTGAACCTTCAAATTTTCTCTTAAAGATGATGTGATGGATGGTGGATGATATCCATAAATTGCCATAAATGGGGTCATTTTTGCTGCAGTATGGAAGGAAGTGTTATACCACCATTCAGCGAGAGGTAACCACTTGACCCATTGTGTTTGTTTATAAGATACAAAACAACGAAGATATCCTTCCAAACATTTATTTACTATCTCAGTTTGACCATCAGATTGAGGATGATAAGATGAGCTATGAGCTAATTGAGTACCCAAACAAGAGAATAACTCCGTCCAAAAATTTCCAGTAAAAATGGGATCTCTGTCGCTCACAATAACCCTTGGGCTTCCATGTAGCTTTTGAATTCTGTCCATAAATGTAGTAGTAATTGTACTTTCTTTAAATGGATGAGATAATGCACAAAAGTGTGCATACTTGGTAAGTCTATCAACTACCACCATGATGACACTCTTTCCTTCGGACTTAGGTAAACCTGTGATAAAATCCATTGAAATCTCCTCCCAACGTTGACTTGGAATGGATAAAAGTTGTAGAAGTCCTGGGGTCTTAATTGTCTCAACTTTATTCTGCTGGCAAACCAAACATTCCGCCACAAACTTTTGAATATCATATTTAAGGCCATCCCAAAAAAATTCTTTCTTCACCCTGTGGTAAGTTTTTAAAAATCCTGAGTGTCCTCCTAAAGGAGAAGTGTGCAATTCAAAAAGAATCTTTTGTTTTAGTTGGGAATTCTTACAAAGATATAAGCGATCTTTGTACCATAAGGAATCATTTTTCCAACTAAATGTATCAGATGTACTAGGATCTTGCTGCAAATTTTGAATGAGTGTCCACACTTCTTCGTCCTTCTTCCATTAATCTCTTGCTTTGGTTATCCAATCTGGTTGGATAATAGAAATGGCAAAAAGAAATGCTTCCACTTCTTCATTCTTTCTTGAGAGTGCATCTGCAACAACATTTAGCTTCCCTTTTTTGTAGATTATTTCAAAGTCATAACCCAACATCTTTGTGACCCATTTTTGCTGCTCTTCTGAAGGTAGTCTTTGTTCCAAAAAGTGTTTAAGACTATCATGATCAGTTTTTACCTTGAAGTGTCTTCCCATTAGGTAAGTTCGCCATTTCTTTAGTGCATGTAGTATTGATAACATTTCCTTCTCATAAATAGGTTTCTGTAAATACTTTCCTTTGATTGGACGGCTTTCAAAAGCAATGGGTCTTCCTTCCTGCATTAAAACTGCACCAATTCCATTTCCTGAGGCATCACATTCCACAATAAAGGTTTTTGTGAAGTCTGGTGTAGCTAAGACCGGTGCTGGGCACATTGCCTCTTTAAGACGTTCAAAGGCCTTAGTTGCTTCAGGAGTCCATGAAAATGCATCTTTCTTCAATAATGTTGTTAGAGGTGCTGCTATTCTCCCATAATTCTTAACAAACTTGCGATAATACCCTGTTAACCCAAGAAATCCTCGCAACTTCTTTATGGTTGTGGGGACTTTCTATTCCTTAATGGCTTTAATTTTGTTAGGGTCTACTTTAACACCCTCGTGAGATACAATATGACCCAGATATTCCACCTCTTGTACTCCAAAGAAACATTTGGATGTTTTTGCATATAATTGTTTCTCCTGCAATAGTTTGAGCACCATGTCAACATGTTCAACATGATCCTTCCAAGACCTGTTGTAGATTAGTATATCATCAAGAAATACTAGCACAAATTTTCTAAGGAAGGGTTTGAAAATGGAATTCATCAACCCTTGAAATGTAGAAGGTGCATTGGTAAGGCCAAAAGGCATGACCAAAAATTCATAATGACCCTCATGAGTTTGAAATGCTATTTTTGGAATATCTTCAGTCCTCATTCTAATTTGATGATATCCTGAACGAAGATCCAACTTGGTAAAATAAATTGCTCCATGTAATTCATCCAATAATTCATCAATCAGAGGAATGGGAAATTTGTCTTTAATGGTGAGCTTATTGAGCTCCCTATAATCCGGACACATTCGCCATGATCCATCCTTCTTGTGTACCAATAATACAGGAGCAGAGAAAGAACTTTGACTAGGTTGAATTATACCCGCCTCTAACATTTCTGCAATCATACGTTCAATTTCGCTCTTTTGGAAGTAAGGATATCTATAAGGCCTCATGTTTGGAGGAACACTTCCTGGAATCAAATGAATAGCATGATCATGATCACGAATAGGTGGGAGTCCTTTGGGAGTTTCAAACACCTTGGAATGATTGTCCAAGACTTGTTGGAGATCTGCAGAAAAAGATGATTTTGATGTTGGAACTTCTAGTGAGCATAATTGTGCAATTACGCCTCGCTGTTCTTTCTTTAGAAGCTTTGTCATGACATTAGAGCTTATTATCCTTCCTGGCTTCCCCGCAATACCTCGTAATTCGACTTCCTTTCCTTCTGAAAAAAATTTCAAAAAAAGTTCTTGAAAATTAAAAGCTACCGTCCCCAAAGATTGTAACCATTGTACTCCTAGTACAACATCAGCACCTCCCATAGGAATGGAAAGCATTGGAATATTCAATACATATTCCCCCATGGTTAGCTTGATATTATGGCATTTTCTAGAACAATTTATAGTTCCTCCATTTGCAACCATCACTTGACATTCTGGTGTTGGGTATAGGAAACAATTCAATTCCTTGGCTACCTTACAATGAATAAAATTATGGGTGCTACCTAAATCAATCAACACTGTTACCTTTTTCTTCTTGATATGTCCTTCTACCTTGAGAGTTTGAGGAGTGGTAATTCCTGCCAATGCATTACACGATATGGTCGGACTCATTTCTTCCTCTTCTAGGGCTGGTTCCTGGTGTATATCCTCTTCTTGTTCATTTTATTCTTCATCTTCACAATCTATGTAAAATAATTTCTTCTCAACACATTTATTACCTTTAGTGTATTTGCTATCACAACTGTAGCAAAGCCCTTTTTCTCCTTTTTCTTATAATTGTTGTGGTGTCAACCTTGTAGGTTGTGTAAATCTAGGAGTGGCAACACTTCCATCTTTATAGAAGTGAGTGGTAGGCTTCCTTGTCGCCATAATTTTACATTCAATTTTTCTTTCCAACCTAAATGCCTTCTCCAATGAATCAGGTTCCAAAATGCGAACTTCATGTTGGATGTTATCCTTTAAAGTACTTATGAAGAGATCAATCCTGTGTTCCTCTGGAATATCAATTACCCTTATATTCAATTTTTGGAAGTCCTCAATGTGCTCCCCCACTGAACACTTTTTTTTGAGATTCATCAATTGGCTAAAGAAGTGTTGCTCTTTGTATCTTCATAATGTGCTATCATTTCCTCCATAAAAATTGACCAAGTGACAATTTTTTAACGGGAGCAAAGCCATCGATACCATACAAATGTATTTTGTTTTAAATGTAAAGTTGAAATGCATACCATTTGTGTGTTTTGCACATTATTGAGATCAAAATATTGCTCCATCTGTAGTATCCATGTTACAGGATCCTTTCCATGAAACTTCCTCATATCCATTTTTGGAATATGGTGGATCTTCCCTCCAACATTAGAGTTTATGAAATCACAATTAACATTTATTTTGTTCTCATCATGAGTTTCCTCTACTATATTTTCACCATTAGGAAACATTTCTTGTATCAACTTTGTCAAACCTTCCATGTCTGCTTTTAGATCATTCTTCATGTTTTCTATCTTAGCTTCCATGTCATCCATCTTATATTCCATGCCAGCTTCCATGCCATCCATCTTAGCTTCCATGCCATTCTTCAAACCATCCATCTTAAATTCCATGCCTTTCTTCAACCCATCCATATTAGTTTCCACGCCTTTCTTCAAAACTTCCATGTCATTTTTTGTTGCTCTTTGCAAGAGCGAAATTTGTTGCACTTGCTCTTGTAATTTTGATATGTCATGTTGCCATTCTTCGTCTTCATGAGTCATAATAGAGCCTTATAAAGGCTTAATGGGCGTTGAATTATTTTTAGGGGCCATTTGAGAATCGAATACTGATATCTATTCCACAATATGCTGTTGGAATCAATTCAACTTGATTCTTCAAACAAGACTTATGCAATTTGGAAAAAAAATACACACCTTTTACTTGCTTTTTAGGAGCTCGATATTGAAATTGACTTATATCTATACTTGTAGATCCTCAATATCTGAAATTTGACTCTGTAGTAGTCCTCTGAAGCTTCTTTCAAATTCCATAGGTCTGACTTGATATGGATTCTTCAAGGCAACGTTATGTCTAATCTCCCACAATGACCTAATTATGGACTCGTTCAGTAGAGTGAACTTGTACAACTTGCCACGTGTCACTGTTTAATCCTTTGGCTCTGAAATTTATAGACAGGAAACTACAGTCCGTGTGCTTCCAATCACTTTTTATAGAATTCGAATCTGATGCTTAGAGAGAGAGTTATGAATATTTTCCCACGATCACCTCTTTGAGATGAAATTCGGGAGCTTGAAAAAGACCTAACTTCCACAGATCATATCTCCGAAAATGTTGCGAACCAAGCTCTAAAATTTTGCGACGATGTTCCTTAGGATTTCAACTTCGCGATCTAAAAATTTCAGCTTCTGAACCTTCATAGAAAAAAATTTATAGTGAAAATTCTACGATGACCTTTTTAAGTGAAATTCAGGAGCCTGCAAAAATCCCTAACTTCCACAGATCATATCTCCGAAAATATTGTGAACCAAGCTCTGAAATTTTGCGAAGATGTTCCTTAGGATTTTCACTTCGCACTTTAAACATTTCAACTTCTGAACCTTTGTAGAAAAAAGGTTATAGAGAAAATGCCACGATAACTTGTTTGGAGCAGCAAAACCCTTGAATCCAAAGCTCTGATACCAAATGTTGTGAAACCAGCTCCAAAAATAGAAGAAAAGAGATATCAAAGCCTTAGAAATAAGCCACTTGAGAGGGAAACCTCCAATACATTACATGAATGAACAATTCTTGGATGATACAAATTACAAAACCTCCTTTCTATATATAGGAGTCCATGGGGCCATATTGTAATCCTAGTGGGGCTGCAATGTAATCCTAGCCGACCTAACAATAATAATTTAAGGGCACAATAATAACAATATGGGGGTTATAGGGGTAAAATAATAACAATAAGGGGGTTACACTAACAACAATAAGGGACTATACTAGTAATATAGGGACCTAACACATCAAAAGAAGTGTTATGATAATCCAAATAAATATTTGGGTTTGATAATTAATGGTATGGACCAAAAGTAAACACTTCTGCCACATTTTTTCCGCACACCAAAAAAATTATAGGAGGAAAATTTGTTTCAGTTTCACTTGGTTGGTTGTATAGTCTTTAATGAGAAGATGTTGCCAAGGTTTTACTTCACAACTCCAAATATTCATAACGATGCAAATCTGACCATAACTATAATCCATGATGTGGTTACTCATTGGTTTGGTATTCTTCTCGAAGTTCTGTATGTACAGTTAGACAACACAAGCCGTGAAAACAAAAATCAAGTTGTTTTTGGGTATCTAAACATGCTCATTGAATTGGGAATTTTTAAAAAGATAAAGGTTGGTTTCCTTCTTGTTGGGCATACTCATGACCATATTGATCAAATGTTCAGTCATTTTTCAGTAGCATTGAGGAGGAAAAGTGTTGGGAGCTTGCCATCATTAATTAAATGTATTAAGAAATCATACATTCCAGAGCCTATTTTTCATGTGTTGGAAGAAACTATTGACATGCGAAGGTTTATTCTAGGATTGCATGGTAAGGAGAAATGCATTGAAAAACTTAATGACATTAGCTTCCAACATTAATTTCCTATCAAAAAAATTGATGGGATAACACTTATATGGGGCAAGAAGTATTCAACTGCTACAAAATGGGGGTCATCATCATGTTTATCATTTTTGAAGTTCATTCCAATCCGTCCAATATTTGCATCAAAGGTATTGTTATTATAGTTAGTTGCTGAACTACATGATGCATGAAGGCATAAGAGAGATATAAAGTATTCTGAATGTCTGGAGGAAATTAAATATGTATTAGAGATACATATGAGTACTTTGATGTTTCTGATTCATTTTGGATGGAGTCTTTTTTCAATAATCAAAGTGATATTTTTTCAAGATCAATAAATGGGGATATGCTTTTGAAGACTCCTTTTTTTTGCCACAAAATATGCCAAATGAACATGAGGAAACACATAATGTTGAACAACAACAAGCTCAAGGTATTATTAATCCTCCAAATAAATAGGAAAGAGAAATATATATTGGTTCTAGAAGATCATGTGTACAACTTGAACCCATGGAAGACCTTTACAGGGGTTTTGTGTAGGATGTTAAGGAGGGTTGCATGATAGCAGTGTTAGCAGATGAATATCCACTTGCCTATCCATTCTGGGTTGCATGATAGCAGTGTTAGCAGATGAATATCCACTTGCCTATCCATTCTGGGTTGCAAAGGTTATAAAGGTCATTAAATAAAATGAAGATATTACAACTATTGAAGTACATTGGTATGCCACAAGTACCCACCCATTCGATGGTGTGCACAAGCCAAAGATGGTAGTTGAAAAAAAAATTGGCGAAAAGAGAAAAAGAAAGGGCACAAATATAAATTGTCGCCGCACAGATGTCTTGAAATAGGAGGATGTTGACATACTTGTGTATGAATTCAATTTGACAAAGAGAGGAACTCTTCGCTTGAAGGCCATAAATATTTTGAAGAAATTTCTACCAGAACAAATAGTGTTGACATGAGACTCCGCTGAATGAAGTCGTAGATTTAGAAGACTTTTGAAATCTGAAATGGTGGGCATGCATGTTGACTCAGATGGAGGACTAGTTGATGAAAGAAAAGGATATGGATCAACTTCATCTGCATCCAGTCATTCATCTAAAGATTTATGTTTTGATGGTGTGCGAGAACCTATGACTGATTTTGAATAACTGTCTAAGATATTTTTATGTAATTGATGTTTGCATGGTGACTTGAAATAAATATTTTGACTTCCATATGAACTTAAATGAAGTTATGATGCATTTCTATGTTTGTTGGATTATATGTTTTAATTATGAAGAACTCATCTCTTTAGAATATCCACAGTGCAACAATTAATTACAAAAATGATTTATTAGATATCATTTTTATTACAAAGATAATGCACTACGGAAACCCCTTATTCCTAAAAATAATTTATGTTATATTCAATATACCAAAGTTGATATTTTGATTAAAAGTTAAAAAAAGAAAAATAAAATAATGTTGAATTTTTAGATTATGCAGTGATATTGCCATGATATTATTTATTGTTAACATTTGGTATAAGATATTTTTAAAAATTCTAAAAAATTTATGCCTCATTAAAAGGGGACACTTCATTTTGATAGTTGATTTTTAGGTTTTGGTTGTAATTAGATAAGTTGTCTTAGGTTAAGATTTGAAAAGAGATATATTTTTATCCTTCAAAATAAAAATTACTCTTGGAATAATAAATATTTCATTTACTTGTTCATTTTAAAAAATTGTTTAAGTCATATAATTTGTCCATAATTTCATGGTTCAAATATGTTAAAAAGTTAATATTTAAAAACTTAAGATGTAAAACTTGTCAAAATATTAAGGTTTTTATGCGCTACGATATTTTATCTTTAATGTTATGGTTGAAAACAATTACAATTTTAAAGATTTTAGAGTCAAGATATTTTATTTTTAACAAGATACAAGGCTAAAAATTGTTGGAAATGATAAGGCTTTCAAACATTATATTTGTATCTTTAACATCATGTATCAAAATTGTTCGAATTTTACAATATTTCAATGTCCTAATATTTGATCTTTAATTCCATTGTAAAAAAGTGTCAAAATTGTGATACGATTTTTTTTTTTTTTTTTTTTTGTTATTCCACCATCAACACTTTCTGTTTCGAGGGTGTTTTTTCAATCCTTTTTTTCAAGAAAAAATTGGTTTTTAACATAATTTAAAAAAATGTTGAAATTTGACCCTAAAAAAAAGTGCATTATGGAAGACACACTTTTCGTTTTTGGGTTGTTTTTTCATGTTTTTAGAGTTTTTTTGGGCTAGAGTTCTCGTTTTGAGGTAATAGTTCTCGTTTGATCGGTAATTATGTTTACATAAAGTTGCGACTAGACCAACCATGTGTTCCCTATTATGATATGGTGAGTTGGTTGATGCCCCATGCTTTGTTTCAACATGTTCGATAGTAAATCATTTGAATAATCTTATAGCTTCATGGAAACTATAGGTTTTAAAGTCAATATATATGCTCAGTCTGCCCAAGGTTTATCTTAATAAATATTACATCGACAATTTTGAAAATAATGTGTTGAAAGAGCAGAAAATTGATTTGGTTGGTTGTCTTAAAGAATGGGTGGAGGAATCTACAACTTCTAAGGCTAAGTCAACCAAACTTCACCCAATTGCACAATTCAAGAATCCTTATACATTTCTAATTAAAATGTTATCAAGACTTTATGGAGAATTTTACTCAAAGCATTTTAAACTTGAATGGGTTCCCCTAGTATATGGAATTATGAACCAATCTAAAAGGTTCAATTGGGTAGATTTTATTGTAGAACCTATCTAATGTCATCAGATTATCACAGTCAGTTCCACCAAGGTTTGTTCCAGTTTTATACATGTCAGCCTTTGTGATGGACATAATGACAACTATAGTACCCTTTCCTATGATGGATTGAATTTACTCTCTTAGTGAATATCACATTCAACAATTTTGTTCTATACTTTGGGAAAGTCAATAAAAAAACCATTTCTATGATATTTATGATAATTCCATATTGCATTTTCATTAGTTGCTATTTTGGAAACCTCCACCGAGAGTCAGCAAAGATATTCAGTTAGGTTTACAAGATATTGGAGATTGGTTTGTGCAGGAAACTCTTTTTTTTTCTTTTCAGAATATATGGTTTTGAGGTTGGTCCTCATGTCCATCCTAGATTAATTCCTGAGAGAGCGATAATTAGAGAGATAACTTATAAAAAAACATTCAATTGGATTACCATTTTTTAGCACAAGAATTCAAATAAGCTTTGTCCCAATTTTCCTATTAAAATTGGCTAAATAACCATTAGAAATAGAGGAAATGTAGTTGTTGAGGAAAAAAACCTATATAAAATTTGGTTACATTCTCTCCCAATTTACAGACACTATCCTCATGACATTGTTAATGTCCACCTAAATTTTGTAATATATTGAAAGAACTATGTCCATCATGACCCAATGTTTGTTTGTTTGTTTTTTTTTCCTTGCATTATTTATAGAAGTTAAATCTTTTGATGAAGTGGTTCGTAGAGTGTTTTATGAGATGAATTTGGAACAAAAATAAACTTTACAAGGTTTTAGAAAAGATACTTATCTTTGTTATCTTTAACAAAGGAGTAAAATAGTTAGAATTCATTTGGAAAAAAATCAAATGACAAGTGGCATAGCCATGTATTTCACAGGCAATGGCAATGAACCTCAAGGAATGCAGGATTTTCACTCTCAGCAATATAGCCCAAAAGAGGATGTTCAGGAGATAGACCAGTCAAAATTTGTTTAGTCAAAGCCTCGCAAAGAAAAACAACAACCAAAAAAAGAAAAAATGACCCCCAAAAAAAATAACAAGAATAGTCAGAGTTTATGGAACATGCATAAACACAAGTTGAATCTTCATCTCAAAAAGAAGAACTTGAGGTACAAGGAATTGTTCTTAAAAAGAGAATTTTAGAGGAAGTTGAAAATTCACCAGGTCAAGTGAATGAAATTTCTGATAAAAAATTTATGGATGAAGCACACAAGCAACTAGAAAAAGAGGCTCAACAAAATATTCATCAAAGAGAGGCTCAACCATAAATTCATCAAGATGAGCCCGCCCAAATTTTTTTACAAAGTATAGTCCCTATTGTACAATTAACTGAGGTAATTTCCCCAGTAGTAGTCAGGACTCCTTTGGAATCAAACATTCCAAGATTTTCTTCTCTTTTCAAGCATGTAGATGAAATAGAACGAATGTAAGGGACAATAGTGTCTCTTGGGGATCATTTTTATAGTTCTCAATCTAAGTCTATTGTAAAAAGATCAAGAAAAATTAAGTTTGATTCATCAATGATTGGTACTTCATCAACAATGATATGGAAAGAAATAAGTGATCCAAAAGGAAGAGCCATTGAAATAACATCAACCCTTGGGGCCTTTGCTTCAAAAGATCAGGGTACAATTAAAGAAATTTTAGATGAATAAGATAAAATTTAGAGCGAGATAAATGAATTGCATATTGAGTTATCAAGCAACATAATTTCCCTAGAAAATGAGTGGAAATCCCATGCCATAGTATTAAGAGAAGGTTTTTTATAGCTATAACACAAAACGAAGAGAAACATCACATTGAAAATTTATAGGTAAAGGAGCAATACAAGAAAATAATTTATGAAATGAAAAAAAAAACATGCTAAAAAAATGGAAGACTCGAGATAGGTCTAAGATTGAGAAATTGAGATACTGAAGGAATATTTTGATATTAATACTCAAATAGTGTCCATGGGGTTTGAGGCTCGCATTGAATATGTTATCACTAGGCTGGAACAAGTTGGGTTGTGTCAACCATCACCCTAGCATAACTATTTCAAATGAGCTTTTAACTGGAAGTTAGCCCTTCTAGTTTGAGAGGTCTCTCTCAAAGAAAACAATGAAATATTCCAGAATAATTTTAAATTGCATATTGCTAAGTCTGTTTATACTTTATGTGATTTTTTGTAGGTGGAAGAGTGTAATGACAACCACCATTGGGCATGGAGTTAGCTAAATAAATTCAATTACAAACAAACTGTATTCATGGAAACCGAGGAAAATTGGCTTAAAAATGAACTCTTGCAGCAAAAACACAACAAATGAAGGAAGTTGAACATTTGATCTTGAATTCCAAGTATTGCCATGAAATTGATAACAATATACAAAATAAGGAGATGAAAAATACATAAGCCAAGGAGAATCTTAGGTTTGAAAGAAATCTACTGCAAAATGTATATTAGCTCATGAAGAAAAGATTACAAAAGTGGATCTCGTAACATTCATCAACCCCTTCAAAGTGAAAAAGTTCGCCATTTATAGGGCAAGGCCTCTTTTACAATAGTATGCCGCGTGGGCTAGACTCGATGCTTTAGCTAAGAGACCTAGTTCTATTTGGATTACAAAATATAGAGACTTTCTAGGGATATTTTATGTTTTGCAGAGTTTTTACACAAAAAGGAGTCTATCACCATTTAAGAACTTTAACAAAATTTACTAATGATCCTTATCGAATATAACAAACAAATGAGGTGTTGGATGGTTTATGAACTGGAATATGAACTGGCATGATGATTTGGCTGCCACATGGAGGTTGACCTGCTGGATTGTCCCCTTGAAATATAAGAATTCATAGGTTGCTGATGTGAACATATTTGACCCTATTTTTTACCATTGCTTTACTGTTTTTTTGCCCAAAAAATTATCAAATCTTCACTATGCTAGAAAAAAACAAAGTATAGGCAGTTCGGTAGCAAACTTTAGTAGCAAATGCCAAAAACACTCTCCTGCAAGTTATCTGATTCTTCTGACTTTTCCAGGTTCTTCTCTGATGTTTATAAGCTAAACGCATGCTTTGATCACGTCTATTGCTAAGATTTAAACTTTTCCTTTTATCCATTTAAAGCTACAACAAATCTGTAGCAAATTTTTGCCTTTAATATGGAAAGTTGCTACGAAATTGCCTAGTTTTTGAAATTTTTCCTTTTCAATATTTTGTTTTATGTCCAAAACACTTCTAATAGCCTATACAAGGTTTTATATTACTAAAAATATTGATTAAACATAGCGTAAGCAAAAATTTAGGATTTTATCATGTTCAAGGAGCATCTACCTCAACAATTATTTTGATATTTCTTTTCGCAAGCTCCACCTTAATCATTTCAATTTAAGTCTCTAAGGCTCTGACTTGCCCCTGCAACCTTCACCTATCTACTTGTAACCATTTGTTCCTCTTCAACAGATGCTTCATCATTTTATGTAAAGGCAATGTTATCTTTATCATTCTTCCAGATTCATTTGCAACCTTGTTATAGAAGTCAAGTTGCTTTGATATATCTTCCTTCAATTCCTAAAAAATAATTTTTATTCTATTACCTCATTCCTAACATCTCTAAAATGTTCTTGCAGCATCTCCACTTCACTTTTCTCTTGTAAAGTCTCCTTACCTTTCCTTTTTTGTATTGGTTCTTCCTTTGCTAGAGGCACCTCTTCTTCTAAGGGAATCTCATGCATCTTTTCTTTTAGCTACTATGATATTGTGATAGGATTTATGGGCTTGAAAATAAAACGTAAATATTTTTGAGTAAAATACAGTTTATTGGATCTTTTTCTCTTCTTTTTGGTTTCTATCTCTTTGATCTCTAGAGGCTGCATAATGGGGCTTTCTTCAATGTCAATAGCTTCTAGGATATCTGAAAATTTACCCTTCCCTTTGCTTTGGCTTCTATTCATCCTTCTTGTATAAGTTTTTATTTTGGTGCTTTTAGAATTTTTTTCTACTACCACAGGCTCTTTCACATGTTCAACTTCAAGTTCCATTTATAGCTCTACTATAGGCTCTATCTCTATTTCAGGCTCAACTACAAACTCTGCCTCAGATTTCTTCTCCTCCCCTTGGGTTATAGGTTGGGACTTTGGAGTTCTCCTAGGGGTGGAAACATCCAATTCATAGCCACTTAAAAATAAAAATGTGAGCCAATCTCTCTTCAACCTATTCAACTCTCCAACTACCAACAACTTAATAAAACCATGATGAAAAGCTGAAGTGTTACTGGCATCAGGCTTGGCCTTAACCTTGTTAGCCATCTTTCCCAATTTTCTAAACAAATAAAAAGGAATATATAAGTGTTTTTTACCTGTGAAGTGCAACAAAAATTTGAAATGGTATTGGTAGACCATGTGGAATCTACCCTCACAAGTGAAGTACTTTTGGATTACCATAAGAAATTTAGAAAAATATTCTTTAAGGCAAGTTTTGGGAATGCTTGTAGCCATATCAATGCCTTTGTGCTCTTCCTTCAGGAACTCATCACAATTCTGCAACTTGAACTTCTGCACCTTGAACCACAATTCTCCTGACCTGGGGATTTCTGTAGCTTGAGCAATGGTGTCAGGGGACACTGCAAAGTTTAACATGCCTACTTTAGACCCTGTCCTTGTAAATTTAATGGAAAAATATTTAGCAATTTCCCATGAAATCCCTGCAACTTCTGAGAGAACCGAAGACACCCCACGCTGGAAAATGCTTGGGTAAATGTAGGGTATTCTTCCAGAAATTTCATATCCATGGGCTCGTACCTCACCATTGACCCTCCTTTATGCTGCTTGCTTCGAGCTACCATGGCTTCAACATGCAATGATTAGCTTCTTAACACCTGCAAATATCTTAGGGATAGCTAAACTAGCTATGACACTTACAGACCTTTCCTAAAGACATCTAACCAACCCACAAGGCAACAAGGCTGAAACTATAGATATCAAGAGTAGCTCATAAGGAGATGAGACCGAGTATGTGACAAAAAAATTATTCACAAGTGGAAAGAAAACGAAATGAGCATGCAGCTACACATTTTGGGAATGGTAGATAAGGACAAAGAAGATGTAATCATGACCCAATAACCTCTGACCATAACCATTTTGATTTTGTGTACCGTTTCCCTACCGTTAACAAAAAATAGACTTCCGTAGCGGGATCAGTGCTTGGGAAGGAAAATTTGCTACGGAAGTGTCAGGAACTTCCGTAGCAAACGTTGAACTTTTTAAACTAGAGTTGCTGCGAAAGTTGGCTAAATTGTCAAATTACTAATCATGACTAGATAAGCTCAAGGGACATGAATTTTTTTATTTTCCCATTTATGATGAACCCTACTAAATTCATAATGACCCTAAAAAATGACTAAAAGACCAAAAATACTTTTATACATGTGATTTATTATTATTTTTTAAATTTCAAAACCCTAACTAACTAAACCAAATGATTGAAAGACAATCCTAAGTGTTATCTTGGATAACAATGGCTCCACTGGGGATGTTGCACCCCTGTGGTGCAGTAAAGAACCAATAGCTCCAGTGCCTTATTGAAAATTAAAAACTAAAACTTTGATGATGTCATCCACAAGTCTTTATGGCCTTCACCTCAGGCTCAAACTTGTTGAAAAGTTCTTCCACACTTGCAAGCATAATAAGGAAAAATGGAATATATAGAATGGTTTTTCTTCTAGCAGACTGAGTTAAGAAGAATAATGCTTGAGAAACCTGCCATTGACAATTCCTCCTTGACACAACTGACCATCCATCTCTTGCAGTAAAAAAATGTTATTTCCATGGTATGCTGAGATCTTATATGGGCCTTTCCAGATTGTTTTCAAACCTGAGATTCTCCTTGGCTTATGTGTTTTTCATCTCCTTATTTTGTATATTGTTATCCGTTTCATGGCAATATGATTGATTGGAATTCATTATTAAATGTTCCAACTTCCTTCATTTGTTATTTTTTTGTTGTAAGAGTTAATTTTTAAGCCGATTTGCCTCAGTTTCCATGAATATAGTTTGTTTGTAATTGAATTTATTTAGCTGACTCCATGCCCAATGGTGGTTTTCATTACACTCATCTGCCTTTAAAAAATCAGATAAAGTATAAACAGACTTAGCCATCTGAAATTTAAAATTCATCTTGAATATTTCATCGTTTTCTTTGAGAGAGCCCTCTCTGACTGGAAGGGCTAACTTCTAGTTAAAAGTTGGTTTAAAATAGTTATGCTAGGTTGATGGTTGAAACATCCCAACTTGTTCCAACCCAATGATAACATAATCTCTAGAAGAATATATTATTCAATAAAGAAGGAACCTATTGAAGTTAAAGTTTTCAAGAATCAAGTTGTAATTGTGAATTATCAACTCAAGCAAGTTGAGTTGAAATTCTTTAAATAGTTATATAAGATTTATAACGTCCATCATGATTTGATTACATCTACATATTAGGTTTATGTCCAAATGGAGGATGACAATGTGTTACTAGACTAGTTTGATAAAACTGTGATGTGGGAGAGTAAGGAAAAATATGAAAATTTTGGAAAGTTATCAAAGGAAGAAAATAAATTAATGCAAATATCTCTAGATCAAAGAAAATAGAAAAATATCATCATCAAGGAATGGATTAAAGAATCTTCTAAATGGTGTAATTCGGTCTGGGATAATGCACTTGATATTATTGAAGAGTTCAATATGCCTCATCCAAGAGGAATTAGAGAAGCTCTACCTTTCACCATTTGTATTCAAACAATTAGTGATAATAAAGATTCCAGTAATGATAAAATTCATGAAATTACTAACTGGAATATTCAAGATATTTAAAATTTATTTCAGTGTCCTTATGAGTGCATGAAGTTGATTTCCAAGTTCTCCTCCAAGTACAGGCACAAGAAAAGGTACATTGAGAAACAATTGGTCAATGCAAAATCAACCACAAGAATGTTATCCTTGTTTATCTACCTTAGTTATCTAAGAAATAAAACTAGTGGTCTCATTAAATTAAAGATAAAGAAAGAGAAATAGACCCCCCCTTAATCAACAAAAGATTCAGGTCAGTTGTCTCAACAAATGGAGGATTAGAAACCATCACAACATATAAGTTATCTATATTTCAATCAACGATATATTCTTGTTTCCTTTTTATATGCAAGAAAATCCTTTGTGATGATACAAGGAATTTTATATATTTAGGAAGCAAATATTATCTTATTGTATTTTTATTTTTATTTTTTATACAACCCTCTTTGTTGGAGAAGGGGTTGGAAGTCATTTGAACTATAATTAAAATGTTATTTTAAACCAGAGTAGAAGTTGAATTTTTGAATACTTGGGAACTGATTTTTGGTGGATATCTCTATGGATGGAGTATTATATACTATAGTAATTTATATAAGCATTTTTGGTTTCTATTTCTGTAGCCGTTGATTCTTTAAATAATTTCCTAAATTAGAGCATTGGAATGCCTTTTATTTCTTTTCCTTTGAAATGAAAAAAATAACAACTTATTGAGTTATTTACAATATTTATATTAATTCTAAACCTTTAAATAAATCAATTTTCATTTTTGATATTTGAATGATAGCTTCAAGACTTTCTCTCATTCCTGAGATAAATTCTTTTTTCTACAAAAAAAACAAAATAAGCATTGCACAAATCTATGAGGTGGTTGATTGAGCCCACATGTTAGCCGAGAAAATTACTACCCCAAACATCTGCACAACTCTCAAAGGAATGCACCTGCGTGATTTTTCCCTCACCCCTGCAAACTAGATTGCACGCGACCATCTAAAACCACAACAATTTGTATAAAATAGATAATATTTTCTTCTCAACAATTTGTTGTGTCATATATTTTCCCTAGTTTAGATTAGTTTTTATCATTTATTTAGGGTAGATTAGTGTAGGAAACTGAGCCTTTATTCCAGTGAGTATCTCCACACCAAAACAATAAGGGTCTAATTGGGACCCTGATTGTGTGATATCTCCCATGTTGCAAGAGGAATTTTTCTATCTATCAACAATTTGGTGCTAGAAGGAGGGAAACATGTATGGATGATAAATATTCAGTGATTAATATCCCACACATATCAACTGTTTCCATTACACCTCCTATATTGGTTCACCAAGGTAAACCACAAAATTCATTTTCCACAATAACACATGTTTATGAGTCATCTTCTATTGTAGAAAATCCAATCACATAAGAAACATCCACTTTATATTTTATTGGTGCAACCATTCACCCCTAGTTACAACTTTCTATAGAATTTACACGCTATTTGTTAGCACTCCATAATTTCAACGCTGAAGAAAAAACCTCTGAGATAACATCAAAACCGCTTTGGAAGCTGGGATCTAGCCCTGCCAGTGTTAGAGAGGGATCTCTCTGTATGTTTTAAATTTATTTTGAATAGATATTAGGCTAGTTAATGGGCTAAAGTTTGGTTTTTGAATTGTTTTGGTTGGAACAACAAGGGAAGGCCATTGGGAAATGGAGTCAAAGAGTCTTGGGATGATCAATTTGAAGAAGTATCAAGATTGAGTGAAACAGGGTAAGCTAGGTTACATTAACTAGACTCTTTTAGATTATAAATGAATCATGGATATGGCAAAAAAGTGAATTTCAGTTGACATTGAAAAGCAATTAAGTATTCTTCAATCTGAATTCAGTAGAAAACATTCAAATTGTAAAAGAAGCCATAATAAGGTGTTATAATTAACATGTCCTATTCATCACACTTTCTGTTTTACAATTAAGAATTTCTGATACACAGAGAAAAGGAAAAACGATGGAAAACACAGTAACAGTAGAATCACTTCACCAGTGAATACACCACATGAATCCTAAAACAAATGGTCTTGTGTTTCTTGCAAATGGTCACTTGAACTTATTGAACATCTTTACAATGAATGGTAATCTTCCTTATTATAAATCCCAACATCTATTACTTCAAATAATGATGTATTTATACTAATTCTAAACTAAAATTATTTACAGAATCACTGTCTAAACCGAAAATGTATTATTAGCGTTATATCAAACAATAAAACCGAACTATTACAAAATAATAGGCAAGGTGTACAATGATCTGGAATGTGTGGGCTGTTTTGGAGGAAACAATTGCAAAATAGGCCTATTCCTTGGCTGCGCTAGCTGATCTGCTGACTGCTTGTGCTGGCTGATGTGTTATCTGCCTCCGAATTACTATTTCAATCCTGTAGCTGGTAGGGTTTATATAGCAAAAAACATATTTCTCCATTGTAAATGGCGCGGGTTCGTTGAATTAATAGTGACCTGATGGGAATTGAACGCTCAACAAATAAACCATGAAATAATTTAATTGGTAACATATAGGCGACATGGAGTGGTGGTAATGGTGGAGGATAACAGGTAGGGCTGTAGTATTAAAAATGAGGGGAAAGTGGTTTTCAGGGGGAGGGTATTAGGTGGTATGTCGTTTGGGTCGGAGGGGCTGCGAACTGCACAGGGGAGGCCACAAGTAGTGGGTCTGGTGGTAAAACATCTTATTTCAAAAACCCCCCCACCCTTTGGCAGTAAATCTAGGATGGAGAAGGGGGGCTGAAGGGTAATGAGGGCCATTGATCGAGGAGCGGGGATATTACGAGGCAGATAGTTGTGGGTTATCGCAAAATTAAATCTCAAGACAGAGCGGGGATCCTGGACGTTCGAAAAACGATTTTGTGATAGCGCGATGCGATATGACATGGTAGTCAAGGTGGGTCCATAACAATCACATCAGTGGTATCACATCGGGGATCAAAATTCACAATCAGCCATTTCTATTGAAAGTCGCAAGCGCAAATCGCCATTGCAAATCACCATCACAATTCGCAATCACAAATCGCCATTACAAATCACCATCGCAATTTGCAATCACAAATCGCAATCGCAATTGGATGTGGGCAGCATGGATGTTGGCTGAGTAATTTTGCGATTGCACGATAGCGATAATTTTGTTGGGGAGTGGCTTTTGTTTTGGGCTGAAAACTTTGGATAAATCTTTGAATGAATCAAACATATTTCTTCATGCTCCTAACATATAATGGACTTTGAAACTTAGGATAAAGCCACTGTTTATCACTTACCCCTTTATGATAGAATCAAACCTATAATACCAAGATTTATTACAATTTATTTAATCACATTTAAATGATGTGATTAATTTAATATAAACATACTTAATTATCCTCTAATGCTGCATTTCGACTTGCAAGCATATTTTCTGATTTTTCTTAAGGTTTTAACCTTTTTTGGAAATAATTTACAATATAGAATATTATTTACAATATGAAAGATCCGAGATAAAAAAATCAATCACCTTGAGATCCTAGAAAGTATAGGACCCTAACAGTGGCTTCAGCCATGGATGGCACTCTCCATGTGAGGTGATAAGAACACTGTAGACTAGTAACCGAATACATTGGGATGATCCCAAGCTTGCAACATGTTTCAACCCTAAAACCTCTATGATTAAAAATCTCAAACTGAAATCTAAAACTTTCTGCAAACTGAAATCTGAAACACACTAAACTGAAATCTAAAATGCAATCTGAAAGTGGAATCGGAAAAAATTCTTGGAAAAATTCTCAAAGCACTGAGCTTATTTTCACATTGCTACCTACCCTATACTTTTGAAAATCATGCTGAATCAAGTAATACAAAAATGCCAATGAAGCTAGTCAAGTAGTTGCTGAAACAAGTCGCTGCTTGACTGCTTGTTATCATAATCAAAAGAACAACTTGATTATTTGTCCACAAAATTAAGGTTGTAACATGTAATGGAAACTGTTGATGGATTTGGTCCTTATAGTGAAAACATGGTTGAACACTTAAGCTAAAAAGAACTTCCATGTAGTTTTCTATAGGATAAAAAAAAACATGATTTATTATGTTAGCTTTTAGGCCTTCAATGACCAGTTGATCATGGATGATTTCATCAGTTGTATCCTCAAGGTTGAACCCTGATTCCAACTCTACAATTTCATTCTTGTACTTGAAGACATAATTCTCATCAATATACAGATCAAAAGGCAGTACAATCTCCTCTTTTTTTGGAGAGGGAATATTTTCCAAGAATTGTTTAGGATCTTGGAAATTATATGAATGAATTTGAAAATCCAAAAGTTCAATACCCTTCTCAAATCTTTCAGCAACTAACTCAAGAAAACAAATTTTACTTTCAGGAGAAAATTTGCTCGATTTCAAACAATGAAATACAACCGTTAAAAAATATTCATCAATTTGAAACTCTGCTAAGTCATCCCTGAATTATTTTAAAACTTCACAAGATAGAGGATTTTCCACATACCTTGTCATCTCGTTCAACAAGAAATCTGATGAACATGTAGTGGAGTCGCCATGAATGCTCTAAAACCTGGATTCACTGACAGTGGAGTCACCCTGAAAACTGTGAAGCTCTGGATAATTTCAACATGGAGTCTCCAGGTGAATAATTCAACATTTTTGTGTCTGATCACTGTCCACCATCAGTAATCAAATCTGGAACTGATACAATTTTCTAAGGAATATAAAATGTTTTTCTTCCCTAGTATGGTTGCCACTATGTTGGCACTCTGTAATTTCAAGGCTGAAGAAAAAACATCGGAGGTAACATCAAAACCACTTTGGAAGCTGGGATCTAGCCCTGCCAGCTTTAGAGAAGGATCTCTCTGTATGTTTTAACTTTGTTTTGAATAGATATTAGGCTAGTTAATGGGCTCAGAGTTTGGTTTTTGAATTTTTTTAGTTGGAACAATAAGGGAAGGCCATTGGGCAATGGAGTCAAAGAGGCTTGGGGTGATCAATTTGCAAAAGTATCAAGCTTGATTGAAACACGACAAGATAGGTTACATTAACTGGATTCTTTTAGATTATAAATGAATTATGGATATGGCAGGAAAGTGAATTTCAGTTGAGACTGAAAAGAAATTAAGTATTCTTCAATCTGAATTCAGTATAAAACATATAAATTGTAAAAGAAATCAGAATAAGGTGTTATGATTAACATGTCCTATTCATCACACTTTATGTTTTACAATTAAAAATTTCTTATACACAGAGAAAAGGAAAAACAATGGAAAACATAGTAACAATAGAAGCACTTCACCAGTGAATACACCACATGAACCTTGAAACTGGTCTTGTGTTACTTGCAAATGGTCACTTGAACTCAGTGAACAACTTTACAATGAATGGTAGTCTTCCTTATTACAAATCCCAACATCTATTACTTCAAATTATAAATTATTTATACTAATTCTAAACTAAAATGATTTACAGAATCACTGTCTCAACCGACAATGTATTATTAGCATTATATCAAACAATAAAATCGAACTGTTACAAAATAATAGGCAAGGTGTACAATAATTTGGAATGCGGGCATTGTTTTGGAGGAAACAGTTGTAGAATAGGCCTATTCCTGGGCTACACTGGCTGATTTGCTGACTGCTTGTGCTGGCTGATGTGCTAACTGCCTCTGAATTAATATTTCAATCTTGTAGCTGGCAGAGTTTATAGAGAAAAAAATTTGTTTCTCCATTGTAAATGGCGCGGGTTCATTGAATTAATAGTCACTCGATGGCAATTGAACGCTCAAAAAATAAACCAGGAGTGGGTCCAGTGGTAAAACATCTTATTTCGAAACCCCCCCCCCCTTCGACGGTAAATCTAGGATGGAGAAGGGGGGCTGAAGGGTAACAAGGGCCGTTGATTAAGGAGTGGGGAGATTACGAGGTAGATAGTTGCGAGTTATTGCAAAACGAAATCGCAAGACGGAGCAGGGATCATGGACGTTGGAAAAATTATTTTGCGATAGCATGATGTGATATTACATGGCAATCAAGGTGGGTCCATAACAATCGCGTAGGTGGTATCACATCGGGAATACCGCATCGGCGATCACAATTCAAAATCGGAAATCACAATTGCAATTCGCAATCACAAATTGCTATTTCAAATCGCCATTGCAATTCACAATAAAAAATTGCAATCGTAATTGGATGTGGGTAGCATGGATGTTGGCAAAGTAATTTCGTGATTGCGCGATAGCGATAAGTTTATTGGGGAGCGGATTTTGTTTTGGGTTGAAAACTTTGGATAAGTCTTTGAATGAATCAAACATAATTCTTCTTGCTCACGACATATAATGGACTTCGAAACTTAGGATAAAGCCATTATTTATCACCTATCCCTTTATGATAGAATCAAACCTATAGTACCAAGCCTTATTACAATTTATTTAATCACATTTAAATGATGTGATTAATTTAATCTAAACATACTTAATTATCCTCTAATGCTGCATTTCGACTTGCAAGCATATTTTTTGATTTTTCTTAAGGTTTTAACCTTTTTTGGAAATAATTTACAATATGGAATATTATTTACAATATGAAAGATCTGAGATAAATTACTAAATCACCTTGAGATCCTATAAAGTATAGGACCCTAACACTCTCAAAGTAAATATTTGAGATTATCCCAAATTCTTTTTACTTTATATGATAAAAGAAAAATTAAAAGAGAAACAAACACTCGAGTAGGTTCTTCGTCTCAAATAGACCCAAAATAATAATATAGATTTTCATTGGTTTTGAATCTTGTGTTTCCTTTTGAAGAAATTGATTTGGATTCTAAAGTATCTTCCACTCAAACAATGCTGCAAGTTATTGCTTCTATTAAAAAAAATCCATCTTCTTATACTCAAATCATTAAAACCCAAATAATTCAATCTATGGTTATAGCTTTACCATCTCCTCAAAATCCTATCATCATCATCATGGCTCAACAATGTTGGTTATCTGCAGGTGTTTTTAATGATCCAAGAGATCAACATGATTTACCAAAACATCCTGGAAGTTTTCTTCGCAAGTTCAACCCTGAAGGCCAAATAACCCCATAAGAATATACAAAATAATTCATGCTTTCTATAAAACTTAGGGGAGTTCAGCATGAAGATGTTGTTTGTTGACATTTCCCTTATAATTTCGAGGGAAAGGCATCTACTTGGTATTTTCCTTTACTTGATTGTTCCATTACTAGCTGGGATACTTTTCAAACCAAATTTTTTAAAAAAACTGGTGAGGAAAAATCTCCAACATCATTAGTAATTTAAATGTCACGTATCAAGATTAATCCTAAAGAGTCAATCACATATTTTCATCTCTTTTGAATTAAATTCTCGACGAATATAAACCAATTGATAATATGTTAATCAAAATTTACACCACAACTCTGCCTTTGTCAATTGCTATTATTGCTATACGAGCACATAAAACCACTTTATCAAAAAAATTTGATGAAATTTTGAAATTAGGAAAACAAATATTAAGCACAGTTTCTAAAGAAACAATTCAAGAGAAAAAGCCTATAATTATACTAAAAAAGGAAACAACTTTTATGATTGTTTATGAAAAGAAAGAAAAGGAAGTTATGGATTTGGAAAGTCTTCAAATGATTATAAAAAATATGTCTACTAAAATTTTTGATCTTAAGAACATCTCCTCAAAAGGACTATCTAATAGAAGGCCCTATTGACCTTTTAGAAGGAATCTTGTACTTACTCAAAATCAATCATGAACTGGGGAAATTAATATTGAAGATCACACACATGATGATTTTTACAGAGCTATGTTGTAGCAGCTACAACCACCCTCCAAAATTTTTCCTATTGTCAAGTATTCATGAGTTGATCAAGACTTATTCTTTTCATCTGTGCTTGTGCTTTCTTGTTTTCATACTTAGATGATCTTTTTAAGTCACAATCTAACCTTCTAACTTGGCCTTGAAACATTCTGGGCTCGCCTCTAGAAACCACACAATCCAGATTGGCAGTTCTGCCTTGAGCTCAGAAACTTCTTAGTGATGGAAGGCAACCCAACACTGAGCCCAAAAATTGTGCAATCCATTCCTTGAGCTTAGAAACTGCGCAATGCACTAGCCGAAAATTTTCCCAGTTCCCTAGAATTGCGCAATATTTCCTAGTAGTGTGCATGTCAAGTTTCCCGAAAAAGAAAAGAAAAGCTAAAAATAAAAAAAGCATCAATAGAAAATAGGGATCCATTGTTAGTTTCCCAAGGGAGGCACCATTTCTATTTTTATAAATTTATGCCAAGTGTCGCATTTTCTTTGATTTTAGGCATGCGCGCCATAAACCCTAAATCACTCAAATCTATTTAATTGACACCTCTAGAGCTCATTTTTACATTTGATCATGGAGCTCTAGCATTCCTGATGAGATCAAGGAACCTTCGGTGGAGTTGTCGTCTCTTTTCTAGGTGAGTTTTGATTTTGTCTCTTTTTGTCGTTTCGCTTCTATGAGTGTTGTTTTGATTATTTCTCTTCATGGTTGCTGAAGTTGTAGCTTATATCAGCTTATAGAAGTGTTATTTCAGCTTTTCATTTTCCTTTCACAAGTGTCACATTGATTTTTTTTGTTTTTGCACCGATGGTCACCGTTTCGGAAAATCTCCTCATATAATTGATTTTCCTTTCGTTCATTGAGTTTATGCACTTGATTCACATTTATCCATCCATACTTACTCAAATCTGCACCTTCCCTCAGCCAATTTTAACCTTGCCTAGCTGGGAATTGCGTAAGATTGAGGCTCAAGCCAATAGCTTAGTCTGTGAGACTGTGCAATTCGCAATACAAGTTGGCCCAACTGCGCATTGTGCAGTTCCAAGGCTCAGTCTGGCACCTTGGCCACTGAGAGTACACAATGCACAGTCTCTCTTAGTCACTGCCCAGGTTGAACTGCGCATTTCACAATCTCAAGACTTAGGCTTCACCCTTGGATATTGAGACTACGCAATGCGCAATTCCCACAACCAGTCTCCCTCACTTGATCATGAAAATTGCGCAATATTTCTCACTAGTTCACCGATTTTCTGCCTGATCTTGCTTTCAAGGTAGATTTGTAAAACTAATATTTTCTTGCCATGAGTTCCTTTTTTGTCCCACGGGTACCACAATTGTTGAGCAGTTCTCTCCAGCAGTCATTATTACCATGAACCCAAGAGAGCTACTTCAAAAGATACAACTAAAAGCATTACCAGGGAAGCGATGGAGAGAACGACAATAGAATTTCTAGTGCATGCAGACACTCAACTATTTGTGGAAAAGGAGTTAGATCTAACATAACAGAAAGTTAAGGAACCTTTTTTAACAAAAAGCTTCAGGGGATATCTAGACGACCGATAGGTATATATCAATGTTCAGGAGTCGGGATTATACAGGGTTTCATGTAGATATCCAGTCTTCCCATGTGCATATGTCATCAACTATATTGTTTCACATATTAATGTGAATAGCATGAAATTGAACAATGCCAACAAACATAAGCTTGCTACATTTATGGTGGAAGATTATCAACTTATGTATCATTTGTTTGAGCCTGTAACATTCATGGAATCATACTTCTAAGCCACCAACAACTATGTGAGCACAAGAGATATTGTTAAAGGCTCGGTGAAAAAGCCATCAAAGTTTCAACAGAATCCTACCCACTCATACAAGACAAAGTCTCTCAGGAGGGCCTACCATCTCTTGGTTATCTTAGCTTGTAGAATCTATTGTCACCATAGCATAAAGACCTTTCTTGAAGGTTGGGAAGTCCTATTGAACTGGGTTGTGAACGAGGGGAATTCATTCAACCAGTCAGATTTTTTGGCTCGACAGTTGAGAGCCCATGTAGCACATGCCTGGAATCCTCCCAAGGGTGGGAAATCAAGGTTCTATATGTGTGCATATTTACTAGATGCAATTTGTGCACAAAATTTATTTCATGGAATGGACACCACGATACCGTGTCGTGTATGTATAATGCAATTTTATTTTGGATTGTAGTCATCGGGGAGTAATGGAGCAACTAATATTTGAGGAAGAACCACCTTGCATGTCACGTGGAGCAATGGAGGAAATATCAGAGATCGAAGATTAGTTTGCCTCACCAGATGACACCTTCCTTAAAATGTTCTACACTTAGAAGTTACCGCATATTTTGCCAAGGTATGCCACCGATAAGCTTCTCATGTAAGAAATTTCAAATCATGTCATCACAAGGTTTTCATCAGCCTTGCACAGTAAGAAGAAAGCACCATGGCCCATTCTTCCTATGCAATTTGGATTGTACGAGATCATGAATATCAAAGTTGTAGACACTAAAGGAAAGATAATAGAGAAGTTTACATTCGGTACCCAATAATTTAATTTGTACGATCCCCGTGGTATTTGAAAATAAAATTGTGAAATAATACATTATTAGTGGCTCAACGAGACATTTCATTGGCTGAAGGAGGATCCATGGAAGAATTTCTACAATTCCTCCACACCCCGCATGTCAGTCAATATAGCAGGGACTTCACATGTCAATCCATAGAAGGCAACAACTCCAAAATTAGTGCCAATAGAAGGGAGTAACCCTATGCAGGATAAAGGAAAAAGGAAGGTTGCTTATATTCTAGGGGGAGAACAAAGCTGCAAGATGAAAGTGGATCCAATCCTTATGAAATCAGCTTTAGCAGCAGAAGGAAAGAGGAAGAAGAGGATGAAAAGAGCATAACAGAAGCAAAGAGAGAAACTGAGGTTGCAGGAAGCAAAATAGAAACTAAATGAAGAATATGAGCCAAGGAGGAAATAAAAAGAAGAGAAGCATAAGTAGGAAGGAGAAGAAAGGAAATGCGTAGTAGCAGAAGAAATATCAATAGAAGGACAAGTTGAAGAGAAAGAACAAAACTTGACAACAACAGAGGAGGAGAGCGGAAAAATGCAAGATCAGGAGCTTGATCAATAGATTGAAGAACTGATTGAGATTAGATACATGGAGGAGGAACTAGAGCAAAGAAAATTAGGATGTCCACTTGATGTCGAGTGCACAACAGGTCATCATTCAGTATCTACCACCTCCAACATCAGAGTTAGCTCCAGGTGAGGAATAGGAATTTTTTCCTCTTGACGATGATCCGATCATGGAAACATACAACATTTCATACGATGAGCTTCAGAGGAAGATTGCAAAAGAACATAAGAAGCACTTTCCGGATGACCTCACATCGCCTACATTTTTTATAAAGAGGGTGATAATGGTAGACACCATGAAGAATTATAATGCCATTGTCGAAGCCAAATTAGCCTTCGTCAGTGCAGCAAGAACAAAAAATCAGTATTTGATGATTGAGAATAAGCAATTGTCGCAGGATTTACACGCTGTCAGGAAAGAGGCAGAACGACTCCATGCAACAACTCAGAACACAACTTCTACACAAGTCTACTTGGAGGAGATGGGAGCAGCAATACTTGTTGAAGTAATGACACTTGGAGAGACCATGCAAAACCTATATGAGGAGCTTGTTACTGTTAGTGATGGAATCAACACTTGGATTATGACAAGTGCCTGACCAGACACATCTTAAGCTCAACGGATTTTCTTATAACTTGATTGAGTTTTTGGAAAGTGGTTGGAAATCACACACACTGAAAGGGGTTTTGAGCAAATAAGAATCTCTCACACATATGAGGGCACTGGTGCATGATATGGTAGCAAGGTTGAGTTTTTAGCTTGATGGTTAGAATAATGGAAGATAAACAATGGATATGTAAAACATAAGCCCACTGCTAAGAGGAAAGGGTGACACAAATTCTAGATCTGAAATGTGTAGTGAAAGAATGTTTTTGAAAAGAATTACAAGAATCTCACTCTACATTTAAGAATCCCATTACAAGGAATGCTTCCAACTAACATAACCTCATGAATCAGGAATGCTTGATGAATCAAGACTGACAAAGACAGATTATCATGCATGCTAGATCAAAATACTTATAAAAACATGTAACATGACTTAATTCAATCTCAAGGAATTCTTATGAACTATGTTCAACTCATACTGAATTAGGAAAGCCTTAAAGCTTACATAAACAAATTAATATGTCTTGGAGGATCATAATACTTGATAAAAACATGAGACAAAACTATGTAGATCATAATCTGGAATGAAGTAGTAAGTTATGGAAACATATAAAGAGATAAACAATACACACACCATACAATTTGTGAGTCCTCAAGAGTGTCTCTGGATATATTATAAGTTCAAAATGTACAACACAGTATGCAATGAAATGTACAACCAACCATCCCTTTCTTCCTTGCTTTACATAGTATATATACCAAAAATGAGTTCTGTTAAAGCCTCCGTAAAATGTGCAATTCTGTTTTAGAGATTTTATTACAATCCTCTACTTATAGTAGGGCTTATATTTAACATAACAAAAAAGTACACTGAAACACAACTGAAGACAAAACATGACAGTATGGAGCTCGAAATGACCGAGTTGAGGTGGCTGAGTGCTCCTCATTTCCTGAAAAAACTACCTCCACAAAAAGTGCAATTGCCAACTGAAAAAGACACCTGGACCCTTATCTGCAAAAGTGTAGGAGTACCCAACTGAAATGGCATCTGGAAGATAGCTTGATTGGATGACACTTGGGAAAAGACCATTACCATTGAGGTTGCATTCACTTTATCATCATTTAGTGTCATTTTTTGAAACCAGAAACAAAAATCAACCTTTTCAACTTCTTATACATATTTCAAAAATAATAGCTACTTTTTGAAAAAGGTGGCTATCCCTGAAAATACTGTGTATAAGCCAAAAATGACATGATTCTTCAAATTTTCATGGTTTTATACATTCAATCATCAGAGATCTAGTATATAAGCAAAAATCCTAATAGCTTCTGCCCTGGTGACCCTTTTGTTTGGATTTCTCTTCTGTACTTACTTTTTCTTTTGAGTCTTCTTCTTCCTTGATTCATTTTATGGGCTTTCATCTATGTTTATTATTTCATCCATGAGAGCAGGGTTGGCTATGAGTTTACTTGCTAGTCTGAGATTGTTCTTTGGATTGGTGTGAGGCCTTTGAATGTATGGATTTGGAATGTATGAAGGCCTCCTCCCATGCATAGCTCTTCTTGGCTGTCCTTCTTCAAACTTTGACTAACTGAAGTCTATTTCACTATTATCCTCATCAAAAGATGAATATGCGTGGATTATAGCTTTCTTCTTCCCTTTGGCTGTAGAATTGATAAATGAGTAAATATGAGATATAGTAGGTTCTTCTACTGTAGTGGTCTCTGAAAATTTTCTTTTCCCCTTTTTGAGTGAGGAAAAGACTTGTGCAAGTGTAGGCTCCTCTAGTGCTGGAGTGGTATTGTTTTCTTGATTCTCCTATCTGGCTTCTATAACAGGGCTTGGTGTCAAGGTTTCAAGGCTGAATTCCACTGAAGGTCCCTCTATGAAAATAATTTTTCTCATGTGTTTACTCTTTGAAGAGGAAGCTACCTCTTCCTTGCTCTTAGACATAATATTTTTGTTAGGCAGGGTAGCTTTTTGTTTGCGTTTGCTTGCATGATCCTACCTGAAAGACCCCAAGGTGCGCGGCTTCTTAGATGGTCTTCTAATGTAGGCTTCCTTGGCTAGTTGTAATGTAGGTATAGGAGTGGTGGTTTGAAATCTAGCTCCCTTAGCTAAGTTCCTTGTCTGTCTGCTAGATGGTGTTGAAGATGGACCAGCTTGTGAAGGGGTCAATGTAGGTGTAGGGTTTGATTGATGTTCTTAGGTATTTTGCCTTTTAGGCCTTCCTACCCTTCTCCTTGAGTCAATACTTCTAAATCCTTCATCTGCTAAAATTTTTCCCATGTGGTTCTCTTCTTTCTCAAATGATAAACCGCCAGTATTTTGATTAAACCTCTGTGATAGAGGCTGCGAAGATAATAGTTTGGGATTATCTGTATTTTTTGAGACATTGAAAACATAGATTTATAAAGGAAAAATGGTAGATTCATAGGTTTAGAGCCCGAGATGTGAAATAGAAACCTCATCTGGTATTTATGCACAATAGAAAATTTATCCTCACAGGTTATATAACACTGCACAATGGTAATAACATCTTGCCACTCAGGCATAAATTATGAAATATGAATAGTAGGGGTCCAACCAATATTTTCATGTTTAAGCTTTAGATATGGATTTGAATCAGCTTAAAGCAGAGTTTTGTTCTTGTACCAGGACTCACTTGTAGCTGATGTTTGGGTAGCCCTTGCAATGATAGTCTCTGTGATCCTGAAGGTTCCAGACCTCAACTTGACCTGTTCTCCATCGAATGTCTCAACAAATGCCTGAGCCACTGCCACATTCTCACCTGAAAACTTCTTTAAAAACTGATACCACCCTGCTTGCTTGAAACGAAGGCTTAGCACGATGGTTAATAAAACAGGTATTGGTTGGTTCTAAACTGTTCACCTTACCCCCCTTACCCATCTTGTTAACAGTTAATCTAAACATTAATGCACACTTGTAAGACAAGGAACAAAAACCCTCCACGAAGCCCTAACTGTTTGCACAAGGTTGTTACACAGCAATTTGTCACCGTCCCTGCAATTCCCCATCCCACACAATTGGAGGGCTCATTCCGTGACCTGTGAGCACTGACATAACTTGAAAACACTTTCATGGCATTCCCCTAAACATGTACTTTCATTGCCCTGAAGACAACTCCTTGTGAAAAACCCTAAAAACACCCCTTTTTACATTGGCGCGGCGGCTTCGGTTGGTCACCGCCTTGGTGGAATCAGCTTCCAGAGGAGTCCGCCAATTGGTACTGCGTCTGATCGCCTCACGCCCCAGCCATTTTAAGTGTTTTTTAAAAATAATCAGCGGAAAGTTTCGTCCTACTTGATCTGACTGGTATCTAATTTTGAGTTGGGAGGTTTGGCTCCGGATCTCCATGTAGAGGAAGTGGTTTTCCACCTCTCATGGAAGCTTCCTTGAGGATAGGGCCAATCCCATGATTATAGGGATCCCAACTCCCCTTCCTCCATCTATAAAAGCTTGCTCATCTCATTTGTAAGCTAGTCTCCAAGTTCCCAAGAGCCATCAGAGCCTTATGTTGCAAGAGCCTTGATTCATTCCCTTAAGGCCAAATCCGGGCAAGGAGATCATTGTCGAGACATCCGAAGAGAGAGGTTTGTCCCGTTCCCGACAGGCTTTTTCGAGATGTGTTCTGCTGGCGAGCCTTCGAAGGACAATTCAGCGTCAGAGCTATGGTTGTATTCTTCTTTGATTGATTAATGATAAGTGACTATTGGTTATGGTTCCACTCTTGTTGTTGATTATGATGTTGAGTTATGTCCTCTCTGATTGACATATAGTTTCATATACTGGATTTTACGCTTGCGTTTTTTTTTTTTTTGGCGTGTGCAGGTGTCCGATCACGGAGATCGTGAGGATTGTGACCTGCCGGAGCTAAGGAACGGGAGCGCTATTTTATCTACAAGCGATAGCGTTGGATTCCAGGTAAGCCTTCATCGCTAGTTGGTTTATTTGCAATTAGGAACCTGCACTATAGCATGAACGATTGTTGCTAGACCCGGTCTGGGCTAGTAGGGATCGCCTCTATCCGCAGAGGGGATCTACCTCCACAACAAATTGGCGACTCCGCTGGGGAGATCTAGCTTGTTGTTGTTTGTTTTATAAGCTACAGACGAAGCCTGAAGTTAGCCAGATAGCCTTCGAAACGCTCTTGCTCTGCAATTGCGAAGTAGATCAAAGCTGCTTCAGTCAATCTCCGGTTTAGTTTATGAACTGAACACTTGGAGTATTGTCTTGTCTTTTCGGTTGTTTCTCGATTCTGCTCGCTTGGTCGGCTCTTTTGGCTGGCTCTTTTGTGATTTTGGCTTTTGGTTAGCTTGATAATCACTGGTCTGCTTGTTGGATTTTCTATTTTTATTTTTCCTTAGCAAACTCGACTGGCGTGCTTTACAGCCTAACAGTCACGCCCATTGGCGCAGGTTGCTTGTGTATTACCCGCGCCAATTCATTTCTGGTGCTAATTTCAGCCTCACAGTTGCGCCAATCCTGTGAGGTACTAGGGTTTTCTCTTTTTTGACCTTCTTGAGCTTGATCAGTGTGTTTGGTTTTGTTTTTTCAACTGCTTGAGTGTTCTGGAGCCTTGTTTGACTAGCTGTGACCTTCGTCCTTTGGTTGTTTGCCCGTTTCCATCGATTTCACATTCTAGCCCTACGGCATCTAGGTGCTCTTGTGTGTCGAGCCTCCCTTGGGAGTTTTTGGTCTCTATTTGTTCAGTCGACCTTGTGATTGCTTCTTTACATTCGTTTGGCAATTTTTTATCAGTTTATTGCGTCATTTGAGTGTTGGTTCTCTTCTTCATTCGAATTTCGCCTCGTCTCATTTTGGGCCTAGATTACATGGTCCATTTGAGTCTTTGGGATTATTTTGGTTTTGAGGGACTGTTTTGTCAATTTGAGGTTTGATTGCGTGTTTTCATTGATGGATTTGCTTATCTTTGCTCTTTTACTATCGCATCTCAAATTTCTCTTCAGTAGTTTTCATTCTGTTTAAGTGCACTTTGCTATTAAACATTGAAAATATAAAAAAAATCTCTTTTGCTTTTGATTAGTTAGTGCAAATTAAAATCTTTTCCGTGTTATTAGTGATTAGTGACTTTGAGAGAAAAGTTTTTGGTTTACATTAGCTGCATTAGAGACTTTGTTGGTTGTTTTCTGATCATTTTGTTTGTGTGAAAAGCCCTTAACCCTTTCGTAATTAGCTTTCATCGAATGAAATGATATACTGTGGCATATAGTGTGCATTTAGGAGATTTTGTGACATCACACTCGCTAGGGCCTGAAAACTGAAACGTAATTGAAGATAAACATTAAAATTTACTCAATTTACACTAAGGCAGCATTGAAACATTAACGCAACATTTAGTGGTCTAGGCTAGAGACGTGTTCCGGCGTCTTTAAACCTAGTAGCTGTCGTTCGCCTCTTGGATTTAGACAGCACTAGTACAGACTTGTGCTCCTCGTACCGTCGAGTATATAAAGGGAGACCCCACTAGGTTTCTATCCTTTATCCATAGGAAGCCGAGTCTGCCGCTCTATATCTGTGATACACCAGACACAACATTCGGGGAGATTGCCTGCACGTACGTTAAGTCCTTGGTTGATTTCTCTTTCATTTTTTAAACCAAGGTGTATATTGCAGTTCATAGTTATTTGGTACACCCTTTGCCTAGTGTTCCTGAGTAGTCATTTGATCTTTTCTGACTCTCTAAATTTGAAAGGATCACCAAGTGCTTGTCCTTTCATGCTTGCTTCAAAATTAAAAGAGATAGAGTCACCTTTCATCCGTTTCTCGACTCTTAAAACATGAAACGGTGAAGTTTCTAAGTTTCAATGTGGTAAAATTAATCACCCGCGATCACACGCCCTGTTAGATTTTTCTTGTTGGCCATTTGATTGTGTGTCTTGACTCTTTTTCAGCCCGTGTGTGTTGTGCTTGATCTTTTTTCATTGTTGTCACAGCGGCGGAACCTTCTGTTTCGTCTACTGGTAGTCCATATACGGATGATTCATCAGAGGCTGCTCAGTCCTCCGCTGAACCCCAGCAGCCCATCGTTTCTGAGTTTCCCGACGGGGGACCGGTTCTGTCTGAGCAGCCCTTTGGAGGACCAGTTGAGTTCAATTGGCCCTTTTCCGACCCTTGGTTTGGATTGGGAGTAGGGGAAGATTTCCCTCCTCTTACGTCAGGCTCGCCTTTTATAGCTGCTGTTATTCCTCCTAGTCCTCGCCTTCTATTACGAGATCTAGCAGCAAGTTCAAATATGAGTGATTCTGCTAGTGAGGAAATCCCCACGTCTGGTGAAGATTACCAGTTATTCCCTCGACAGTTATTTCTAGAAGGCAACCTTGAACCATCTGTTATGTCATCACCTGGTCCCTCATTACCAGCCGGGTATCGATCCTTGGGTCATATTATTGCCGCTGCTGCCTCTATGGGGGTATCAGCTCCTTCTACGAGGCCGGTTGTTCCTTCATTGGGGATGTCTCCACGGACACCTGTTACGTCATCCCCTCAGGTTACTTCTGTAGCCTCCATGCCCACTGTTTGTGTGGCCGCATCTACACCAGTTGTTACTACCCAGTCCGTAAGGACCACATCGCTTCCCGAAGATATCTACATAGCATCTGCTATGCCGAAGAACATCTCTCCGGAGGAGTATCGATTGTCTCTCCAACAATCGAACCTCGAGGTCGAACAGTCCTCTCAAGATCCCAACTGCTCGCATTTTTCGCATTATGCACAGGATGGTACACCCGTGTACGTCTTTCCATATCAGTACGATGAGCATGGGAACCCTTTACATTTACCTACTCCTGAGGCTCAACTTCATGCTCAGGGTTTACCGTATAACCAGGCTGGACAGCCATATAACCTGCAAGGACAACCTTCGGGCCAGCCTGGATATCCTTATGACCCGCAAGGACAGCCCATACAGGGCTACCCTCTGGGCCAGTAAGGGCCATTGTACGGTCCGCAAGGACAATATTACAACCCTTCCGGTCAACTCGTGCAGCCTCTCCCTGGAGTCCCACCTGAGCAACCTCAAGGATTCAAAGGCCAACCGGGGTACCAACCGGGACCGGTATATGGTCCTGGGGGGCAAGTCCAACCTTATCAACCTTTGCAACCACAGTATCCTCTTGGTCCCAATGTTTCACATCAGCCAGGACCATCTTATGGTCCTGTTGCGGGTCAAACCGGTTATCAGCAACCACCTGGCTCCATTCCGCTACTAGGCCAACCGGCCCATCCGGCACAACCTGGTATCCCGCCACCAGGCCAACCGGCCAATCCGGCACAACCTGGTGTCCCTCCACTAGGCCAACCGGCCTATCCGACACAACCTGGTGCTCCTCAACAGCCAGGCCAACCTGCACAATCGACACAACCTGTTTATCCGGGTCAACCTGTTCAACCAGGGCAGCCCGCTCAGCCAGGTCAGCCTGTTAAGCCAGGCCAGCCTGCACATCCTGTCAACCCTGCCCAACAGCTGACTTATTCAGTGCCGTAGCCAAATCAACCGCTGCGCCCTAATTATCAGGCTCAACAGGGTCCCACCTATCAACAACCCACTCAACCTCAAGGCAGTTACTATTATCATGGTCAGTGTCGACCGAATTATAGCCAGCCCCAAGGTTCTAACTATTACTCTCAACAACCCGGCTACACCTATGCTCAGCAGCCAAATCCACATGCTGCTCACATGGGGCCGACTTACAATCAGGGCCCATACTCTGGTTATCAAGCCCCGTACGCTAGTTACTAGCAACCGAATCAAGCTGGATATACGACCTATACCCCCTACAGTCAGAATCCTATGGGACAGAACCCCTGGGGGCAAGGATATTCTCAACCAACGTGGAGTATAGGTACTAGTCCTTATCAAGGGCCAGGCATGCCGTCCAATTCGCCATTGCCGTTCCTGGCTACCTTGGAATTACCGGATGTTTCGAAATTAAGCAATGATCCGATTCTGCACAATCTTTATTGGCCTCCAGTTCCCACCAAGGTGCTCGGTGATTGCCGTAAGTTTGAGGGTAAAGCTGGGGAGGGCCCCTAAGCTCATGTGATGACTTACCATCTTTGGTGTTCGTTCAACTCTTGGGTGGACGATTCAATTCGTCTACGCCTCTTCTAGCGCACTTTGACTGGCGCTGCCGCTTAGTGGTATATTGAATTATCCCGTGGCGTCTTTCAAGATTTCAATACATTAGCCATGGATTTTCTGACTCATTTTTAGTTACCGGTTCGCTACGAAGCCGGGATGCACCTCCTGACTTCTTTGAAGCAGGACAAAGCCACCCACATTTCTGATCACATTCATGAGTGGCGACATCGTCGTAGACTGATCAAGTTCCATATACCTGATCAGATACTAACTCATTAGTTCACAACCTCCTTCGTTAACAAAATTGCCCAAGATATTGCTATGGGAGCATGTGTGACTGAAGAACAAGCCATAGCGCGTGCCCAATATCTGGATGTAGTATACTCTCAGTCCGGCACGCTTTATGATATTTTTCCTGATGCTCCACAGTCTGGAACCTCTAAAGCTCCACCTACCCCGGCGGTGGATGGTGTTATTGGTTCCGTGTCTCAGAATTCGAAGAAATCTTTGAATGGGAAGCAGAAGTCCAACTCATCCCATAATTATACTCCTCCTGCCCCTCCCGATTCTGGAAAAACTATGGAGGTTAACGCCATTCAGGCTAATCCTACGGAAAAAGCCTCCAAAGGGAAGAAGAAGGGCAAAGGTAAATCCAAATCTGACGCCCCAAAGCCAGAGTCCAAACCTTGTACCAAGGACGGTTCCCAACGTAAACCGAAGTACCCCTGCCTCATTTGTGAAGGAGATCATTATACCAAGGATTGTCCACGACGATCTGAAGTTAGTCAACTTCTAAAAGGCTCCAAAGGGACTCCAACAGTTCTTAAAGAACCGTTCTCGTCTCAGTAGACCCAGATGGTTGAACAACCTTCGCCATCTGCACCATTTGGGTCCCAGGTCTTTATGATGAATGGTGCTGCACCTATCTCTATTGCTACGCGTTCGAAGGATTACAACGAATCGCGTCAGGCAGTTGGGAAGGCAGTTGTGGACGGTCCACCTCCCCCACCTGTCTCTGGTTCGTTGGAGATTGAGAAGCCTACTGCTGAACCTGTTGTGAAGCCACTTTCTAAAGGTGTTCTAAGAAGATCTTCCTACAACCCGAATGCTCGTGCCGCTCAGCACTACAGTATTGTTGAGGATTTAGCACAGGCGCCTTCTGCTATGTCTGCATTGGAAGTTCTTCAAAGTTGCTCATCACAACGGAAAGCTTTGTTGTCTGCTATCGGTGGGATCGATCCCCCTGATTCTGATCTTCTCACCTTCGACTTAGAGAACTTTACCCCCCGACTTCCACATCAGATCGCTCTTGTTATTCAAGTCAGGATCAATGGTCTTAACATCCATAGGGCCGTTGTGGATGAAGGTGCTTCTACCTGTGTCATGTCGTCCGCTTGCTGGAAGGCCATTGGCTCTCCGGCCCTTTCATCATCTCCTAATGCCCTAGAGGCATTTGATGGTCGAGAATCGAAACCCCTGGGTGTTCTCGAGAGCTTAGCGATTACCTTACAGGGGAAGAAAATCAACGTAGAAGTAGAAGTAGTTGACACCAAGCTTAACTACAATATACTTCTCGGCCGAAGTTGGACTCACGCCATGTTATGCGTGCCATCCACCCTCTTTCGACTTATTAAGTTCCCTCATGAGGGCAAAATCTTTATTGTGGATCAGTTGTCTTTCTTCACCGCCACCTCCGAGAAAAACGTTTCGTACGTGGATAAGATCCCAAATCCCCCTAAAAGTGTAGGACCCGGTCTCTTTAAGGACCTCGTCCTCATGGGTATTTTTCCCTCACCACCACCACACACCGCTCAAGTTAACATGATATCTAGGTCTGACAACCCATGGCTCATCCCTTCGCCTAAGCAGGTGGTTGAGTTTGGAGAATCGATGCCCTTAACTCCGGTAGAAATTAACTATTGTGAAATCATCACCGCATCTGATCCTCCCCCTCCTCAGCATGCTCCTTCGAGCATGGCTTTAGACATCTATTCTCAATCCCCCTGGCTCGGCGAGGCCAACTCGCCTGATCCTCTTAAAGAGAATTTCCCTTCTGATGAAGCCATTGTTGAAACAATGTCTCTTGAGGACTTGCCTTGGAGCGATGGACATCATCATTCCTCCTTCATGCCTAGCTTGGGGGCAATTTCAGATTGTTTAGAGTGTTTTGCATCTCAGGTTCTAGAGTGTAAAAACTCTGGTAAACTTGATAATTATATATTATTATTGATGAAGATGAAAGATGATTACAAAGGGAAATCACCAAGGCTTTAATTATAGCCTCATGGTGTCCCTTGGTGAAGAGGCATGATCTTTGATCATGCCCTTTCACTTAATAAAACCTAATATAACTATATCTAACTAACAATTAATAAAATATACATAACAGGTTCCCACTCCACCTCTCCAGATGCCCATATTGACACATGAGGTGCTTTTAGAGGGAAACCTGAGCAACATTACTCAAACCATTCCAATCGACATCTCCGTTAAACCGGGGATAGTTGAGAACATACACGTGGGAGTGACTTGTTCTCCTGATGAGATATGATTTTGTACTGATATTTTTCGAGAATTTAGAGACGTGTTCGCCTGGTCCTATGAGGAAATGCTCGGGATTGATCCTAGCATAGTAGTGCATGAGATTCCTACCTATCCTGGTTCGAAACCCATGCGCCAACGCCTACGCCAGGTGCATCCTCGCAAAGTCGCTGCCATTAAAGCAGAAGTTGAAAAACTTCTGAACGCGGGCTTCATTTATCTGATTCCCCTCACAAAATGGGTCTCTAACATTGTCCCTGTAGATAAGAAACAGGGTACTATAAGAGTTTGTGTTGATTACCGAGATATTAATCGGGCCTATCCAAAGGAAAATTACCCCACTCCTTTCATAGATCAAATCATTGACGAATGTGCCGGGAGTGAGATTTATTCCCTGATGGATCGCTTTTTCGGGTACAATCAGATAATATTCTACCCACTGATCAACACAAGACTGCATTCATCTGTCCGTGGGGTACTTTTGCTTATAAAAATCTCCCGTTCGGCTTGAAGAACGCTGGAGCCACTTTCCAGCGTGCTATGTCTTATGCGTTCCATGACATACGCCATATTGTTCAGCCTTATTTGGACGATTTTCCAGCTCATTCATCTCGGCGAGAGGACCACCCATAACACCTCCGCCAGATTTTCCTTCGCTATCGACGCTATTATATCCAGCTCAATACTCATAAATGCGTCTTTTGCGTAGATTCTGGCCGTCTTTTGGGGTTCATAGTCTCCAAGGACGGGATTTGCCTTGAACCTCTAAAGGTCAAGGCCATTGTCAATATCCCATCACCATCTTCGTTATATCAATTGCAGAGTCTGCAGGGAAAAGCTAACTTCCTACGACGCTTTATACCGAAGTACGCGGAAGTGGCCAAAGTATTCACACGTCTTTTAAAGCAAAACGTTCCCTTTCATTGGGACGACATTGCTCAACAATCCTTTGAGAAGCTTAAGACATTCCTTGTTAATGCTCCGTTGCTTCGACCTCCAAACTATCACCGTGATTTCACTCTATACTTGGCCGCCGCCTTTAGCACCATAGCTATGGTTCTGGTGCAGGATGAAGACGATGGCAACGAACACGTTGTTTACTATCTATCGTGAAATCTTCTCGACACGGAAACGCGTTACGCTCACGTGGAGAAGCTAGCTTTAGCAGCTGTACAAGTTGTGCAACGTTTCCGCCACTACATCCTGCTGTGTACCGTAACTGTGGTTTCGGATTGCAACCCCATGACATATATTCTTTCTCGACAATTACTGGGGGGAAAATACTCCAAATGGATCGTTATCCTTCAGGAGTTCGACCTAGAGTTTACTACTGCTAAGTCGACCAAATCACTGGTTTTTGCGGATCTTATTTTCTCCCTCCTGACAGACTCCCCCCCATGTCATTCTGAAGAACATATTCCAGAAGAAACCATCTTCCTTATCAGCACCCGTGACCCATGGTATGGCAATATTATTGTGTATCTTTAGATGTCATCCTTTCACTCTGAGTTTACCAAAGATGCCCGACGTTGGATTCGACATCAGTCTCAACCCTACCACATTGTAGGAGATACATTATACCGGGTTGGAGTAGATTCGGTGCTCCGTCGGTGCTTGAATTTGGAAGAGGCCGAAAGAGTCTTAAATGACTGTCACAGTGGCGCTTGTGGCGGTCACATGTCTGGATATGCCACCGCCCAGAAGATTCTGCGTGCGGGTTACTTTTGGCCGTCAATATTCAAAGACTGTACTGTTGTAGTCCGCAAATGTCACGTGTGCCAGGTTTTTCAGCGCAAGATGCGCGCGCCACCCCTCCCTCTGCATCCTGTCATTACCGTCGGCCCTTTCGCGAAATGGGGCGTAGATTTTACGACGTGTAACCCTCATTCGGCTGGGGGGCATGCATATATAATCGTCGCTGTCGACTACTTTACTAAGTGGGTCGAAGCGATGCCTACACTAGCCGCCGATGGTAAGACAGCTGCCCAATTTATCTTCAACCATATTATTGCACGTTTCGGGGTCCCTCAGGCCATTTTTATCGATCATGGTACTCACTTTCGAGATTACATGATGGCCGAGCTAACATCAAGATTGGGCTTACGACACGATAGCTCAATGCCATATTAACCCCAGGAAAATGGCCAGGTTGAGGCTATGAACAAGGTTTTGGTCACAATGCTTCAACGAACAGTTGGAATTCATAAGTCCAATTGGCACCTCCAATTGTTCTCAGCTCTATGGGCATATCAGACGTCAGCAAAGAGTGCAACCAGATTCACACCATTCCAATTGGTGTATGGTCTGGAAGCAACTCTTCCGGTTGAGTGCGAAATTCCTTCCTTAAAGCTAGCTGTGGAACTTTTGCCCGATACTTCTCCTAAAGAAGAGCATCTCTTGTATTTGGAACGGTTGGATGAAACCCGCCGCTTGGCTGCTTTAGTCCTTGAAGCACAGAAAAAGCGGGTCAAAGCACACTTTGATCGATCTGTCTCTCCACGTTCCTTTGTCGAAGGGGACCTTGTCCTCCTATACGACCAAGCGCACGACAAACTTGGGGCAGGAAAGCTCCAACCCATGCGGCATGGGCCCTATATAATAAAACGAGTATTGAAGAATGGGGCTTATGAGCTCATTGATTATGAAGGAGTTCCGTTGGCGCAGCCTAGAAATGGGCTGCACCTTAAGAAATACTACGCTTGAAGTTATTTTTAATGTGGTGTGTGTACATAGGTGTGTATATTCATTTGTGTGCATGTGTGGTGTGGTGTGCGATGTAAGCATATTTCTGTTGATCGGGTCTTCTTGATTGTGCAGATGTCCATTACTCTGTTTGTGGGTTTCGCGGATGGTGCCTCCCGCAGTACCAGGAATCTGTCTTCGGCAGCCTGGGTAATCTATGATCCTGCTGGTGAGTTGGTTAACCTGCAAGGTGTGTGTCTGGGTCCTGCTACAAATAATATCGCGAAATATAGTGCTGTATTGGAATTATTAACTGAGGCTGTGGACCTCGGCATTCATGAATTACTTGTGTATCTAGACTCACAACTTGTAGTATTACAACTTAACGGGCATTATTCAGTAAGAAATACCTCCATTTTACGTCTGTATTTGCGTATTCGTCTGCTGGAGAGAAATTTTGACTATATTACATATCAGCACATACCTAGACATATGAATACATTAACAAATGCAGTAGCTAAATTGGTTCTAGATAGACATTTGCGCAATTTATAAAACATCATCACATGTAAGAAGATCCATCTAGAAATAGGTATGTATATATATATGTGTGTGTGTCGAAATGTTTACACGGTGTGCATCACATAAAATAAAAAATATACATGTTCATCTTAATACATCCGGAGATGACATGTCTCTCAAAAAATATATGCATGAAAGAATCCCTAGGTGTCTAATCCGCATGGTGCTCGCGGTAACATGCTACCACGCGCACTAAGCATCTCAAAAGTCGGTGGAGGCGACTAGGCACTCCCACCGTATGTCTCTGATATGCCATCGGGACATCTGCCAGCCAGGCGTAGTCTGGAATCCCTCGGGCAATCCCCTCAAGGTTCTGGATCAACTCTCCCCCCTCGGCACCCTCCGCCTGAGGGTCAGCTGTGGGCTGAGTTCTCCGTACAATGGGAGACATACCGGCAGGTCTCTCTGGGCCGACATCTGCATACATATAAAACTGGTGTTAGAACGGACATGGATTACCAAAAAAATCATAAAACATAAAAATAAAAAAGAGAGGTCATACCCAACTCCTCGTCCTAGTCATCCCCCTCTGGAAGTGGGAGATCTGGGTCTCCAGTGAAATCGGTCCCGGCATAGGGCCAATCCTCGACCACGATCAGTTGACGCCATAACCATCCAAAAAATCCGGCCTCCAGGACATCTGTTGGCGTCCTCTTGATCTGGGCATAAGTGCTGCCCAACGAGCCATCCTCGGCTCTCGTGGTATCGACTCAAAAACTATGGTCCCTTGGCCCTGAAAGATAGGTAGTCGTTCCAGGATGAACGATACCAAAATGGAATCGTAGCCAAACTGCTTCAGTTTGACTTGCTTGCACTTTGTGAGCTGCCTCTTGATATTTGTGGTCACTGCAGTAGCCCAATCAAACAGTGTTGGACTCATACACGCAACGGATAGCAGGAGTTGGGCCTTAGTTTCCTCGTGTGGAGCTTGCGATCCCGCAGCTCATGTGATGGTGTGTAGCACTACTCTCAGTGCTAGATCTTGGACAGTGTGGATGTCCACTTTCCCGCTTCCTGATCCGGTTCGTGCCCTTGGGCACACCCTCGCCATTACCTGCTCCATCTTTTCCCCAGATGGTCTGCTGCCTCTCAGGATGGGCACCGGACCTCGGCGCGACAGTCCGGTTATGAAATATACATCAGAAACCTCCAGTTCCAGTACTTGGTCCCGACGTTTGAAAACTTCTTCATTTTCGTCCCATATACTGACCAAGTATTGTAGTAGCTCTGGATGAGCTCGTAAACAGGGTGTGAGGAAGAATTTCTTAAGTCCACAGTTCTTAAGTGCAATCATGCAGGCCTCATTATCCATAGCCATTTCATCCTCCTCTCCATGTTCCCTTTCCTTCCATTCGATAACCATTTTTGCCTTTATATTTGCATCAAAACAATCAAAAATACATTGTTAGAACTCTGGAACATTTGAAAATCCACATAGGTAGCTCATATTTTCAAAATTTTGAGCGGAAAATTGCGTTGCGCCATTGGCGCGACCTCTTTGTGAATAAATTTCCATTGGCGCGGGTCCGTGCCCGATACCCACGCCAATGGAGCGAGCCCTAAAAATTCAAAATGGTTCGCCCAAAAGTCTAATACAAAATAAAAACATATAAAAAATGGATTGAAATGGAGCTTAGGGAAATGCCTATTACCTGGAACAAACAGGGAACTGAATGGTAGCCCGGATTAGTCGTATTCGCCGTCAGAAGTTTGCACACAAAATGGACCACTGTTGCTCTCCAATGAGGTAAATAGTAAAAGTAATTTTGTTTTTACCATTTGAGACTTATTTATAACTTTTGAAATCTAATTAGGCTTTAAAAGTCATTTTTTATTAATAATTTAATACATTTTGTCGAAAATGGATTTTACACTTGCCTTTATGTGTAGCAACAGGTTTTCACGCAACTTAAACGGTGACACGAGTTGTATTTTATACTTTTTCGGACTCGGTAAATACACGAAAAAGTCATTTTGGAGTCATCTTTCAGCTCTTTTCTGACTCTCTAAACATGAAAATATTGTCGAGTTCCTTGTCGTTTCGATCTCGTTAAAGTGGACACGAAACGACATCTACCCAGTATACGTTTACCCCTTTTTCGGGCTGGGATAGATTATTTATGAAAAAGGAATACCCTAGCCTATTGCAACTAGGAGGTTTTCTCAGACATAGTTTTCTACCTTTTCGGATCTGAGGAACTATTTACAAAAAGGGACCGTTGGAGTTTACTTTTCCGCTGTCTTTTCAAACTCTCTAAATATGAAAAGACGCCGAGTTCTTCCTCTGTCAGACTCGTTAAACCTTGATGACATGGGATTCAGTCGTAATGACGTTATTCGAGTCGCTCCTTCCTAGGGCTCGTTAAATGTACTAGGATGGATTCGCTCGAAGGACGAACTTATATTAAAAGAATATGCTATCCCCTTAAAGCTTGTTATCAAAATAATTGGGGTCCTCACCAGAAATGATGGGGGAAAATGGAACCATAATCATTATCGTGTCGGCAGTATGTCGCTCTTGAACATGGCACTTGTCTGCATTCGTGTCGGGTTGGGGACATCTCATCTCGTTTTCCACTTGCCTCCGTGGGTTTGGGTGATCCTTTTGACCTCTCATCTGCTCTTTGCCTCGTTTCCATGACCTATGATCCTTTGATGTCAAATGCTTCCAAATTCACTGTCATGCCGTTGATATGTTCAAGAGAAGTTGACCTCTGCAAATATCAACCTTCCTCTAATTCTCATGTGATCCTGATTCACAAAAAAATTATGTTCCTCTGTCTCGCGTCGATGATGTGGGAAACACTATGGCCCACCTTCGATCAAGGTCACTTCCTGTTGACTTCAACTCATTATCCAGGAAGATGGTCTAGAGACTCCCTTCTGGTACCTTAGAGCCTGCATGCCTCAATGGCAGGTTCTTCGCATTCGACGTGAGGTTTTCATCATTGGCCTCCGATTGAGTGATTTTGCGGGTGTTCGACGTTAGCTCATTGTTCACATGCCGTAGATTGTACCTGTAGTACCTTAAGGACCATTGGCATTAATGGTGGTTCCTCTCTCATTTGTTAACAACTTTCATCATTGGCTGGTAATCAGGCGATGTTCTTGCATGTTCGACTTCAACTCACATATTCGCATGCTTGAACTTGTACTTTGTTCAGGTCGAGATGGAGCGCAAGACCCTGGATTCTGTCTGTTATAATCCAGGCTACGATTTTGTGGATTATTATGATTAGTTACATGACTCGCCGATTGGATGGCTACGACCATACCTGAGTCTATTTACCGATCCTCACTGGATGGCTGCATCCATGCCTCGGATCTGGATTATTACATACTCTGTTATGGATGGCTGCACCCATACCACGTATATATCATGTATTTGAGACATCAGTTGTACTTCTCTACGCAGGTTTTCCGACGGCGGTGTTTTCAGTTGGACACGTTCTCGTAAAGCATTTCACCCCTCTCTCTCTCTCGGGCCTCATGCTTTAGGGGGCATCTGTTACACAACAATTTGTCACCGTCCCTGCAATTCCCCATCCTGCACAATTGGAGGGCTCATTCCGTGACCTGTGAGCAGTGACATAACTTGAAAACACTTTCATGGCATTCCTCTAAACATGTACTCTCATTGCCCTGAAGACAACTCCTTGTGAAAACCCTAAAAACACCCTTTAACGCTGGCGCGAGCGACAGTTCGATGCACAGCATGTGGGGAAATCCTTCAAAGACTGTAATTGGCGCTGCGTACGATCGCACTCGCGTCTGACCATTTTTAAGGAGTGTTTTTTGAAATAAATGGCGGAAAGTTTCGTCCTCCGATCCAGCTGGTATCTAATTTGATGTTGGGAGGTTTGGCTCCGGATCTCCATGTAGAGGAAGTGGTTTTTCCACCTCTCATGGAAACTTCCTTGAGGATAGGGCCAATCCCATGATTATAGGGATCCCAACTCCCCTTCCTCCATCTATAAAAGCTTGCTCATCTCATTTGCAAGCTAGTCTCCAAGTTCCCAAGAGCCATCAGAGCCTTATGCTGCAAGAGCCTTGATTCATTCCCTTAAGGCCAAATCCAGGCAAGGAGATCATTGTCGAGACATTCGAAGAGAGAGGTTTGTCCCATTCCCGACAGGCTTTTTCGAGACGTGTTCCGCTGGCGACCCTCCGAAGGAGAATTCAGCGTCAGAGCTATGGTTGTATTCTTCTTTGATTGATTAATGATAAGCGACTATTGGTTATGGTTCCACTCTTTTTGTTGATTATGATGTTGAGTTATGTATTATATGACTGACATATAGTTGCATATACTGGATTTTACACTTGCATTTGTTTTGTTTCTAGCGTGTGCAGGTGTCCGATCACGAAGATCGTGAGGATTGTGACTTGCCGGAGCTAAGGAACGAGAGTGTGACTTTCTCTACAAGCGATAGCGTTGGATTCCAGGTAAGCCTTCATCGCTAGTTGGTTTATTTGCAATTAGGAACCTACACTATAGCGTGAATGATTGTTGCTAGACCCAGTCTGGGCTAGTAGGGATCGCCTCTGTCTGCAGAGGGGATTTACCTCCACAACAAAGGTAATAAATTGTTTTGTTGGAAGATAACAATGGTTTGCTATAGCTTTCACGAGGGTAAACGAGATTAGATCTCTGCATGCCCTAAATGAGGGTGAGAGGGAATGACACGAAACCAAAATGATTTAAATTATGCTGCCAACTCATTCCACCGAACAATCCATCACATTATTAATTAATAGCTACTCGTACTTCAACCTTAATACATTTCACTTTATGAGTAGCATTAGATTTTTAACTAGTCTTAGGAAATAAAATAACCAACCTCCTTTTGATGAATCCTCCAATTAGAAATAACCATCTTTTTAGAGTAATATCTCTTGTTTTAGAAGACCTTCAATATTCAAAGAGTAGTGTTTGTTTTACCTGAGTAATACTTCTTTTATCTCCTTGTACAAATTTTGCAGGTAATAGCTAGTTTTTTGAAAAAGGAAGTTATTTCTGTGTTGCTTGTAAAACTAGATTTTCTGAAGAAAATAACTGCCTCTTTAAGAAAGGTAGCTATTCCTGTGTTATTCCTAACATAATTGATGACTCTAAAATTTTGTCTTTAACCTTGGATAGAAATATCATGGTGAATGAATAAGACTTCTCAAGCTAAACCCATGACCTTAACTACTCAAAGCACTTAAAAGACTTATTAAAAGAAAATTTACCCTAATAACTCTATGACATAAACAAACTATTGGACTCAAAATTATTTTGGATTTTGGTTAAAAAATGATAAAAACTAATAAATTTTAACCCTCCAGGGCCTTCAACCATAGGTTAGGAGACAAGATAGGATGAAGGACACAACTTACAACAATGACCAAACTTTGATTTTTTTTGAAAAATTGCACTGCTAACAGTTACCATACATAAGGTAGTTGTCCACTTGCAAGAATTCTAGTAGCAGAGCAAGGAATTTGTTAAAAATCTTGGGAATGTACAAGTTAACGCAAAAATGGTCAATGCGGTACAAAGGGGTCACTGGTTGACTTGGGAAAGAAAATTAAGCCACAGGTAGAGCTAGAGAAAGAAAAATTTCAAATGTTGATTCATAACAACAAGCAACTTGCCTCGTTCAATGGTAACATTTATGCCTCATATGTGAGATTATACAAAATTTTGAATTTCTTGGTGAGCACACAAAATCCCATCAGTTGGCTCACTCAACGAAGCCAAATGAAGAAACCAGGTCAGGCAGGAGATCAAAGAGTACTGGGGACAACTAAGACAGATTGCCACCAAGGGAGATTTGGAGTTAAACAAACATAACATGCATAAGTACATCGATGGCCCTGTTTAAATTAGAAAAATGTTGCTCCTACTCGAGAAGGAAGTTAAAAATGGTTCCAAATCATTGTACCTAGATGTTATGAGGGCTAGAGTCGTCTTCCAGCCAAACACCATCATCTAGTTTGGGGATGTCATTGCACAATGCCGAGCTTGGCACCGATATGTGACAGAGAAGCATCAAGTGGAAGTTGTTGAGCTAGAGTTTCCCCAAACTCAAGCATCATATTGTTTTGTCTTGTTAGGATGTCAATTTGTCTCTACCCTATTTTTTGTCATATGGTATGAGTGTGCAATGTAGTAGTATTTGTAATTAATTTGTAAAGTGGAAATTCCAAGTGTCCATTGTGGAATGCGAAAATTCATGATGTAATGTGATGAATCATTTTTTAAGAAGTAGAAGAGTCATGATGGAAGTCAAAGAGTCATAAGGGGGAATGTGAAGAGTCACCCCATTTGCTATAAACATATCCTCATAAATCATGTAAATGGATTTTGGGAGCCAACCTTTTTGCTAGGATTAGGCTTAGAAAGAGCTTGGGAGTTTTGTGAGAGCCTTGGATTCTCCAAAGCATAGAGGGAGTATACTTGTTTGGAGGAGCATGTGTGGTTGACTTCACGTTCAAATGTTGGGGCTAGTGGTTGGTCAATGGTGTATTTATGATTGAAACTTTCACTTTTAAGAAAATCTCAAAGCCGACACACTTTCATGCATATGTTGTGAATATAGTAGGACTATTCTTGTTGTATTTGTAATGTATGTTATGTAACTTATGCTTATGCTTATGAACTATTTCATTTGCATTGGTATGAATCTTGTTGAATGTGTGTTGTTGTATTATCTCATCACTGTTAACTTATGAATTATTTCACATATTAGCGTGTGATGTCATGTCAGCTTGTGTGCTCTTTCCAAGATTCGTACTATTATAGGCTTCTAAGGGGCTCACTTATTTTCCCTTTGTGTGTTGGAACCTTCATACATCACACTTGACTTTCTGCAGGGTCACACACTTGCTCTCACCAAAGTATCCATACATCACTCTATGTGTATTTGTAGCCAAGGTATATCATTAAATCCCACTGCATCGGCAACAGGCTCATAGATCCGGATGGGAATCCTACACCAAACAGTGTGAATTCAAATTGGGACTTCATATCGGGGAGATCCCCTGAATGTTGGCGAGTCCAACATCGTCAATATTTCTCGTGCCAGAAGGAGAGACATATGACAAGATGAGCCCATGAAGTCTGTTTGAATTTCCACACTCGTTTATGGCTTCCTCCCAAATCATATCCCCAACAAGTTTTTCTAGATCCACATATATGAAAGTGTTGGCGTGAATTATTCATGAATTTTCAAATCTGAAATTCAATGGGGAGGGTGAAACAACCTTCTTTGAACGCACCGCTCGTTTTCTTGATTTTTGCACAAAGCACAACATCCACTACGAGGATTCTACTTGTAGGTTGGTCATTCAAAGGGAATGGTGTAACACATTTCTTGATGCCTCCATACACTCTTTCGAACATCTTACTAGAGAAATGTTTCATGCTTTAGATGTGTATGATCATAAATCTATGTGCAAGAAAATTATGTGATTTTAATAAGCACTAGATGAATCTCTTGAGTATTTTCATGATCGTTTCATTCATTTTTTATTTGAATTTCCTGAAGATGAAGTTGATTGGCCTGTCTTGTTAGAGAGATTCCAATTTCTTGTTCACATTTCGAGTAATCCGCACGAACATGAATCTTTTGAAAGTCTCCCAACATACCTTAGCATTAGAGCTTCTAAATCTGCGATAGAAAAATTTGATGTTTCAAGTGACCCTTTGTCCCTTTCTCATCAAACAACTCTAGCTCCACAGGTTGAGGTGGGAGAGCTCAAGAAATCATTCATTTGTATAGCATCCTCTTCTCCCACTCTACATACTCAATTTCAGCATAGATTTGGACTGTGAATCTGATGGTTGTGATGATGTGTTAACTCCTCGTCCTCCATCCTTTGGTTACTTTGATCCTCCAGATTGTGAGTTGTTGTGTTCACCTATTTCCAATCTCTCTTTTTATGTTCATGAGGATCAAGTTTTGTATGGAGTTGGTGTTGAGAAACCAACTTGCGATATCATTTATGATGATTATGTGTGGGAGTCCACATATGAACACAAATTTGCGATGAAGGATGATTTTCTTCCATCCGCACCTCTCCCGCATTATAATGACATTTTCCACGATTCTGTCATTCCCGTTGAATCTTGAAAATATTTAGTTTCTGATGGGATTACCACTTCTAATAATTCTCAGAATGTGTGGAATTTCAGTCTTTCATCCGAATATAGAGACTAATTTTTTTCTCTTCTTGATCTTCCCAATCTCTCATCTCATCATTATGAAAATACAGAGGGTGAAATTTCTTGTTTTTAATCTTCCCCTCTTTACGAATAGTCAGATCATGAGGATGCCTCAGTTTTTATTTTGAACTTTTTTTATCATGGATGTCGTGACCTTTTCATTGATTCATTTGGTCGCAAGTCTGATTTTTTTGCTATTGATTTTTCTAAGCCACCGATCTTTGATGATCCATCTTCTGATGAGTTGGAACTTACACAAGCTATCAAGGAATTTCATCCCGACCTGATGGTTATCTCAGGTTCTCATAGTCTCAAAGTTAGTTCCACTTTCGATCAGAACAACATTATTTCTTTCAAGGCTCCTCATCACTCTGTCGCGCACATTGAAAATCAATTTGTTTTACAAATTCCACATCCTTCATCTATATTGAACGATCCTACCACTCAGTCATTGGAGGATTCATATGTGGTGAGCACTATCACAAAATGAAAATTTTCTTCTTTCTTTATTTTCACCCATTTCTGCAGTTCGAAAGTTTGTTGTTGCATGTCTTTGGGTCATTGTGTGTTTGAACACTGTAATGCATCATCAAATTGTCTTATGTGTGCATTTCGTTCATTATTTTAGCATGCAATTTTAAACTTCAAAGATCTTGGTTTGTATCGCCTTATATTTATTTCTTATGGTTATGCTTGAATATCTTTCTTGATATGCTTTCCCTCGCTTACATAGGCCAGCCAATGCGTGGGTGGCTACATTATAAGTTTCACTTCACATAGGTCTGGCCTATTATTTGATTAGGTTAGGAGTAGGAGTAGTCATTTGTCTTTCCTTGCTATTTTGATTTGATTTTCTTTCCACTTCGCTCTTTACCTTTCTTTTCGTTTCTTTTATTTTCATTTGTAGGATAGCTTCCGCATGAGACTGTGCTTGGCTCCGAGAAAGCATGGTGAAGTCTAAGAGGAATTTATGCTGCTATCAACACTTGGTTATCTATCTATTCCCTCTCTTTGTATGAATCTTGCATTCTTTTATTCAATAATACTATTATGGAAAATACGTTCCTTTTTAGAGAAAAGTGCAGTGGAATCATGACGCTTGAATCTTTAACCAGTACTGCCTACTCTAATCGGTCTATTATTTTTTAGGTTAATCCTTGTCAACTAATTCGTGTAGAGTAAGGAGGGGAGGGAAACCTTAACAAGTATGTGATAGGTGTATATAAATAACCTTATCTAAAGGAACAACCTATTATGCTCTCAATAAGTCGGGATCCCTATTCTACCCCATGAATAACTAAGTGCCTATGCATAGTCCTATGAACAAAATAAAAATGAAAAAAATAAAATAAAGGTTGAAATAAGAGAAAGGCTTCCTGCACAGGGAGGTGAAGCAAGCAACTTCCCTGGGGTAATGTCCAGGCTCGCTGGCAGCGGAGCACTGTTTGTGTTTTTGAAGTGACTATGTTGAGGTACTATCTAGGCTTGCTGGCAATGAAGCAATACCAGACATGAAAACTAAGTCTCAGACAATTTATTTTACTTGTGTATCTATATACTCGTCATCCCTATTCAAAACAACTCATCTTGGCTTGGCTTGGTTAGTGTGCCACCGATGAAGAGAATGGTAAGGACTATATCTTTAACTCAAGCTAAGTGAATAAATTATGAAAATCAATGAACTGAACAATACTTCCTAAATAGTTAGACCTATTTTTCATGATAAAAGACTCATACAGAGAGCTGGAGTTATACCAATGTGTCACCAAGTGTTGTAGTGGCTAAAACCAGCCTCTAAAATTTTTCCTATGCTTTGATTTTGGAGCCTTCCTTCTGTCCACGGGGGCTTATCTTGTATTTTCGTCAAGTATTCATGAGTTGATCAAGAATTATCCTTTTCATTTGTGCTTGTGTTTTCTTGTTTTCATACTTAGCTTATATTTTTAATTCACAAGATAAACTTTTGACTTGGCCTTGCAACAGTTCTGGGCTTTCCTCCAGAAACTATGAAATCCACGAGGGTAAGCTAGCCTCGATGATTGGAATTCTGCAATCCATAATGGAAGTTATGCCTTGAGCTCAGAAATTATGCAGTGATGGAAGACAACCCAACACTAAGCCGAAAAATTGTGCAATCCATCCCTTGAGCTCAGAAACTGTGCAATGCACTAAGTTGGAAAGTTTCCTAGTTCCCTATAATTGCGCAATATTTTCCAACAGCGTGCAGGGAAAGTTTCCAAAAAAATAAAAAAAGAAGAAAAAAAAGAAAAAAACTAAAAAATATCCCTAGAAAATAGGGATCCAATATTAGTTTCTTGAAGGAGGCACAATTCATATTTTTGGAAATTTTCGCCAAGTGTCACTTTTTCCTTGATTTTAGGCATGCATGTCATAAACCCTAAATCGATCAAATCCACTTAATTGACGCCTCTAGATCTCATTTATACATTCGATCTTGGAGCTATAACATTCCCGAGGAGATCAAGGAACCTTAGGTGGAGTTGTCGTCGCTTGTCTAGGTGAGTTTTGTTTTTGTCATATTTTCTCTCTTTATGTCATTTCGCTTCTACGAGCATTGTTTTTCTTGTTTCTCTTCATGGTTGTTGGAATTTTAGCTTATATTAGTTTGTAGAATTGTTATTTCAATTTATCGTTTTCCTTTCATAAGTGTCGCACTAGATTTCTTATTTTTTGCATCGATAGTCGCTGTTTCAGCGACTCTCCTCACATATTTGATTTTTCTTCTGTTCTTTGAGTTTATGTGCTTGATTCACATTGATTCATCCATAATTAATCAGATCCACACTAAAAATCACATCATCGCTTAGATATTCTTATTTCCCACATTTTCACTGGGCAGATCTTCTCTTTCCCTTGGCCAATTTTGACCTTGCCCAACTGGGAATTGTGCAAGTATGAGGCTCAAGTTAAGGGCTTGGCCTCTGAGATTATGTATTGCACAATAATAGGGTTCAGTTATCCACCTTGGCTACTGAGACTGCACAATCATTGTCTCTCCCAGTCACTGCCCAGGTTGAACTGTGCAATGCGCAGTCTCAAGCGTAAGGTTACATCCTTGGCTGTTAGGACTATGAAATGCACAGTTCCCATAGCCAGTCTCCCTCACTTGTTCATGAAAACTACACAATATTTCTCACTAGTCACTGGTTTTCTCCTTGAACTTGCTTTGAAGGTATATTTTCAAAAGATAATATTTGCTTGTCATGAGTGCATTTTTTGTCCCATGGGTACCACAATTGTTGAGCACTTCTCTCCATAATTCATTGTTACCATGGCCCCCAAGAGAGATGCTTCAAAATATACCATTAAAATTAGTACCGGGGAAGCAGTTGAGCAAAATCTAGTAGACTTGCCAGTGTATGCGAACACTCAACAGTTTGTGGAAAAGGAGTCAGATCTAACACGGCATAAAGTTAAAGAAGATTTTTTAGAAAAAATCTTCAAGGCATATCCAGAGTACTGACATGTATATCTCAGTGTTCATGTTAGATGATCCAAAATACATAAAAATTAGTTTAATAGTTAGAATAAAATATTTAATTAAATATTGGAGACCTTTTAGAACACTGAATTGTTATAAAAGATATGGCATCTAGAAAGGTGTCGTTTCTTAGGAACCAATTTAGGAAAATAGTTAGCAGTATTGTCAGGAGAGCATTTAATGTAAATGGACACTTGTTATTAAAATAAGTGATACATAAAAAATTATTTTAGGATATTAACTTATTCAAATATAATTTCTCTACTTGTAAGAGTGTTGAGTTTTCATGTGTAAACCCTTTCAAATATTCGATGTAATTTTTCTTTTCCTTATTAATAAAATTTGTGTGTTTGAGGAAAATTCTGCTATTATTATGGTATCAGAGCAACAATGATGCAACTGATGTGAAGAGGAGATGGATATTCCAGCTCCACAGGCTCTTGGAAAGCTTCATCAAATTGTTTAGTGGTTGGCTGGTATGAAAATTCCCAATTTCATTAAGGAAAACAAATCTGATTACAATTTCATTTTTTATTAATAATAATTAAAATTATTAATTAAAAAAAGGGTGTTTTATCTCTATGAGTATTGAAACCCTTCTATACCATTATTATTATTATATATTTTTTTAAAGCATGGTTTGGCATCTATTTTTCGCCCATCATTCTGGTCTATAGTAGTCTCATGCCTCAACTTTTTTTAGTGGATGACTGTACAAAGCAGCAATGACTTATGATAAATAGCTGACCCAACACAGTAGATAGGGACGATCGGTTCAAAAGTCAGGTCGTTAGTTCTTACAGAGATATGAGATTTAGAGTTAGGATAGCCTCAAAGCTTGCATTCTTTTAAAAAATATTCTTCATTCAATACTTCCTCGTTTTGATTGCTTGTGGAAGTGTGGATCTGTGGTAGATGGATTCGTGGTAAGCATTCGTTAACAGATCTTACCTTCTTGGAAGAGATGATATCCCAACATTATTGTAAGGGTGGGCTACTATTATCTCGATCGTACACTTATAGAGTAGCTACAGTTGGGGTTTAGGGCAAAGTGGGATTGTCTTTTGTTTGAGAGTGGGTTTGTATTTCACATCATACGCTCTACTCAACATGAATATCCCATGTATTTCCCATTCCATTCCCTGAAAATGACCAAACAATTTGTATAACATTAATCATCAGAATCCAACATCTTGCCACAATAAAATTAACTGCATGATAATAAAAGCATATTGGTATCAATTACAAAAGAGTAGAATGATATCCACCAAGAAAGCAATTGGAACAACACTGAGAGAACTTATAGTGTCATTTCCTAGATATGGAGGATGAGCAATCACCAGCCATATCTGCGTATAGGAGGAGCTATTTCTAGCAGCCTATGAGACCATCGAGAAATTGATATCAGTTCCCAGCTGCTGGACCTGTGGCTGTTGTGGAGCTTCAGGTCTCTGACCGTCATGGAGCTTATGGCTTCTTATGAGCAACCTAAATTGGCAAGAATTTATCTGCCCTCCTCCTGAGATCGCCTTGCCATATATGTCTCCACATAGTAATAAGTGCTATTATTGCATTGTGCTGAACCTAAGTTGGTTTCCAATGAAATTTTAAAACATAAACTCACTTTTAATAAAAAAAAAGTGACATTAATTTTTTTTTTTTGGATTTATGTAAATGTGCTTTAATGCGCTCTAGAGAGACACATTTTTTTTTGTAAAGTTTTTAATTTGAGTGACAAGTGAAATGTGGAGTGATAAGTTGATTTTATTGTTACTTTTGTAAATTTTTGAGTAATAAGGTGCATTCTTTGTAATTTTTGTAATATTTGGAGAGATAAGGTGTAATTTTGTATAATTTTTTAATTTGTAAATTTGGGGTGATAAAATTGTAACAGAAAGTAATTTTTACTTTGAGGGGGGATTAGAGTAAATTTCAGTTGGAAGAAAATTTGTAAGAGAATTGTAAAAATTCAAATTTTGAAAGTTTCATTGTGAAATTTCAGAAAAGTTTACTAGAGCCAAGTGCAAATCTCAGTCACTTTTCTCCTTTAATGACTATACGAGGGTTAAGGCCAAGCCCCGATAGATCGTTTTTTTTGTGTGTGATGTGCTTGGTGTGTTTCTCATCTTATATTTCTGGTGCATGATCCAACTTGGTGCTTTTATTTACTTTTACAATGTCAAAGTTGGTAAACTTATTTTCTGAATTTAACAAACTTGAAGGTGCAAAGACATACAAGACATGGAAAAGGCTCATAGAAAGCACTTTGATTTATAATGAACTTTTGCGAGATGTATGTGATGGTGATGTTAAACAAAATAAACCTACATATGCAACTTTACTAGCTAAATGAGAGATCAAAAATTCCAAAGCCTTAGCATTAATCAACTCTTCAGTTAATGATGAAATGTATGCTCACATTGAAAATGCTTCTGATGCACGGTCTACTTTGAGAAAATTTAAAGATTTGTTTGATACAAAACCTGAATCTAAGAAAGTCTGATATTCAATTGAATTTCCTCCAACAGAAATTGACTGAAGGAGGAGATGTACTTGAATATATTTCCAGAATTAAGAACATTAAGCATGAAATAGTAAATGTTGGATTTCAAATAGTGGATGATAGTTTCATGATTACTGTTTTGGTTGTTGGTTTCCCTTCTTCTTTTACACATTTTTTGGAAACTTTAAAAGTAACTAGAAATTTAGAGAAGTTAAAGTTTTATGAATTAAGTGAAAAATAGCTCAACATGACAAAAATTTTGGGAAGAAGAAACAGATCGAGGAAGATGTCTTCTTCATAGAAACCAACACTAGTAAATCATCTACTGGTAGTTATAGAGGTAGAGGAAGAGGGCACATCATTCAAAATACAACAACACATAATGGACAAGGTCTTGGTAGAAGTCAAGGCAGAGGGAACAACTTCAGTAGAGGCGACGATTCTGGCAGAGGCAAGTTTCAAGGCATAGGAAACAATCAAGAGAGAGGAAACAATCAAGGAAGAGGACAAAATCAAAGCAGAGGACCAAGCACAGGCAGAGGATAGATTCCAGGAAGAGGCAGATATTTTAGTCAAATTTCTTGTAGAAGGTGTATCAAAGTTAGTCATTATGTTGAAGATTGTTGAACTTGTATTGAAAAAATTCCAAAGTTTCATCAACACATGGCACAATTTGCTAACTATCAAGAAGATGATGGCTTAGAATATGTCTTTACTACACTTCAAAGTTCAGAATCAACAACATTACAGGTCTTCACATAACTTAAAAGTGATTATGAAGATGCTTGAATCTTAGATATAGGGGAAACACAACACATGACTTTTCGACGTGACTTATTTTGTAATTTTCAACAATTGCATCTCAATTCAATATTTCTTGTAGATGATACAAGATACACTCATTGGGGAAAATGTGTAGTAAAATTTTATCTTCCTGGCTTTGGAGAAAAATTGATTTCAAATGTTTGGTATGTACCAATTTTAAAAAAGAATTTGTTGCCTTTATTCACAATTTGACAAGCAAGACATCAAGTTGTTATGGAGGATGGTTTAGTCAAAATCAAGTCAATCAAACAAAATATAAAAATAGTCATGACATGATATGAAGATGAAAAACTGTGAAGGATGAAAGGAACAATTATTCCATGAAATTCTGACTTTGCAGGAGCAACAAGTACATATATTTCACCAATAAGGTTGTGGCATGTACATATGGACATTTAAACTTTGAAATTCTCTCTCAACTTCAAAACCAAGGAACGGTTAAAGGACTTCCAACTTTCAAAAAAGAAAATGCAAAATGTGAAGTTTTCATTAATGGAAAAAAAAAGTTGAGAGACTTTTCCAACAAGTTCATGGCATGCAAATATCCATTTGCAATTGGTTCACAGTGACATTTTTGGACCTTTACAAACTTCTCTAGGAGGTTGCAAATACTTTTTACTTTTCACTGATGATTTTAGTAGAATGACTTGGGTTTATTTTTTGAAGAAAACGTCAGAAGCATTCGAAAATTTTAAAACTTTTCACCAACTTGTTGAGAATGAAGTCAAAGAAAAGATTGGCACTCTTAGGACATAAAATGGAGGAGAATTAACTTCTAATGAATTCCAAACTATTAAAAGACATCTTACAAATGTTTATACTCGATAGGAAAATGGATTAGTAGAAATAATGAATCGCACCTTGTTAGGAATGCCATGATCCAGGCTAACTTTCAAAAGTTTAAGTCCTATGTATTGGGTAGAAGTAATACATACAACAATTTATTTAAGGAAAATATTTCCTACTGCTTATTTGGATGGAATTACACCATATGAAGCATGGTTTGGTTTCAAACCTCGAGAAACACATCTTAGATTTTATGGATCATTGTGTTATGCCTTAGTTCTAAAAGAAAAATGAACTAAGCTCGATTCACGAAGTTTGAAGTATTCCGATGAAAAGAAGGGATATCATATTCTATCCAATGCAAAGTTTATTGTAAGAAAATATGTGATTTTTGATGAAACAGAAAGCAAGAGTGCCACAGAGATCGAAAATATTCTACAGAAGCTGGAAACTAAGGGAGATAAAAAGAGAGTTAAAATGAAAAATCAACCAAATACACAACTTTGGTATGCAATTGATTTTCCCTCATCTGAAAATGGTTCATTCATCCCATCTACTTCAACTACACCATCTGGATCTTCTGGCAGTTCATATGAATCTCCTAGCAGCAATAGTTCATCTCACAATGACTCTCCACCCCCTGAACCTTTAGTTGATCGAAGAACATATTTTTATATCAATCCACTTTACAATGATGGTGATTATTAAAATCCGTAAACAAGTGGACATAAAATGCAAAAATGGCTCATTCAAATTTTCAAGGATGTCAGGTTAGATGATCAAAACAAAACAAGCACACGGGGGTCATACAAAAATGAATTTTTTTCTACCTTGGTAACAAATGATTTTGCTGAACCCTACACATAAAAAGAGGAAGTAAAACATAAATAATGTCAAAAGGCTATGATTGAAGAATACCATGTAGTAATAGAAAACAACACTTGGGAAAATTTTTGATTGTCCTCAAAATGTAAAACCCATAGGATGCAAATGGGTTTACAAAATTAAGTACAAGCAAAATGGAGACATTGACAAGTACAATGCAAGACTTGTTGCTAAGAGTTTTGCACAACAAGAAGGCATCGATTATGAGGAAATAATTGCCCCTACAACTAAATGGAACACCATCTGATTAACACTTGCATTATCAGTTCAAAAAGGATGGAAAGTTCATCACATGGATGTTAAAAGTGCTTTCCTCATTGAAGATTTACAAGAAGATTTATATATGACACAACTGCTCGATTTTGAGATTGAAGGGAAGGTACATAAAGTTTGCAAACTGATCAAGGATTTATACGGATTAAAACAAGCTCCACGATCTTGGTATGCTAGAATGGATGATTACCTTCACAAAGTTGGCTTTAAGTGAAGTGAATCTGATGATACTTTATATATACACCAACAGGTAAATATATCGTGATTCTTGTCATGTATGTGGATGATTTGATCATTACTGGAAATAATAATGATCATATTTTACAAGTTAAGGAGGAGTTGCAGGATTTTTTTAAAATGACTTATTTGGGGTTACTTCATTACTATCTTGGACTTGAATTATTCCAACATCCAAACCATATTTTCATTTGTCAAAGTAAGCTTTCATCTAAAATCCTTCAGAAATTTGAAATGCAAGATTGCAAGTCTGTTCTCACCCCCATGGAACAAAACTTGAAACTTTCAAATTTGAAATGGGGGGGAGGGGGGTGAATGGTGGACAATACTACTTTTAGATAGTTGATTGGCAGTTTGATCTATTTGAAAACCACTCATCCAAATTTATCTTATGCAGTTAGTATTCTTTCACACTTTATGCAGGAACCACACAACAACCAGTGGAATGTAGCCAAAAGAGTCCTTATATATATATATATATATATAAGGAACAAAAGATTTTGGTCTTCTTTAAAAAAATACTAACTTGGCAGTTGGTGGATATTTAGATGCAGATTTTACTGGAAGTATTGATGTCCGAACATCAACCTCAGGATATTTGATGAACATGGGATCAGCTACAGTTTCTTGGAGTTTCAAGAAGTAAGCTACATTGGCCACTTCTTCAACAAAAGTTGAATACATATAAGCATGGGAAGCAACATGTGAAATTTTTTGGTTGCACAAAGTTTTGTAGGACTTGGGCATTCCTCAAGCAGAAGCTACATATTTATTCATCGATAGCCAGTCAACCATAAAGCTTGCCAAAAATCTAGTTTTTCTTTCCAAAACAAAGCATGTGGTACAAAATATCGTTACATGAGAACACTCACTACAAAGGATGTCATCAAGCCGATTTATTGTCTTTCAGAAGATCAGATCTCTGATATTTTCACAAAAACACTTGGCAGGATTAAATTTACTAAGTTTAGGGATGAACTTAGTATGTGTTGTAATGTATCTTTGGTACATAGTGGGGATGTTAGATGATCCAAAATACATAAAACTTAGTTTAATAGTTAGACTATAATATTTAATTATTTAGAATATTTAATTAAATATTGGAGACTTTTAAGAATGTGAATTGTTGTAAAAGATATGGCATCTAGAAAGGTGTCATTTCTTAGGAACCAATTTAGGAAAATAGTTAGTAGTATTGTTAGGAGAGAATTTAATGTAAATGGACACTTGTTATTAAAATAAGTGATCCATAAAAAGTTTAGATTAGGACATTAGCTTATTTAAAGCTAATTTCTCTACTTGCAAGAGTGTTGAGTTTTCGTGTGTAAAATTTTGAAAATATTATATGTAATTTATAGTTTCCTTATTAATAAAATTTGTGTGTCTGAGGAAAATTCTGCTATTAGTTCAACAATCGAGATTATACATGGTTGCATGCATATATCCAATCTTCCCATGTGCAAATGTCATTAGCTGGATTGTTTCACATATTGATGTGACCATGACATTAAACAATGCCAACATACATAAGATTTCTACTTTTCTAGCATAAGATTATCATCTTATATATCATTTATTTGAGCTAGTAACAATTATGGACTCATATTTATATTCCACCAACAACTATGTGAGCACAAGAGATATTATTAAAGGTTAGGTGAAAGAGCCATCGAATTTTTGTTAGACACCCATCCACTCATACGAGACAAAGTATCTCAGGAGGGCCTACCAACTCTTGGTTATCTTAGTTTGTGGAATCTGCATTCATCAGAGAACATAGACCTTTCCTGAAGGGTGGGAAATCTTATTGAACCAAGTTGTGAATGGGGGGAAACTGTTCAACTGGTTAGATTTATTGGGTCGATAGTTGAGAGCCCATTTAGCACATGCCCAAAATTATCCCAAGGGTGGGAAAGCAAGGTTCTATATGTCTGCATATTTACTGGATGCGATCTGTGTGCAAAACACATTTCTTGGCATGGAATGGACATGCACACCATGAGACCATGTCGTTTATGTCTATTGCAAGCTTTTTTCAGATTGTATTCATCAGGGAGTAATCAAGCAACTAAATGACCATTTCATCATTCCGCTATACAAGCTCATCTTCGTGGAAGAACCACATGCATGTCACATGGAGCAAGGGAGGCAATATCAGAGACAACAAATTGGTTTGCTTCACCGGATGATACCTTCCTTAGAATTTTTGGGGCTCAAAAGTCGCCGCATCTTTTTCCAAGGTATGCTGCCGACAAGCTCATCATGCAAGAAGTTTCATATCAAACAAAGTTACTGATAAAACAAGAACTATTACCTCAAAATGAAAACTCTAACCAAAAAACCCCCAAAAAACATGAAAAAACAATCTGAAAATGAAAAGTGTTGATGCTAGAACAACTTTTTTTGGGGTAATTTTTCAACATTTTAAAAAAATGGAAGTAAAAGCCATTTTTTTGTATGCAAAAAACACCCTGAAAATGAAAGTGTTGATGCTTGAATAACGTCTTTTTCTTTCTTTCTTTTTTCGGGGTAAATTGCCAACATTTTTTAATAATGACATTAAAGTTAAAATATCATGACTCTAAAAAACCTTAAACTTCCTACTATAAGCATGACATTAAAGATAAAATATCACGTCTCTCAAAAGTCTTAAAATTCCAACGATATTTAGGCATGGTATTAAAGATAAACTATCATGTCTCTCAAAAGCCTTAAAATTTCAAGGATGACATTAAATATAAAATATCATCTCGCTAAAAAGCCTTAAATTTCCAACAATTTTTAGCCATGGTGTTAATATTATTTTAAAAAATTATTGCCATTTAATTTATATTAATTTATTTTCTTTTAAGTTTATCATATAATAACAATTTATTAAATAATGTTTTTTATTTATATTTTTTATATAATGTATCGAAGTCACTCGATAGGAAATACTTTAGTTATGATGAATGAACAACTTTACAAAACAAATAAATTTATATGTGATTTTGGAGTTTTTCATACTCTTTGCATTAAAACATTTGTTTTTTTGGAAATTTGTGTAAATATTTCATTTTTAAATAAATTTAAGATTTTGAAATTTGCAAATTTTCTTTTAAAAACTATATATCATTATTGAGAAATATATATATTTTAATTTTACTTTCACATATATAATAATACAAATAATAATAATAATTTAATGTTAAAATTATATTTCTTTCGAAATTAATAAATTGAAGCTAATAAATATATTAAAGATTATGCAAAAAAAAAATTGTCGTTTCCAGAATCTTATCGACCACTAAGAAAGTACACCATCAACAAAAAAATTGCTCTCCTATAATTACTACTTCTACATATTTGTTATTTCGACATATATATCCAATAAAATATATTGAAAAAAAATAAAAAAAAAATAAACAACACACACACAATAAAAACCATTATATATATATATATATAAACTTAGTTTTTTTTGTTTGAAAAAAGAAAAGAAAATTAAAATAAAGAAATAAAAAATAAATTAAAAATTATTAATTTTTTTTTTAAATAATATTAAAAAAAAAACATTTAATAAAACACCAAAAAAAAATATCGTTTTAAAAAAAAAACAAACATCTAAAAAAATTTAAATTAAAATAAAATCGAAACGTGGGCCTTGCACGAGCAAAGTGCTAAAAACATGTTAATTAAAAGATTTTTATGAAAAAATTGAATAAAAAGGTTAAAAAAATAACAAATTTTATGAAATTTTGATGAATTTATATTAAAAAATTATGATTTTTTATTTTTTTTATTTTTATTTTCTATTTTTTTTTAATTTTTATTTATTTATTTATTTATTTATTTTAATTTTTTTTTGATTTTTTGATTTTTTTTTGATTTTTTGATTTTTTGATTTTTTGATTTTTTTTTCCGTAAAAAATGATTAAGATAAGATTAAAAGTAAAAATAACCAAAAAAATAGAGCATACTTTTTTTTTTTTTTTGGGTGAAGTTGTCTGTGATCCTCTAGGCTTCTTGTGGTTTGAGAAACCTCGAATCAGGGGCATCTAATCGGTAAAAATCATTAGGGGATCACCCCTGGCTTTGACCACACCAACCCTAAATTGATTGGATTTTTTAGCATATCTCCTCTCCCAAATAAAGGGCACAACCAACCCCGTGAGGTTTGATCCCGAGTTGCCTTGCTAACGAGGCCCAGCCTCAACGAGTTGTGTTGGTGGGACTTGACAAATAGAACATACAATTAAAAAAAAACCTTTAAAAAATAAAAATATTAAAGTTAAAAAAAATAAAAACATGAAAAAAATAAAATAACAAAAAATAAAAAATAGATTAAAACAAAATTTTAAAATAAATAACAAAAAAAAAACATTAAAAAAAAGACTCGAAAACAAAAGAAATAAAAAACATATGGAAAAAAAACAAATTATAAACTATTAAAAAAAATTAAAATAATAACTAAACAAATAAACATAAAAATTAATTAAATAAAAAATAATAATAATTAAAAAAAACATAATTTTTTTTTTTTAAAACAAAAACATTTAAAAAAAAATTGAAACCCGCTCGTCGAGGGCCCAAGTGGCCGCGGGGGCTGGGCCTAAGTGGACGGGTAGCTGCGCGCTTCCCCGCTCAAGTGGTCACAAAGGCGTGAGCTACATGCTTCCTTGCCTAGGTGGACCAATTATATATATATATATATATATATATATATATATATATATATATATTCTCTCGTTGTCCCTAAAAACCGTCTCTTAACCTGGGAAAATTTACAATACCGCGGTTGGGAGGGCCATAACAAATGCTCCTTCTGTGCTATTACAACTGAATCTTGTGTTCATTTATTTTTCCTCTGTTCGTATGTAGAAACAGTCTGGCAGCGAGCCTCATTCGCAATCTCTGCTCCTCGCCAGTCTCCGACAGACTCCTTCGAATCAAGATTGGTGCAGTGGTGGAAGGAGCCCGAGGTAAGCTCTTATTCAACTTTCCCTTCATTATTCTCTTATGAAATTTGGTGGGCTCATAACATGGCCATTTTTAATGGCAAGTTCATTCCTTAAGAGCTGACTGTGGCAATAATTATACAGTGGGCATTCGAGCACACGTGCCCGCTTAAATCAATCAAAATTCGTTCAGTGGTTCCTCCTATTATCAATAAAAGCTCTCCGTGGGAATTCTTCGATGGGGCAAGCCAAGGCTCTCCTCCTTTGGCAGGCGCAGGGGCAGTTCTCCATCTCCTTCCAGTTTCCAAATTTCACATTACTTATGCTCCGGGCCACAGTTCAAACAATAAAGCTAAGCTTACTTCTCTCTGGGCGGTACTTTATGTGGCAAAATGAAAAAATATTACTTCTTTACAGTGTTTTGGAGATTCTAAATTGGTAATCGACTGGGCACAAAATCACTCACATATTCATTCGCCACACCTTCAAACCATTCTTCGTAGCATTTGGAGTCTTATGAAATATTTCCAACAGCTCACTTTCAGGCATGTTTACCGTGAACTTAATATGGAAGCAAATGGTTTGTCTAAAGCGGCTCTCACGCTTCCTCTAGACACAGTAAAAATAGTGGATCTCTCGTCCAACTCGGAGGAGATGCAAAGTGTATAAATATTTTTGATGGGTTTTATAAATGTGCTACAGACACTATGGAAAAAATCTGATGACTGTATCATAAATGAATAGATCGAGACAAGGTGTTAATCAGAAATACTCTTTTAAGAAAAACATACAGCTCAAGGAGCTCTTGTAAAAACCCCCATTATAGGGGCCGATTTGTTATTTTTACTATAAAAATAAAGATTTTTTTCCAAGGGAATATATATATATATATATATGAAAATGTTTTTTTTAAAAAATTTAATTATTATTATTATTATTTTATGTTTTTTTTAATAGTTTTTAATATGTTATTTATTTATTTTATTTTTTATGTTCATTTTTTTTAACATTTTTTTTGTTTTGTTATTTTTTACTTTAAATCTTATTTGAATAATTTTTTTGGGAAAAAATACTTAAAATCTCATCATCTTTGAATATAAAATTCATAAAATTTGTTATCTTTTATAAAAAATTTATTCATTTTTTTCATAAAAAACTTATGTTTAACATGTTATTTGTTTGCTTAGCGAAAATGTCCTAAAATACATATTTTTTTTAATTATATGTATATGCAAAATGTGTATTTTTTTTCGGGTGTTTAAAATTGTTATTTTTACTGACAATTATTTTATGTGTATTCAAGTATTAATTAACGATATATAAATATATAAAATATCATAACCTCAAAATATTAATGTTTTTTGTTTTTGTTTTGTTTTGTTTTTTTTTAAACTGGAACGAGTATGTTTTTTATTTATTTGAAGAGAAAAGTTGGGCCTACGCCAAAGCAACCCCTATTACAATGCAGTTATCCGTCATATAATGCTTTTGAGTTAAAACATTTTCATGGAATTTGAAAGGAACTTTCATCATTTATAATTAGTTGTCCTTTCAGGAGAGAGCAACCTTTGTTCACCATCTGATTTGCTTCGCTATTCAAATTTATGAGAATGTGATAGAAATTGTAGGAGAAAAAGTCTAGCAAGACTCTCTTTAGTCTGCTCATAGTTTTATTGAGACTAGCATTGCTGAATAATTCCTCCGAATTAGTTTTTTTATTAATATCTCTGAGACTTCGAAGACTTGGAGGTCTTTGACACCTTTGTCTCTAGCTATATGGAATTATTTGAGAAGACCGAAAATCTCTGCTTGGTTATTGGTTTTCTGCCCAATACCCCAGTAGAAGCAATCCCTTATTGATCCATCCGGGGAGTAGATGACCCCACCCGCATCGGTAGCACCAGGGTTTCCTTTAGAAGCCGCATCGAAGAAGATTGTGGTTAAGTTTTACTTCCGCCACCATTCTTGGAATATGTCATTAGTATATGTTTTACGCCATTCAAGGTTTGCTGTGAGAGGGGCAAGAAGATACTTTTGAGGATGTGCCTCAAGGTGGCCTAGCCACCTCTTTTCTTCGGGAAGTAACAAAGGGTCTTCTTTAAAGTATTGCTGCTGGGCTGCTTCCAAGAGAAAGGATTTGGCTTTTGCTGCTACATACAAAGGGGCATGCTGCAAGTCATTGAAAATCAGATCGTTGCGGGCCAACCATAACTGCTAGCAAACATATTTGGGTATAGCTATCCAAACTTTGCGCCAAAAGGATTTGATGGGGACTCCATGGGGATGGAGTTGGGTCCAAGAGGCGAAAAGCTCGGATACAAAGTTTTGTGGAGGGACAATGATCTGAAGGTCCTGAAGAATAAGTCCCCACACTTCTTTGGCGAATATACATTCCATGAATAAATGTTGAGCTATTTCAAGGCTAATTTTTCATAGCTCACATCGATGCAACCCTGCTATGTTCCTTTTCACCAGATTATCTCCCATTCGCTGTTTGTTATGAACTAGGGTCCAGAAGAAGAAGTTCACTTTTGGTAATGTTAACGGTTCCCAGACTTGTTTCTAGAAAGATGATGATTGGCTGCTGTTCCTTGAGGACTATAATGCTCTATAACCTGCTGCTGCAGTATATGTTCCTGTCTGGCCCCAACCCCAGCTATATTTCTTGGATTGATTTTTTGGGACCGCCTCCTCCAGCAGATCCGCAAGCATGTTTTTTTACTGAGATAACCGATCAGGGACACCGTTGAAGTCCCAGCCGTCCCAATCTCCATGGTGATCCCATTTGGAGAGGTCACATATACTATTTATGCCTACGTGTTCCAGCCAGGCTTTAAGATCTGTGATTTCATCAATTTCTGCCAAAGGGTCACATCCCATAATTTGATCAAGCCACAGACTTGTGCGCTTCTGTTGCCAGGTATTCTGTAAACGTTTTTTTTGAAAAAAATTATGATTTTGTAGCATAAGCTCCATACCTGCATGCAATTAATTGAATTATCACTTTGAAGGTTCCTGAGAGGAGTTTTGTGGACATATTTTGTCCTCAGGATAGCGCTGACTGGGTGATTGGGCTCGTGGACCATCTTCCACAGAATCTTGCCTCACAGAGCTAGATTAACAAGAGCGGGATCACGAATTTGTAGCCCACCCTCAGAGATCGAGTTTTTAACCAGATCTCAGTTTACTAAGTGCATTTTATTCTAGTTTCCCTTCCCTCCTTGCCATAAAAAATCTCGGAGGAGTTTGGAGATCTGGTCCATCACATTTCTTGGAGCTAAGAGGAATGCTGCTTGGTAGATTGGGAGAGAAGATAGCAGAGATTTGATTAGAATAACTTTACCTCCTTTTGTTAGCCAGAATCCTCCCCATGTTGAAATTTTTGTTTTGATTTTACTGATGATTTCACTCCAGAGCAACCTCTTATTAACTCCATTTGAGATGGGGAGACCAAGATACTTGATCCTATCCCATTGGGCATGACCTTTGAACCCAAGGAGGTTCAAAATGCTTGATTTCTTGCTATTCTATGTTCCAACTATAAATTTCGCTTTTGCTCTCATTGACTAATGCACCCAAGACTTTGCAATAACTTTTAAGAACAATGTTAAAGGCTTTGGAAATTTTAGTGGAGGCTCCTCCAAGAAGGAGGGAATCATCTGCGAAGAGAGCATGGTTCATAGGGTTAGTGCCAATGGAGGGTTTGAGACCAGGAAGGGATCTACAGTTCTTTCAACTGTGAGTTTTCGACTTAGGGAGTCCACCATCAAAATATACAGGAAGGGAGAGAGAGGGCATCCCTACCTAATACCTCTCTGAGCTTGAAAAAAAATTAGCAGGGCGTCCGTTGACTAGAGGGGAAATCCATGGATTATCAATGCAGGCTTTGATAAGGCTAACAAAGTGGGGCGAGAAGCTAAAGGAGAGAAGAATAGTGATGAGGAAGGAGCGGTTGACTCTATCAAATGCATTTTCCATATCAATTTTTATCAACATCCCTTTCTCTTTTCGTTATTTTCTTGAATGAATTGTCCCTTGGACTTGAATGACATTGTCCAGGATGTGCCTGCCTTCAACGAAACCACCTTGAGAGATGGAGATCAGCCTTTTGAGCAGTGGCTTGATCCTATTTGCTAAAAGTTTGGCCAAAATTTTATAAGAGGCATTACAAAGCAATATGGGCCTGAATATTGCAAAGGTTTCAGGGTTGGTTTCTTTAGGAATTAAGGAAAGGCAGGTGGAGTTGGTTCCTCCTCCTCTCTTAGCTTTTTTCAAAAACCCTCTTATCATTTTTTGGAGATCAATTTTGATGATATCCCAATAAGACTTGTAGAAATGAATAATGAATCCATCTGGCCCAGGGGACCTTGTCTGATTCCATGGACCAAATGACTTTGATGATTTCTTCCTCAGAAATTGGATTAGAGAGAGCTGTGTTGTCTTCAGGGCTGATGAGATGGGGGATGTTTGAGAGGAAATCAACAGTTTCCTCGACATTTCCTTGATTCCTCTCACTGTAGAGATTCCTGAAGTGGTTTTATGCAACTGCTTTGATCTGGGTGAACCCTTTGTATACCTGACCCTCAGCTGTTTTAATTTCTGATATGTGGTTCCTGGAGAGTCAAGCTCTATAATGTCGGTGGAAGAAGGAGGTGTTCCAGTCTCCTGCCTTCAACCACAAACTTATGGATTTGATTCTCCAATACTCTTCTTCCATTCAGAAGGATCGGAAGGTAGAGATTTGGGCTTTTACTTATTTTTCCAACAACTCTGTTGTGATGCCTTTTCTTTCCATTTCCGCTTGCAGGGTCTGCAGAGTCTACACTGCTTCATTTCTTTGGTTGGTTGGTGTTGGGACTGGTTTCTTTATCCATTCCTTCAAGGCTTGCTTTATAGCCTTGAGTTTTTTCTCCCAGACATAGCCTGAGGACCCTAAGAAGGATTTGGCCCAAGCCGTTTTCACTGTTTCTGTGAAGCCTTCTCTTTCGATCCATAGAGGACTAAATCTGAATGGGAGTGGGCCAGGATCTTCTTCATCTTACAGTAGAAACTGAACTAGCTTGTGATCCGAGGTCAGTTTGGGAAGGATTTTTGTGATGATTATCTTCTTGTTCATCATCAGAGAGCTGAACAAGGAATCTATCCAAGCGAGCAAAAATGTGGTCCACCCCAACTCTGTTATTGGACTAAGTGAAGAGGCCTTGGACAGGATTGAAATTGAGGAGATCCCAAATCTGTGTTAGCTCTTCCACTGTGGCCAGCATGGGGTCTCTGCTACTATTTCATCCCCTCTTCTCTTTTGCTTTCAGGACTATATTTAGATCCCCGACAAGGATAATGTTGCTGGGAGAATGCTTCTCTAAGTATGATGAGAGGGAGTTCTAGCATTCTCAATTTTCAGTATAAATGACAGGTAGATAAAGATTGAAGAGAGAGATGGTCAACTTACTTGAGCAGTGTGTTAGCTCTGTGAAGATCCAATGTTGGGTTTCATGGGATTTGTTCAGATGGAATAGGTCTTATGTCTAGAGAGTTGCCAGTCCTCCAGAAGAGCCCCTTGAGCTTACTGCTTTGCCTGCACTTTTCTTCCATTTCGACTTGCTGATTTCTAGAAGGGCTTGCCCTTATATCTTTGTCTCTTAGAGCATGAGAATATCTGAGGGGTCTATTTTGAAGAGGTCCTTAACTGCTTCATATTTTGAGGGATTCCCTAGTCCTCGACAGTTCCAAGAGACGAGACGCATTATTTACCTATGGGGGGGGTTAGAGCCTCCCTTAGAAGGCCTTGGTCTGGTATTTCTACTAATAGAAATCTCTATTGTGGGTTGGATTCCTTGTGTTTTAAGTATTTTGGCCTCCTCTTCCCTCGCTTCTTTGTGGGATTTCCTTCCTGATCTTTTTGACGGGCGCTCATAGGTTTCATCCTCTGCAGAGCCTGAGCTTTCCGCTGGTTTCTTCCTTGTGACTTCTGCATATGAGGGATTGGAAGGGCTGCTTTGGGAGGCTTCGATCTGTATTTCTTCCCCTCCACCTTTGCTGGGTGGGGGGATTCCTGTCTGATCCAGATTTTCCTGACCTGGGTTTGCAGGATTTATCTGAGTGCTTTATTTACCGTTTGGGATTGATTCCTTTTCTTGGTTAGGGTTGGAACTGCTTGGAGCTCCATTCATATTGATTTTACCAGTACCTCTTTTTTGATGAGCAGTTTTCTGGACTAGGGTCCATTTTTCACCATTTTTTTTGTCTGGTTGCTCCTCGGCCTTTTTCTTGCAATGCTTTGTAAAGTGTCTGTGGCCATGGAGATGTCTGCATTTGAAAGGAATCTGTTCGTAATCCAATTCCTGGACATGCGTCCACCCAACGACAGTGAGATTGATTTCTTCCGGCAACCCCTCTTCTATATCCACTTCTACGCAGATGCGAGCACGTGAATACTGGTCTTTTCTTGCAGCTTGATCTATGTATTTTCCTAGAGCTTTGCCGATGATCTGAAGGGACTTTTGATTTCAGAAATGGAGGGGCAGATGGGGAAGACGAACCCAAACCAGGATAGTAGATGGGACATCCTGGGTGGGGTCGAAATCAGGCGACCATTTGCTTAGGTAAATACCTTGTGGACCATGAAGTATGGGCCATTCCTAAAGATTAAACTTCTGTCCTCTGTGCTCTGGAAGACAAACACGAAGAAGCCTTTACCCACGAAATAGATTTTAACGCCCTCTTTGGTCAATGGTGTCCAGTTCCTTTGAATCCAGTCTTCCACCAACTTGGGAGAAGGCCAGAGGCCTGTGAACTGGCCTATGAGACCTCTCTCAGCTAGGTTCAATGCCGCTTTGCATGTTTCTTCTTCGGGGAGGGCAGTCGAGGGTATAGAATCTATTTTCTTGATGAACTTCTGTTGATTTATGGAGGGAGATCGCTTGATACTTGCTGCTATCATCGATTTGAAGGCAAGCACCTCTGGAGGTGGGATTGGGGGGGGGGGGGGGGGTGGGACATGCCCCCCCGTTGGACTCCATGGTTGAAGAGGAGGCACAACAGAGTTGTGCAAAGCTGCGCAGCAGCCATAGGCGCACGCGGGCGAGCTCCCAACAACCCTAATGCATGCGGATCGCTTGGAGGCAGAGCGAACAAAAAAATCTAAAAAATTATTTTAACGTTATTATTTTTTTCAAACTTTGCAAAACAAATTAAAAATTTCATGATAAAAAACATTGTAAAGACAAACAAAAAACATGTTTGGAAAACCATATAAAAAAACATCCTTTGACGAAAAACAAGAAGATGAATAAGAAAAAAATGGTAAAATAATCAACATTAAATTTTTTTTATTCACATTTAATACATTAGAAAGTCTAAAGTGTAAAAAATGAGCCCCCTAAAAAAAGGGGGTTGATGCTCGATCAACACTTTTTAAAATTAGCATGAAAATCACTAATATTTAAAAAAAATGGTCATACTTGATACATAAGAAAATTTAAAGTGCCAAAAATAAGGTAAAAAAAAGGTGTATTGTTAATAATCACTTTTCAAAATCGGGTGATTTTTTTTCTACCTTAGAAAAACGGGTAATCGGTAATTTTATCGTTTGATTGGTAACTATTGGACATCTAATCCTCTAAGGGTTGGTGTAGAAGGCAAATGGACATAAGAAGTCCAAGAGACCTTGGAAGATGAATCCAAGGGTCACAATAATGTATTATAAATGTACATCATGTGAATAACATGAACACACACGCTTATCTTTCTCATCTATTTTTTTCCATCACATGTGTGTTTGACATGGTATCAGAGCAAGGTAAGGCCTGGGCATTTTTAGAGTCTGTCAGCATTGCATTCTTTCTGAAATTATTTTTCCATTTCTCTATTTAGTCAGTCAGCTACATAAATAATGTTACTCTGCTCCACCTGAGCGCTTCTCTAGTCTAAAACCTGACCCATCTTCCTTCTTTCGAGCATGTGTGTTACATTACATAACTTATGTGTGTACACAAGGAATTAATCTCTAAACTATTGTGGAGCAAAGAGTCATATTAAGGAGGCCTAAATTTCTATGAAGCCTGGATCTGTTTTTATGTACAAAAATTATTGGAGGAGGAATAACCACTGCTCCATAGCGCTCCCAGGATTTGAATTTTGTAAGTTGATGCCTTTTTGTATGTAACTCCTAGGGTATAACCTTACCCGCCTAGCTAAATAAATTTAACATAGTTGGTATTTAGTCTGAATTGAAACAATTAGATAGTGGGAATTATTTTGACACTGGTAGCAGAAAAAGGGGCAACAAGAGCTCATTTTCACACAGAGTAATGAACCGACCTACTCACTATTCCAAACCAATAAAAAAAAACCATAGTTTATATTTTTTTATCATCTCACCGTGCTTCGTGGTTTAGAATAATGGTTATATCCATATCATGACGAAACTGCTATTGAAATCCCCATCTTTGCCATCTGTTAGTCGAGAAATCCCACTCTACCTTCTTGGTGGTTTTCTCTCAACTAGGTCTTTGAGCCGCATCTTGATCCTTATCGACATTCATCACATTGGTTTTGAAATACCTCCCAAAAAATTCCTACACGACCTCTTTTAGTGACTCTACACCTCTCCTCTTCGGTCCCTCTTCACGTAGCAACCTCTCCACACTCACAAAACTCCTCCAGGCTGGCCTCTCGGCCCTCCAACATTGCTCCTCCCAATCCAATACCACCCTCAATGCACAAATTTTCTTCACATAAACTTGAATTTTGAATACTCTATCAACAAGTTCAGCAAGTGTATTTTTGAAGTATAATCCCATGTCAAATGCGTTGAAGACTGTTGCTTGAAGCATGAGCGTTATTGTCAATGGTATGTTTCCTTGAGTTATTTTAATGGTCATGGGTTATTGCTCTATTTGAATATCGTGCATTGTTTGAGGCATTCATATTTTTAATTGTGCGTTGACCTCCTTTTTCCAAGACTGCAATGGTATGTGTTGCATTAAAGTAATAATACAGTTCGAATTGCTTGCAAACTGGCTTATTAGTGTGGTGTATATTTGCGAGGTATCGTTGGAACGGTGTGTTGAAGGCTTTTCAAGACCATGTGCCAGTTATGCATTAAGATCATGTGCTCCATTCTCTGATAACCTAGCCCACACACTGGCATCCTTCCATGTTAAAAATATGGTGCAACCTATGCGTTTTATGCATTTGGATGAGCGTTAAAACTCTAGATGTTGGAGGTGTCGTAGTTTTTTGTGCATGTAAAATTGAATTAGTGTGTGTTGAGAGTTGAATTGAAGACCAAAATTTATTAGGTTCATGTATTTGGTTTGATTCAAGGTTGAATTGTGAGGGGTGGTTAATTAAAGTATGTGCGTAATTAGAATGGATTTATAAATATGCATTGGCTTGTGATTTCATACAACTATGATTTGGTTCATATATATGTTGAGTGATATGTATGAAGACTAAGTGTAGAGAATCTGGATTGTTGCTATTGTATGTTTCTCTTCATTTTTATGCACATTGGCTTAGTTTGGTGGTTCTCATATAGAAGGTAGTGATTGTTTTAGATATTGAAAGTAGTATTTTGTGGAGGAGAATTCAGTTATTTGTCTTAAGAACTATTGCACATTGTTATGGCTCTAATTTGTGAAGTATTAGATTTTCCCAATGTAGAAATTATACAACATGCATGTATATCTTGGATTCACCCGATCTAACAATGTAATAAAGTTACATATTGAATCGCTTCAACAAATATTTTATGGAATTAAAAAACACAATTTCCAATCACATGATGTAAAGAAGAATCAAATCACACACAACACATATAATTTCCTAGGGAAATATTACATCTAAAAGCCCCACTATCTTATATTGTATATTCAACATGGATCATGAAACAATTGCACACAAAACTCTTCTCAAAGAGCCCTCCAGTACTCAGCTACTTGTCTCACACTGTCATACAAAAACTGACCAATACTTGGCCAATTTACTGCCTCCAGACAAGTTGCCTTGCTCGCTCAATCCCCGATGAATGCGATCCATAAAAGATAGGAATTCTTTCCATCCTTGACTATACAATTATCATGGGCACTCCAATGGGTGTTTGGTTGCATGTGTGCAACCCAATAATCCTACAACTGATAGCCAACTTCCCTTTCATCTAGATCTCAATTGGGTCTCCACTGGATCTGACATGCATGCAACTAATAATAGTAAATCCTGAGTTGCATGTGAGATCACTGATTGTGAATTAATTAATATTTAATTCACTTGATCTATTACTAGTGTATCTTCAGTTACAACTAGCACAACTGAGTTTAACTCACTTAACCGAGTTAAACTGATTACAACCTGCATTAACTAATGCACCACTTCACTTCAAACTCTGTTACAACTAGAATTACTCTGCATGCCTCACCAAATACCTCTAACTCAAAATCCACTAGCTAACTGAGTTTATCACTCTCAGTTAACTATTTCAATTTACAATTTAGAATAGATTACAATTTTTTTTTTCATCTTAATTAAGGGATAACTAAAATAGACATGCACCCAAAAATAGCACTGTGGGCCCCACCCTAGTGTAGGTGCTTAATGCACTAGGCGTGGGTGCTGAAATTTTCTTGTTGAATCTCAACACTCAATACTCTGATACATTCTACTACTAACAACACAGTCCAAATCAACATAGCCTTTATTTCATATATTCAAACTTGTTTGCAAAATGCACATGAAATGATAGAGTTTTTGCAACTTGCATCACAGTTACAGAGAGATGAGTTACAACAACATAAGCATCATGACACCCATCAACATCCAAAAAGTAGTAAAATCAGTAACATTGAGATTGAATCCCATAATGTGCCCATTTTAAGAGAATATTTACATGGAGATGTAGAAGTTAAGTCTGCACTTCCCAAGCCCATCATCAGACCTTGGGAAGAGCTTGTCCATAACAAGCACAAAACTGGCCTTGGATATGATAAGGAGGTGTCATTTCATATTCCAGATTACTCAAAGCCCATCCAGTTCCATATTTATGGATTTCTTCATGAAAATGCATCTTCATATGTTCCAGATCTCGCTCCTCTTCTACAGCAAATTGTAAAATTCCAACACTGTGACCGAGTTGGCCATATGAAAGAACATTGTTTTGATCTTCACCCATGCAAACACTATGGCCAACACACTCATTCTTCACACAGATGCTTCAGAAACAAGCCTCCTACAAGAAAAAATATTCATATTGGATGGATCGCTTCTTGCCAATGGGCTTCAACGACCAAGAAGATGTTTTAGTCATATGTCAGAACTTGTTCTAGAGTATTGAACAGTCTTGTAGTTGAGTTTTCGCCATCATCTCACCCTGTATATGACAGGGGGGAAATGATGGTCATCTACAAGCTTCAAAGCCACATCAATCGAGCCTGAGCCACAACATGTCATTCCAAATTCGGAGTTGTAGCCAGAGACACAACAGTTCAAGTGAGCCTGAGCCACAACCTGTCATTCTAGATTAAGAGTTATGGTCAGAGACACAACAGTTCAAGTAAGCCTGAGTCACAACTTGCCATTCTAGATTCAGAGTTGAAGCCAGAGACACAGATGCCCATGAGAACGCCTTTGGTTTGTGGTCAGCCTTAAACCATCTATGTGAGGTTGAGATTCTTCCTCTTCAAATAATTAGGGACACTTCCTCTAGAAGAAGACATCAACTTCTTAGCAATTTTGTAAGAGTTCCAGGAAATGAATCAAGCATTCTAGAGTTGGTGGTCATACTTAAACCATTGCAGGTTGTAGACTTCCCTTCTTCTAGGTTGAAGGTCTCCCTCTTCAAAACATTAGGGTCACTTCCTCTAGCATAAGATCTCAGCTTCTTGCCAGATTTGGAAGAGTTCCGGGAACTCCACTAAGCGTTCTAGTGTTGGTGGTCATCCTTAAACCACTTCCTTATGCCAAAATTTAAGAGAGAACATTCAGCCTAGTGCTTACATTTTGTATTACAGCTCTGTTCTTAGAATCACACTTACCCCTTCGGATCAAGGGGGAAATGTTGGACACCTAATCCTCTAAGGGTTGGTGTAGAAGGCGAATGTACATAAGAAGTCCAAGATACCTTGGAAGATGAATCCAAGGGTCACAATAATGTATTATAAATGTACATAATGTGAATAATATGAACACACACAATTATCTTTCTCATCTATTTCTGTCCATCACATGTGTGTTTGACAGTAACTATGTTATCATCTTGCCACAAGGTTGTCATCAACCTTGCATAGGGAGAAGAAATCACCATGGCCCACTCTTCCTATGCAATTTAAAGTGTACGAGATCAAGAATATCAATGTTGCAGTCACCGAAGGAAAGACAATATAGAAGTTTGCATTAAGTACTCGAGAATTTAATCTGTACGATCCCGTGGTATTTGCAAAGACTACTGTGTGAGAATACATTATCAGTGGCTCAACGAGAAATTTCATTGGCCAAAGGAGGATCCATGGAAGAATTTCTACAATGCCTCCAAACTCCATGAGCCGGTTAGTTTAGCAGGTACTTCACGGGTCACTCCGCAGAAGGCAACAACTCCCAAAGTAGTGCTAGTAGAAAGGAGTAACCCCATGCAGGATAAGGGAAAGAGTAAGGTTGCTTACAAACCAGGGGGAAAAAATGATCTAGGTGGATACTGGTGGTCACCCACCTATTCCACTTGGACATCCACCATTGTTTCTTTCATTTTTTTTCAGTTTCCTTAATTGTAGCAAAATTTACTAATTTTGGCAGTTTTTTGGGTCTTGAACTTCCAGAGCCGTTTTCAGGCCCTAAACGACGTTTTTTTTGGAAAATAACCCCCATTAGAATATTTGTTGTCAATTTGATATTCACTGTTAGTAGTTGAATTCCTCGGATAGATATTTATAATGAGGTATCATGTGCATAAAATTAATATTGCATGCTAAAGTTACGACCTCGGAAAATTGATGTACCAATTTACCCCAACGGGGCCCATAGTTTGGTGTTTCATCTCCTAGAGTTAGGTTTTTGGATGTTTAGGGTTTTCCATTGTTTATCAATAATAAATAGGCCTTCGAGCCTCATTGTAATATAGTTCAGAGGCCTGTAGCCACCACATCTCTTCTTAGAGATAATCTACCAGCGCCCTAGCTAGCTTATTTCCATTTTATCTGTAAGCATACATCAGTTATGTGATATTAATGAAATGAAATCTTATTTATGCTGCATCTCTGCATTTATGTGTATTTCTACATTTTATTATGTTCTTGCATAAGTTCGGATCAGTGGAATCAGAGCCGCTCTTCTCTTTCTTGATCCTTCTTTGCATGTCCTCAACGAGGTCAGGGTATAAGGAGTTAGGGCTCGATTTGGTTGAATCTTTGAAAGATCAACCTCACAAACCCTGATGACCGCCCATGGGGGACAAAAATAAAGATGAGGGAGCAGGAGATCCTATCAAAATATTGCTCGAGGAGGCCCTTGAGAAACAAAGGCACGCGATGATGGATAAATTTTCTTAGATTCTTCATCGACTGCCCACCGACGGCGCATCTGCATCCAAAAACCACTCTAGAGGCATAACTCCTTTTAAGGTACAATTAAACTTTGACATTCCCACATTTGAGGGCCAAATAGATGCAAAAATCGTAGATAGATGGTTGAAACTATTAGAAGGGTATTTCTTGGTTCATTTCTTTTCCAACTAGGAAAATATTATTTTTTCACTCCTCAAAGCCGCCCCCCCATGTCAAGGATTGGTGGGAAACCTATCGTGAACAAAAGGGCGAGAGGGAAAACTCTTTATTTTTGACCGCACCCACTTGGAATACTTTACAAGACACCATTAAGGAACAATATTATCCCATGGGGAGCTATGAGGACAAGTAAATATAATGGACTACGCTGCGGCAGTAAAGTAATTAAGATGTGCATGAGCTGACGAATCTGTTCCATACCCTACAAAAAAAATTAGGTATCAAATATTTCGAGAAAAATTTGGTGCTTAAGTACCATAGTTTTCTGCACAAATATATTTAGGATGAAATGGAGTTCCTAGACATCTCCTAATTGCTCTGTGTAGCATACCGATAAGCTCCCAAGATTGAGTATAAGTTCAAGTAGAAGAACCGAGACTTTGGATTTGCGAATCAGAAGCAAGGGAAAGGTGACCCCAATCCGCAGAACAAAGGACAAAGCCAAGGAAAGGCAGACTAGGATAACATGCCAAATCCACAAGCAAATAAAAAAATCTCGAAGGCAGAGAAGGACATGGGAAAGTGGTGTGAGTTCCATAAGAGATCCACTCACAACATAAGTGAGTGTCAGGCCAAGCAGTCACTGGTGGACGAGTTGAAGGCTTATGAATCAGATGCATGCTCCAAATCTGAATCAAAACTTGACAAAGGGAAGAAAATTATCAATGTGGAGCCGAACACCACCATTTCCACCACGAATATCCAAAGGAGGAGGAGCACCTCTTCCATTCCCATATGTGGGTTATGGGTTCCCTGTTGTAGTTCATTGTCAACAGTGGGAGCCAAAATAGCCTCAGTTTAGTAGAGTTCATGAAGCGGCTGCTGGGCTTGCCAGCCATAACACACCCAAAATCGCACACCATCAGATGGCTTCACCAAGGACGAGATCTCCGTGTCAACCAGCAATGTCGCCTTCCCTACATAATCAACCCCTTCACAGATGTGGTATTATATGACATTGGCCCTCTTGATGTATTATTAGGACAACCATACTTGTTGTTGAAGAGGTAAATCCCCTCTGCGGACAGAGGCGATCCCTACTAGCCTAGATCGGGTCTAGTAACAACCGAGTCACACTAAGACGCAAATTCCTAATTGCAAAAGACCAAGATGCAACAAGAGGCCTACCTTAAGTCCTATGCTGCTATCATTTGCGTAGAAGATGGCACTTCCGTCCCTTGCTACGGCAGATCACAATTCTCCTGCTCAATGCGATCCAACACCTGCACGTACAAGAAGAAACAACAAACAAACAAGCGTAAAACCTAATACATGCATTTATGTATCATTAAGATAAGATACAATTCATAACATAAAACATGAACATCTGAGTGGAACCATAATCAAAGTCATTTATTATTAATTAGAACAAAGAAAGATACAACCTGACCTCTGACGCTGGATCTTCCTTCGGCGGGTCGACAGAGGAGTACGTCTCGGTAAAGCTCGTCGGGAAAAGGACAAGTCTCTCTCTCTTCGGTTGTCTGATGATAATCTCCTTACAATTGATTCAACTCTATTCAAGCTAGCTTGCAAAGGGAAAATGACAAGCTTATATAGATGGTGGAAGGGGATCCCTACAATGGTGGGATTGGCCCTATCCTCAAGGAAGCTTCCATGATAGGTGAAAAACCACTTCCCCTACATGGAGATCCGGAGCCAAACCTCCCAACTCAATTTAGAGACCAATTCAGAAGTTGGTTGGAATCAAACTTCTGCCATTTATATTTAAAAAACACTCCTTATTAAGCTTGGCATGGGTGATACACTGGGATAGAGCGCCAGTTGGCACGCCCTCTTTGGTGGATTTCCCCCATTGGCGCGAGGGTTGAATTGGCTAGTCGCACCAAGGCTAAAAAGGCTATTTTTAGGGCTTTTCACAGGAAATTGTCTTCAAGGGAATGATTTTCCTTGTCAAGGGGGATGCCATGAAAGTAGTTTCAGGTCATGTCACTGCTCACAGGTCATGGAATAATCCCTCCAACGTGTGGGACAGGGAATTTCAGGGACGGTGACAAATTACTGTGTAACAGATGCCCCATAAAGCATGAGGCCCAAGAGAGAGAGGGGTGAAATTATTTACGAGAACACACCCAACTGAAAACACCGCCGTCAGAAAACCTGCGTACACAAGTATAACTGATATCTCAAATACATGATATATATATGGTATGGGCGCAGCCATCCGTAATAGAGTATAAAATAATCAAGATCCAAGGTATGGACGCATCCATCCAGTAAGGATTGATAAATAGACTTAGGCATGGTCGCAGCCATCCAATCAATGAGTCATGTAACCAATCACAATAATCCACAAAATCGTAGCCTGGATTCTAATAGACAAAATCCAGGGTCTTGCGCTCCATCTCGACCCGAACATAGTACAAATTCTAGCATGTGGATAAGTGAGCTGAAGTCGAACATGCAATAACATCGTCTGATTACCAGCCAATGATGAAAGCTGTTAATAGACGCGAGAGGAACCACCAATAATGAAAATGGCCCTCAAGGTACTATAGGTACAATCCACGGCATGTGAATCAGTGAGCTATCGTCAAACACCTTCAGAATTGTTCGATCGAAGGTCAATGATGAAAACCTTGCGTCGAATGCGAAGAACTTGCCATTGAGGCATGCAGGCTCTAAGGTACTAAAAGGGACTCTCTAGATCAGCTTCCTGGATAATGAGCTGAAGTCGACAGGAAGTGACCTTGATCGAAGGTGGGCCATAGTGTTTCCCACATCATCGACGCAAGACAGAGGAATATAATGTTTGTGAATTAGGATCAGATGAGAATCAGAGGAAGGTTGAAACTTGCCGAGGTCAACTTCTCTTGAACATATCGGCGGAACGACAGTGGATTTGGAGGTATTTGACATCAAAATATCAAAGGTCATGATGATGAGATAAAGAGAAGATGAGAGGTCAAAAGGGATTACCCAAAACCATGGAGGCAAACAGATAATGAGATGAGATGTCCCCAATCTGACACGAATGTAGACAAGTGCCATGTTCAAGAGCGACATATTTCCGACACGATGATGATACTGGTTCCATTTTTCCCCACCATTTCTGGCGAGTACCCCAATTATTTTTGAAGACAAGCTTGAAGGGGATAGCATATGCTTGTAATATAAGTTCGTCCTTCGGACAAATCCATCCTAGTACATTTAACAAGTCCTAGGAAGGAGAAACTCGAATATCGTCATTACGACTGAATCTGATGTCATCAGGGTTTAACGAGGTTGACAAAGGAAGAACTCGGCGTCTTTTCATATTTAGAGAGTTTGAAAAGATAGCAGAAAAGTAAACTCCAGCAGTACCTTTTCGTAAATAGCTCCTCAGATCCGAAAAGGTAGAAAACTATGTCTGAGAAAACCTCCTAGTTGCGATAGGCTAGGGTATTCCTTTTTCATAAATAATCTATCCCAACCCGAAAAAGGGGTAAACGTATACTAGGTAGATGTCGTTTCGCAGCCACTTTAACGAGATCGAAACGACAAGGGACTCGACAATATTTTCATGTTTAGAGAGTCAGAAAAGAGCTAAAATATGACTCCAAAGTGAATTTTTCGTGTTTTTACCGAGTCTGAAAAAGTATAAAATACAACTCGTATCACCGTCCAAGCTGCGTAAAAACCTGTTGCTGCACATAAAAGCGAGTGTAAAATCCATTTTTCGACAAAATATATTAAAATATTGAGAAAAATGACTTTCAAAACCTAATTTTGACTTCAAAAGTTATAAATATGCCACAAATGGTAAAAACATATTTAGTTTTACTTTTTACCTCATTTGGAGAGCAACAGTGAGCTTTTGCTGTGCAGACTTGCGGTGGAAATTATGACCAATCCGGTACATCATTTAGGTTCTCGTTTGTTCCAGGTAAGAGACACTCCCATAGCTTTGTTTTGATTCATTTTTTGTAAATTTCCATTGTGTATTTGACCTCTGGGGAAACCTTTTGCAAATTTATGGCTCGACCAATTGGCGCAGGTATCGGGCACGGACCCGCGCCAATTGGGACCTTTTTGCAAAGGGGTCGTGCCAATTGGCGCGACTGTTAGCAAAACAGTCGCGCCAATGGCGCAACTCAATTTTTCGCGTTAATTAACCAAAATGTGAGCCACTCAAATAAATTTTTAAGTGTTGCAGAGATCTAATAGGGTATTTTTGACCATGTTGGTGTAGATATCCAGCCACAATGGTGATTGAGTGGAAGGAGCGGGAACATGGGGAAGAGGACGAAATGACCATGGAAAATGAAGCTTGCATGAATGCCCTCCGAGACTGTGGTCTCAAAAAATTTTTCCTCACACCATGTTTAAGAGGTCAACCTGATCTATTGCAGTATTTGGTTAGCATATGGGACGAGAATGAAGAAGTGTTCAAACTCCGAGACCAAGTACTAGCACTTGAAGTCTCTGATGTTTATTTCATAACTGGACTGTTGCGCAGAGGCCTAGTGCCAATCATGACAGGCAGTAGGCCTTCTGGGGAGAAAATGGATATGGTAATGGCAAGAGTGTGCCCAGGGGCACAAATAGGATCGGGCAGTGGGAAAGTAGACATCCACACAGTCCGCGATCTAGCACTTCGGGTAGTGCTTCACACCATTACGCAGGCTGCAGGATCGCAGGCCCCGCATGAGGCAACCAAGGCGCAACTCCTACTAGCTTCCGAATGCATGAATCCTACACTTTTTGATTGAGCCACTACTGTGAAAACAAACATAAAATGGTAGCTGACAAAATGCAAGAAGGCCAAACTGAAACAATTTGGGTATGGTTCCATTCTAGTGTCGTTCATTCTGGAACGATTACCAATTTTCCAGGGAAAAGGGGCAATAGTCGCCGAGCCGACATTGAGGGAGCCGAGAATGGCTCGATGGGCAGCACTTATGCCCAGGTCAGGAGGGGGCCAGCGATGTCCTAGAGGCCTGAGTTTTTTGTATGGTTACGGCGTCAACTGACTGTGGTTGAGGACTGGCCCTACACAGGAACCGACTTCATGGGAGACCCCGATCTCCCACTTCTAGAGGGGGAGGATTGGGACGAGGAGCTGGGTATGAATCTTTTTGTTTTTTTATGTATTTATGCTTTTTTTGTGATACATGCCTATTCTAACGACAGTTCTATGTGTATGCATATGTTGGCCCAGAGAGGCCCGCGGGCATGTCGCCCATTGCACGAAGGACCCCTCTCGCATATGACCCTCAAGCTGAGGGCGGAGAAGGGAGTGAGCTGATCCAGAACTTGGAGGGCATCGCCTAGGGAATCCTGGACTATGCACGACTGGCAGACGTCCTGTTGGCTTACCAGCAACACACTGTGGGGGTGGCTAGTCACCTCCATCGACTGCTGAGGCGATTGGTGTGCGCAGTGACATGTTACCACGAGCACCACACTGATTAGCTATCTAGGGCTTTCATATGCATATTTTTGAGAGACATGTTGTCTCCGACTATTATTAGACAGACATGTATATTTTTTTATTTTATGTGATGTACAAAAAATGCAAACTATTTGACATATATATGTATATATCTATTTCTGGATGGGTCTTTTTAAATGTGATGATGTTTTTTATAAGTTGCGCAAATGTCTATCTAAAACCAAATTAGCTACTGCATCTGTTAACGCATTCATGTGTCTGGGTATATGTTGATATGTAAGGTAATCAAAATTTATTTCCAGTAAATGAATACATAGATACAGACATAAAATGGATGGGTTTCTAATTGAATAATGACCGTTAAGTTGTAATACTACAAGCTGTGAGTCCAGATACACAGGTAATGCACGAATACCAAGGTTAATAGCCTCTTTTAATAATTCTAAAACAACACTATACTCCGTAACATTATTTGTGGTAGGCCCTAGACAAACACCTTGCAATTTGACCAACTCACCAGCAGGATTGTAGATTACCCAGGCTGCGGAGGACAGATTCCTGGTATTGCGGGAGGCACCATCCGCGAAACCGACAAAAGTAGTAATAGACATCTGCACAATCAGGAAGACCCAATCAGCAGAAAGACGCTTACAAAGCACACCACACCACACATGCACAAAATTTAAACACTCACTTATGTACACACACACCACACGGGAATAACTCAAGTGTAGTATTTTTTGAGGTACAACCCATTCCTAGGCTGCGCCAAGGGAACTCCTTCGTAGTCAATAAGCTCATAGGCCCCATTTTTTAATACTTGTTTAACTATATAGGGCCTATGCCACATGGGCTGGAATTTTCCTGCTCCAAGTTTATCATGCACTTGGTCATATAGAAGGACGAGGTCTCCTTCAATGAAAGAACGAGGAGAAACCGATTGTTCGAAGTGGCATTTGACCCACTTTTTTTGTGCCTCAATAACCAAGGTAGCTAAGTGGTGGGTTTCATCCATTCATTCCAAATACAAGATACGTTCTTCCTTCGGAGAAGTGTCAGGCAATAGTTCCACAACCAACTTCAGGGAAGGAATTTCGCATTCAACTGGGAGAGTCGCTTCCAAACCATACACCAATTGAAAAGGTGTGAATCCGGTTGCACTCTTTACAGACTTTCGATAAGCCCAGAGAGCTAAGAACAATTGGAGATGCCAGTTGGATTTGTGGATACCAATCGTTCGTTGAAGCATTGTGACCAAAACCTTGTTCACGGCCTCAACCTAGCCATTTTCCTGGGGGTAGTATGGCGTTGAGCTATCATGGCATAAGCCCAACTTTGACGTCATCTCAGCCATCATGTAATCGTAAAAATGGGTGCCATGATCAGTAACAATGGCCTGAGGGAATCCAAAATGTGTAATAACATGGTTGAAAAGAAATTGGGCAGCTGTCTTACCGTCGACAGCTAATGTAGGCATCGCCTCGGCCCACTTAGTAAAGTAGTCTACGAAAACGATTATATAAGCATGCCCCCTGGTCGAGTGAGGGTTACATGTCATAAAATATATGCCCCATTTCACGAAAGGGCCTACGGTAATGACAAGATGCAAGGGTAGAGGTAGCGCACGCATCTTGCGCTGAAAGACCTGGCACACGTGAAATTTTTGGATTGCAACAATACAGTCTTTGAATATAGATGGCCAGAAGTAACCCGCACGCAGAATCTTCTGGGCGGTGGCATATCCGGACATGTGACCACCATAGGTGCCACTGTGACAGTCATGCAAAACTCTTTCAGCCTCTTCCAGGGTCAAGCACCGGCGGAGCACATAATTGACTCCGACACGGTATAGGGTATCTCCTACAATGCAGTATGGTTGAGATTGATGCCGAATTCGACGTCGAGCATCCTTCGCCAATTCAGACCCGAACGTGGATGTTTGAAGATACACGATAATGTCACCGTACCATGGGTCACGAGTGCTGATAAGAAAGAGCATTCATCCAGGATATGATCCTCGAATTTCGATGGAACAAAGTCTGTTGGGAGAGAGCAAATCAGATCAGTGAAAACCAATGATTTCGTCGACTTAGCAGTGGTGAACTCTAAATTGAACTCCTGAAGGATTAAAATCCACTTGGAGTACTTTCCCCCCCAGAAATCGTCGAGACAAGATATACGTCATGGAGTTGCAGTTCGAAATCACGGTTACGGTACGCAACAGGATGTAGTGGCGGAATCGCTGGACGGCCTGAACCGCGGCGAGGGCCAACTTATTGACATGAGAATATCATGTTTCCGTGTCGAGAAGGTTCTGAGATAGATAATAAAATACGTGTTCATTTCCATCATCGTCATCCTGTACTAAAACCATAGAGATTGTGCTAAACACAGCGGCCAAATAAATGGTGAAATCGCGATGATAGTCGAAAGGACGTATGAGTGGAGCGTTGGCAAGTAACGTTTTAAGCTTATCAAAAGATTATTGGGAAATCTCGTCCCAATGGAAGGGAACGTCCTGTTTCAAAAGACGCGTAAAGCTCTTGGCCACTTCCACATAATTCGGAATGAAGTGTCGTAGGAAGTTAGATTTCCCCTGCAGACTCTGCAGTTGATGTAACGAGGAAGGGGATGGGAGGTTAATGATGGCCTCAACCTTGAGGGGGTCAAGGTGAATCCTGTCTTTAGAGACGATGAATCCAAAAAGACAGCCAGAATCCACGCAGAAGACACACTTATGAGGATTGAGCCTAATATTGTAGCGTCTGTAGCGGAGGAAAATCTGACGGAGGTGTTCGGGGTGGTCCTCACGTCGAGCTGAATGGGCCAGAAAATCGTCTAGATATGGCTGAAAAATATGGCGTATGTCGTGGAAAGCATAAGACATAGTACGCTGGAAGGTGGCCCCAACGTTTTTTAAACCGAACAGGAGATTTTTATAAGCGAAGGTTCCCCACGGACAGATAAAGGCAATCTTGTGTTGATCATCAGGTAAAATATTGATTTGATTGTACCCAGAGAAGCCGTCCATAAGGGAATAAATCTCACTCCCCGTGCATTCATCAATAATTTGATCTATAAAAGGAGTGGGGTAATTATCCTTAGGACGACCCGATTGATGTCTCATTAATCAACACAGACGCATATAGTGCCCTGCTTCTTATCTACAGGGACAATATTTGAAACCCATTCTGTGAGGGGAATAGGATAGATAAATCCCGCATTAAGAATTTTTTCAACTTCTGCCTTAATAGCTGCGACTTTCTGGGGATGCACTGGGCGTAGGCGTTGACGCACTGGTTTCACACCCGGATAGGTAGGAATCTCGTGCATGACTATGCTAGGATCAATCCCAGGCATATCTTCATAGGACCACATGAAAACATCTCTGAATTCGCAAAAAATATTTGTACACACTTGTATCTCTTTAGGAGAACAAGTCACTCCCACATGAATATTCTTGACTACCCCTGGTTAAACGGAGATGTCGATCGGCATAGTTTGAGTGATATTACTCAGGTTTCCCTCCGAAAGGACCTCATGAGTCAATATCGGTGTTTGAAGAGGTGGAGTGGGAACCTGAGATGCAAAGCGCTCTAGAAAATCAGACATTTCCCCCAGGCTAGGCATGAACGAGGAACGATGATGTCCATCGCTTCACAGTAGATCTTCAAGAGACATGGTTTCAACAATAGCTTCACTGGAAGGGAAAACTTCTCTTAAAGGGTCATGTGAGTCTGCATCACCGAGCCAAGGGGATTGAGAATATATGTCCAGAGCCATGCTCGAAGGGGAATGTTCGGGAGGAGGATCAGATGTAGCAACGATTTCACAATAATTGATCTCAACAGGAGTTAACGGCATAGATTCTCTAAAAGAGGTCACCTGTTTAGGCGAAGGGATGATCCAAGGGTCATCGGACCCAGAGACCATATTAACTTGAACGGTGTGCGGTGGTGGTGCGGGAAAAATACCCATGAGGACAGGGTCCTACACTGTCAGGGGGATTGGGGATCTGATCCACATAAGGAATTTTGTTCTCAGAGGATGAGGTGAAGAAAGAAAAATGATCCACAATGATGATTTTTCCCTCATGAGGGAACTTCAGAAGCTGGAAGAGGGTGGACGGTATGGATAGCATGGCATGAGTCCAACTGCGGCCGAGAAGAATATTGTAGTTACGCTTGGCATCAACCACTTCTAATTCTATGTTGATTATCTTCCCCTGTAACGTGATCGAAAAACTCTCGAGAACACCCAGGGGTTTTGATTCCCAACCATCGAATGCTTATAAGGCATTGGGAGACGATGTAAGAGCCGGAGAGCCAATGGCCTTCCAACAGGCGGATGACATAACACAAGTGGAAGCACCTTTGTCCACAACGGCCCTATGGATGTTGAGGCCGTTGATCCTGACTTGTATAACAAGAAAAATTTGATGTGGAAGTCGAGGAAAAATTTTTCTAGGTCGAAGGTGAGAAGATTAGAATCGGCGGGGTCAATTCCACCGATTGCAGACAACAGAGCTTTCTGTTGCGATGGGAAACTTTGAAGCACTTCCAATTTAGACATGGCAGAAGGCGCCTATGCCAAATCATCAACAATACTGTAGTGGTGAGCGGCAGGGGCATTTGGATTGTAGGAAGATCTTCGCAGAACGCCTTTAGAAGGCGGCCTCACAATAGGTTCAATGATAGGCTTCTCAATTTCCAAAGGACCAGAGACAGGTGGGGGAGGTGGGCCATCAACGAATTCCTTCCTAGCTGTCTGGTGTGATTCGACATAATCCTTCGAACGCGTAGCAATTGAGACAAGTGTAGCACCATTCATCATAAAGACCTGGGACCCAAATGGTACAGATGGTGAAGGCTGCTCAACCATCTGGGTCTGTTGAGACGGGAACGTTTCTTTGAGAACTGCCAGAGTCCCTTTGGAGCCTTTGAGAAGTTGACTAATTTCAGATTGTCGAGGACAATCTTTAGTATAATGGTCTCCTTCACAAATAAGGCAGGGGTACTTCGGTTTACGTTGGGAATCGTCATCAGTACAAGGTTTAGAAGACTCTGGTTTTGGGGCGTCGGGTTTGGATTTCCCTTTACCCTTCTTCTTTCCTTTGGAGGCTTTTTCCGTAGGATTAGCCTGAACATCGTTGACCTCCGCAGTATTGCCAGAATCTGGAGGGGTGAGAAGAGTAGAATTATTGGAAGAATTGGACTTCTGCTTCCCATTTGAGGATTTCCGAGAGTTTTGAGACACAGAACGAATAACACCATCCACCGCTGGGGTAGGTGGTCCTTTAGAGGTTCCCGGCCTTGGAGCATCAACCAAAATATGATAAAGTGTGCCAGACTGGGAGTACACCAGACCTAGGTACTGGGCACGCGCGATGGCTTGTTCTTCAGTCACACATTCCCCCATAGCAATATATTGAGTGATTTTGTTAATGAAGGAGGTGGTGAACCAATGAGTTAGTAGCTGATCAGGTATATCAAACTTGATCAGTCTATGACGACGTCGCCACTCATGAATATGATCGGATATGTGGGTGGCTTTATCCTGCTTCAAAGAAGTCAGGAGATGCGTCCCGACTTCATAGTGAACCGGTAACTGGAAGTGAGTCAGAAAATCCATAGCTAACGTATTGAAGTCTTGAAAGATGCCACGGGGTAATTCTGTATACCACTTAGCGGCAGCACCAGTAAGAGTGCGCTGGAAGAGATGTAGATGAATTGAATCATCTACCCAAGAATTGGATGAACACCACAGATGGTAGGTCATTACATGAGCTTGGGGGTCTTCTCCAGCTTTACCCTAAAACTTAGGACAGTCGCTGGGTACCTTGGTCGGAACTGGAGGCCAATAAGGATTGTGAAGAATCGGATCATTGGTTAATTTAGAAACGTCTGGCAATTCCAAGGTAGCCAAGAACGACAACCAACCATCATCTTGCCCCCATGAGTTCTATCCTGAGGGATTCTGACCATAGGGGGTATAGGGCGTATAATCAGTCTAATACGGTTGCTGGTAATCAGTGTACGGGGGTTGATAACTGGGGTATGGACCCTAATTATATGTCGGCCCCGTTTGAGAAGTATGTGGATTTGGCTGCTGAGTATAGGTATAGCCTGGTTGTTGAGGATAATAATGGGAACCTTGGGGCGGGTTCTAAACCAGTCGCGATTGACCTTGAGGATAGTAACCGCCTTGGGGTTGAGCGGGCTTTTGATAAGTGGGGCCCTGTTGAGCCTGATAAGTAGGGCGCACCGGTTGATTCAGTTGTAGCATCCAATAAATCGGCTGTTGAGTAGGGTTGATAGGATGTGTAGGCTAGCTTGGTTGGACAAGTTGACCTGGTTGAACGAGCTACCCCGGTTGAACAGGTTGACCCGGGTGAACAGGTTGCGTAGGTTGTACAGGTTGACCTGGCTGATGTGGAGCACCAGGCTGTGCAGGATGGGCCGGTTGGCCTGGTGGTGGGATGGGGACAGGTTGTGCCTGATAACCGGCTTGACCTGCAACAGGACCATAAGATGATCCTGGCTGTGCAACATTCGGACTAATAGGATACCGAGGTTGCAGAGGTTGCACCATAGGTTGAGAAGGTTGGACTTGCTCCCCAAGACCGTACAACGGCCCCAGTTGGTACCCCGGTTGACTTGTGGGTCCTTGAGGTTGCCCCGGTTAGACCATAGGATGAGGCTGCATAGGTTGACCTGAGGGATTGTAGGACTGTCCTCGCGGACCGTATAACAACCCTTGCTATCCCGAAGGTTGGCCTTGTAAGGGCTGTCCTTGCAGGTCATAGAGATAACCAGACTGGCCCGAAGGTTTGCCCTGAAAGGGTTGTCCTTATGGGTTATAAGGTTTCCCATCCTGGTTAGATGGAAAACCTTGACCATGAAGATAAGCCTCTGGAGCGGGTAAACGTAAAGGGTTTCCCAGCTCATCGTATTGATATGGAAAAATGTAAACGGGTGTACCATCTTGTGCATAATGTGAAAAATACAGACAGTTGGGATCTTGGGAGGATGGATCGACCTCGGGGTTCAATTGTTATAGGGACAATCGATACTCTTCAGGATAAATGTTCTCCGGCATAACAGATGCTATATAGATGCCTTCGAGAAGCGACACAGTCCTTACAGACTGAGTGGTAACAGTGGGTGTAGATGCGGCCACACAAACAGTGGGCCTGACAGATACTGAAGTGACCTGAGGGGATGACGTGATGGGTGTCCTAGGAGACATCCCCAATTAAGTAATAACTGGCCTTGTAGAAGGAGTTGATATCCCCATAGAGGCGACAACAGTCATAATTTGACTTAAAGATCTATACCCTGTTGGAAGCAAAGGACCGGGCGAAGACACGACAGATAACTCGAGGTTGTCTTCTGGGAACGACTGGTAATATTCACCAGATGTGGGAATTTCCTCACTAGGAGAATGGCTGGATGAGCCCATATCTGAACCTGCCGCTAGATCTACTAGAAAACAAAGAGGACTAGGAGGAATAACAGCAACTAGAAAATGCGAACCCGATGTAAGAGGAGGGAAAAGTTCCCCTACTCCAAATCCAGACGAGGCGTTAGATAAGGGCCAATTAAACTCAACT